>SJXQ01002421.1:7759-35306 GCA_006408695.1 Aepyceros melampus | reverse complement strand
AAAAGCAGAGATATTACTTTGCCAACAAAGGTCTGTCTAGTCAAGGCTATGGTTTTTCCAGTGGTCATGTATGGATGTGAGAGTTGGACTGTGAAGAAGGCTGAGTGCTGAATAATTGATGCTTTTGAACTGTGGTGTTGGAGAAGACTCTTGAGAGTCCCTTGGACTGCAAGGAGATCCAACCAGTCCATCCTAAAGGAGATCAGTCCTGGGATTTTTTGGAAGGAACGATGCTAAGGCTGAAACTCCAGTACTTTGGCCACCTCATGCAAAGAGTTGACTGATTGGAAAAGACCCTGATGCTGGGATGGATTGGGGGCAGGAGGAGAAGGGGACGACCGAGGGTGAGATGGCTGGATGGCATCACTGACTCGATGGACGTGAGTCTGAGTGAACTCCGGGAGTTGGTGATGGACAGGGAGGCCTGGCGTGCTGGGATTCATGGGATTGCAAAGAGTCGGACAGGACTGAGTGACTGAACTGAACTGAACTGAAGGAGTTAGAGTTTGAAACAAATTGACACTTTTAAGGGAGCTGTAATTCTGCCTCATTCTGGAGGAACTTTTTTGACAACAGTGAAAGCCTATGAAAAAAATTCACCACTCAGCTATCTCAGGAGTTCTAGTAAGAACCCCATAGCCCATCCTAACATAACAATTCTATGATGCAGATGTTGTCTACCGAGAAGACTTCTGTTCCAATCTTATCTCCTCCTGCTATGTACTGTCACCAGCTCAGACTTGTATTAAAGTGCACCCTCTTTCTCATCAGCTATCAGAGCCGAGAGCTCTATCTGTGGTTTACCGGTCCATGCAAAACAGAAGAAAGAGACAAGTTCCACTGGAATGTGAGTGCCAAGTGGAACTAACAAGAATTGTCCTTTAAGAGCATAAAAAATGTAGAAACTCTGCTTTCCAAAAATTCTGTTTTATTAACCTTTATCAACTGCTGAGAAACTGGGACATGATGGAATTTTTGAACTTTCCTGTCAGCGGCAAAAGGGTAATGCTTGTTATGATTGCTGTTTGGCAAAAACCCAGCCTCTCATTCCCAAAGTTCTCAAATTAACTTCATTCACGACTGATTAGAAAGCACAAAGCCTATGAGTTTTTTTTTTTTCTCTTTGCCACTTCTGTGTCATAAGTAGGTGAGAAATATTTGCTGCTCTTGATGTAAAAGGATCTGTGAATGTTGCTCAACAGCTAACAAATTCTTTACTACCACTGAGTTAATGCAGAAAGTCATTCGGGAAGATCATCAAGAATGCATTAGGGTCTAAAGGAAAATGATGAAATTTCACTTTCCCCCTGCTTTATTCATTGGAAAAGAAAATAAATTTCTCCTTATTAACAGTTTTTGACATATGCCTACAGTGAGGTTTCATACTTTTATACTGTCAATGAGAACTATTTTTTTTTCTCCAGTGATAAAAAACCCCAATATGTGAGGGTTCAGATTAATATACGTGACTATGGATATGTCTGAAAGAAATGTTTTTTAAAGGTCAAAGGCAAATTCCTGTTTCAGACTCTGCTGCTGCTGCTAAGTCGCTTTAGTCGTGTCTGACTCTGTGCAACCCCATAGACGGCAGCCCACTGGGCTCCGCCGTCCCTGGGATTCTCCAGGCAAGAGTACTGGAGTGGGGTGCCATTGCCTTCTCTGATTTCAGACTCTAAACCTTCCCAAAAAGGTGGCTTTAGCTTGTATGCATTGTAGTGTGAAGTATAGCCGGTGCTTCCTCTATGACTAAGCGGTAAGAATCAATCTGCAATGCAGGAGACACAGGAGACAAAGAAGACACGGGTTCGATTCTTTTATGAGGAAGATCCCCTGGAGTGGGAAATGGAAACCCACTCCAGTATTCTTTCTAGGAAAATCCCATGGACACAGGAGTTTGGCGGACTACAGTCCAAATGGTCACAAAGAGTCAGACACAGCTGAGCACAGAACACAGCGAAGTCTAGGACTGAAGGCTTCAGAGTTAGTCAGATTGGACCAATAGTTATGTATCCTCTCTCCACCTCTATTTTTCCATTTGTGAAATGGAGATAGTAATCATGTAGTAGCTACCTTATTAGGCTGTTATAGAATTAAATGCACTAATCCATATCAAGTATCTAGCACCAAGCAAGCAAAGGAAATAGCTTAACATTAATACCATGTTCTGTGTGTAAGTATCATTTATTTGTTATATGAATTTGAAAAAAAAAGTTTTATTTTAAATAATTTTTAATCTGTTTACTAGTCATTTGCATGTTTTTTCCCCTGAATTACCTCTTTATGACCTTTGCGTGATTGTTCATTTGTTTTTGATTTCAATCCTGATTTGTAGAAATTTATGTGTATATGTATACATATATATGTATGTGTATATATATATGTATATATCTTGAATGTTTGTGCCCACAAAATTATATGCTGTAGCCCTATTTCTAATTGTGTCTGTATTTGGAGATAGGATCTTTAAGAAAATAATTCAGATGAAATGTGATCATAAGGACTGGGCCATGATTCATTAGGATTGGTGTCCTTAGAAGAAATACCAGAGAGCTCACACTCTGCTTATCATGCAAGGACATAGCAAGGAGGCAGCCATCTGCAAGAAGTTAGGAAGAGAGCCCTCTCAGTCATGTTGATATCCTAACATCAGACTTCCAGCCTACAGAAACTTGAGAAAATAAATTTTGTTTTTTAAGTCACCCAGTCAGTGGTATCATGTTATGGTAGCCCAAGCAGAGATGAACATGTGTCTATATATATTAATACACTCTATCAATATAATTCTATTAAATATTATTGAATTGAAACTATCTTTTTACTAAATTTATAGTAACTCTGTATTTATTAAACTTTCTAATAGTATTTTGTGATCTACAGTTGTGTGTGTGTGCCTGTGGGTTTATGTGTGTGCATGTGTCTGTGTGTTTAATGAAGATAACCTATCAGTTTTTTTCTTATGACTCTTGAGATTTTTGTCATTCTTGGGAATGTCAAAAGTGATAACTTTCATAGCCTAGATCTCCTTCTAGTACCTTATTGGTTTTTGATTTTCATGATTTCAAGCTTAATTCATCTGGAATGTATTTTTTATATATTGTGAGATTATTATCATATGTTTACCATCATATGGAAGCCAATTATCCCGGTGCAGTTTACTAAACAGATCATTGTTTCACCACTGATTTGAAAATTCAACTTTCATGTAAAATAAACATACCAAAGTTTCTATTTAAATTCTCAGATATACCAGATAGGTCTATTTTCTCTGATAGCAGATAATCTTATACTACTCTAATTGGATACAACAAGATCCCATGTAAACTTCTCAGCCTATGCGAGTCTGATGTATTTATTATTTCAGATGAACATAATGTTTGGTTTATCCATTTTTCTTGGCTTTTTTAAAATACTCAATTTTAAAATTATTCAAGCTCCGTACTAAATTGGCAAGTGAAAAATAGTTAAAATACTGCCTTCATCTCTTTAGCATCTATTTAGAGCCAGGTACAGAAAGATAGTTGTAAAAATTGTGACTATCACAAGGTGTTTTCCATTTAGTGTTTAGAGTTGTTTTTTGTTTTTTGTTGTTTTTTAACTTTCATCCTTGTACTTTGAGTTTTTAACAATAAATATATTAAAATTTTATTTAACAAACATTATAAAGCAAGGGACATAATCTAGGATATGCAGAATGATTTGAGTATTCACTCCTCTAGCAGCTCAGCAAACATGCATTGAGTAGTGGCCATAATATTGTGTCTCATGTGTTCAAGTAGTTGGGATTACAGAGATGAATTAAATATGCTTGTCCTTGCTGTATATTGTATATTGAGGAAGACAAATAGGTACATGAAGAATTCTAATACAAAATGGTGATTGTTTTAATGTAAGTTTCTATAGGACCATAGGAACAATGAACTCTGCTGGCATTGGTGGCAGAGAGGCTTCGGAGACGAAGCACCATTTGTGTTTAGCCTTAAAGAATGAGGACACTTTCATCACTTGGCAGCTCTAGGTGGGGAAGGGAAAGCAATTCCTTCAAAGAAGAAGGAAATATCTAGTCCTATTTCATTATGTGGAGAAGTCAGTAAACAGCTTATTACTCACACCCTTAAATGATGCTAACGTGGAAAGATGGGCAAATATCAGAGACCAAAAATAAAAAGTAAAAGCATCAAGGGAACAAGGGACTTTGGAAGAGTCCTGATGAGGAAGTAAGCAAATGAGAACCTACTTTGAAAAATGCAAGCAGATTTTTCTGAGGAAAGAAGAACTCAAAACTGAATTTAATGGAAAGAAGCAACTGTCAAAGCAGTCTGACTAAGATTGGCATGTTATGTTTGCAGCTAAGGAAGAAATATGGGTTGCTGCTCATTGAGGACCCATGGAAGAGGTTGGAGAAAAGGGATAAGCATTCAAGAAATGATTCATTAGGTAGAAAGAGAAGGTTAGAAATCGATACTACTGCCACTTATTAAATAAATTAATCATAAGCCATATACAGACACTTATTACCTCAAGGTACTAGACTGCCTAACCACTGAGGGAAGACGCCTCCAAATACTGTGTCTTCAAGGAAAAAACAAGGGCTCATTACTCATGAATTAATAACAGCTGATACAGGACATGCTAGGTTTGGGGTGGGTAGGGGAGAAAGAAGCAAGAAGTATGTATACATGTACATGTCGATAAAAACAGAAGTTGTTTAATTATATGCTTACTATTGTTCTAGTATAATGTCAGGTGTTTTACATAAATTGTTCCATTCAATCGCAGAATGACTCTAAGATATAGATACATGCTTTCATCATTCCCATTTTACAGATGAGAAAACTCTTACAGAAGTTAAGAAACTAACTCAAGGTCAAATAGCTTTTAGGTGGTTAAGCTATAAATTGAGATTGGACTTGAAATCCTGTGGTCCCAACTGCTCAACTAAATACTGTTATATTCCCTCTGCTACAACCCTATCTCAGTCATCATCAGGTCATACCTGTATTGTGCCAGGAGCCTGACACTCCTCTGATCCTACACAGTTCACAACATTCAGTGAACTTTCTAAAACAGAAATCAGACTATATTGCTTTCCTTTATCAAACTATCTAGCAGTTCTCCACTGCACATAAAATAAAATCCAGATTCTCACCCCACAAGTCCCTACAAGACCTCATCTCTGTCTCTCCAGTCTCAGTCATCTCTCTCTGCTTTGCCCCTCTTGACTGTATTCCAGTTACACTTAACCTTTTACACTTCCTCAATACCCTGTTCTTGTTCTTGCCTCATGACATGGCTACTTGTTATTCAACCTAAAATGCTCTTCTTCAAAATATTCACACAACTGATTGTATCTCATTATTCAAATTTTGATGCAAATATCAGCTCCTCCAAGAAGCTTTCCCCAAACCCATTAGCCAAAGCAGCTCTCCTCTGCCCCACACCAATACCATGAACCACCCCCCTCACCCATGAGAATAGAAATACTTGATGACAGGAGATACTGACTTTATGTACTTCTCAGCAAGTCCAGAACCAAGAACAATATCTGACATATACTAGGCACCAAGGTATATTAGCTTCCTGAAATACTAGAATCTTTCTTAAAGTGTCATACTCACTTGGGTTTCTCAAGGCAAGAAGTGGTTTGTCATTCCATTCTCCAATGGACCACATTCTGTCAGAACTCTCCACCATGACCCGTCCATCTTGAGTAGCCCTACAGAGCATGGCTCACAGTTTCATTGAGTTAGACAAGGCTGTGGTCTGTGTGATTAGATTGGTTAGTTTTCTGTGATGTGGTTTTCAGTCTGTCTGCCCTCTGATGGACAAGGATAAGAGGCTTATGGAAGCTTCCTGATGGGAGAGTCTGACTGAGGGGGAAACTGGGTCTTGTTCTGATGGGCAGGGCCATGCTCAGTAAATCCTTAATCCAATTTTCTTTTGATGGGTGGGGCTGTATTCCCTCCCTGCTATTTACCTGGGTCCCAACTATGGTGGAGGTAATGAAGATAATGGTGATCACCCTCAAAAGATCCCATTCATGTACTGCTACATTCAGTGCCCCCAACTCTGCAGCAGGCCACCACCGACCCACGCCTCCACTGGAGACTCCCAGACACCCACAGGCAAATCCAGGGCAATCTCCTGTAGGGTCACTGCTCCTTTCTTCTGGATCCTGGTGCACAAGGTTCTGTTGTGCCCTCTGAGAGTCTATTTCCCAGTCCTGTGTAAATTCTGGTAGCTCTATGGTAGGTTTAATGATGACCTCCTCCAAGAGGGCTCATGCCATACTCAAGTCTGTTGCACCCAGAGCCTCTGTCCCTGTGGCAGACCGCCACCAACCTGTAACTCCATAGGAGACACTCAAACACAGTTCTGTCTCAATCTCTGTGGGATCCTGGGTCCCAGTGCATACAAGGTTTGTTTGAGTTCCCTGAGTGTCTCTGGAGGGAATAGCGTTTGATCCAACTAGTCAATCCTAAAGGAAATCAGTCCTGAATATTCCTAGAAGGGCTGATGTTGAAGCTGAAACTCCAGTACTTTGGCCACATTATGCGAAGAGCTGACTCATTTGAAAAGACCCTGATGCTGGGAAAGATTGAAGGCAGGAGGAGAAGGGGACAACACAGGATGAGATGGATGGATGGCACATGACTTTGAGTAGGCTCTTGGAGTTGGTGATGGACAGGGAGGTCTGGTGTGCTGCAGTCTACGGGATCACAAAGAGTCAGACACGACTGAGCCACTGAACTCAACTGAACTGATACATACATATACATCTTCCCTGGTGGCTCAGATGGTAAAGCATCTGCCTAAAATGCGGGAGACCCAGGTTCAATCTCTGGGTTGGGAAGATCTCCTGGAGAAGGAAATGGCAACCCACTCTGGTACTCTTGCCTGGAAAATCCCATGGACAGAGGAGCACTGTAGGCTACAGTCCATGGGGTCACAAAGAGTGGGACACGACTGAGCGACTTTACTTTTATATATATATATATATATATATATAGAGAGAGAGAGAGAGAGAGAGAGAGAGAGAGAGAGAGACACTCTTTGATTTCCACTGTGTTGATCCTAAGGGGCTCCCCATGTGTCCAGGGGTTCTAAGAGATGAACTTTCTTAGCAGTGTGACATCTGACATGAGACTGAAGCACAAGGGATGTTATCTTCTCTTGAAGATAGGATATGCAAAGGGCCCAGGTTCAGCTGCATCCTGTAGCAACAAGGCTTCAGTGGCTATGCTGAACTTTAAAAGTGCTGCTTCCATAATCAAAGGCAAAATGAGCAGCTGAATGTGGAGGGTCATAGGTTCAAGACGTGAGATAGACTCTATTTCCAGAAAAGTCCAGCATGTACCCACAATTGCTACACTAAGGGCATACAACATTGGTCCAAGGTGGGCAGTTCCTTCTTTCAGAAGCCCATAAAACCAGCGACCACCATTGATGCTACAGGGACTCAAAGATACATGAGAGAAGCTTGCTAAAGCTTGCACAGTGAAGGAGACTTGGGGGCCCTAATAGGATGCCTGTTCTATGGCAACTTAGGCAGATTCTAGAATCCTTTGACACAGGGAGTCTCATTCAAGATGGGCCTATTTGGAAGTTACAGAGAAAATAAAATGTGTATATGAGGAAATGTTGCCTCCAGAATATAACAATGTCTAAAATATGTTGGGCTTGTTTTAACAATATGGGTCCTAAGAAGACTAAAACTTTCTTGACACTGTCAAGACTGGAGCAGTCTTCCGCTTACCAAAGAATTTTCAGGAACTTAACTGAAGTGGTGGGACTGTACTATGTGTGTCATAGAAATCTCCTCAAAGGATGAGGTCATCAGTGCGGAGTCATAATTGTGTACCTGGAAAAAGCTAGAGCTGGTGAAAATATTTCCTGTTGTGAGATGGCAAGTTTGGACACTGGACCCACTGAGTAGCCAGGTGAAGGTGTATCATGTCCCTTTTAAGGTGAAGGTAAAGTGTAGCTGAGAGGTTGGTGAAATAAGCACTAAAAAGAGCATGCTAGCCAAATGATTTGCTATGACTACAAAGTATTTACCAGTTATTCAGTGGAAACAGTAGTTTCTATAATATCCATGAAGCCCTTGTGAGTGGGGACATGACATCAAGGGTATAAGTTCACATTAAGCACTATTCTTATTTTCCAGGTTTAAGATCAAGTAAAACTTGTTTGTTAAGTGCAACAGGAGTGGGGATGATCACACCTTCTCTAAATAGGTCTCCTATCATGGGTTTCAATCTGTGAAGACCCTGCTTTCATCTAAATGAATGTTTTTAAAACCATCTGACTTACTTCACTCTGTATAATAGGTTCCAGTTTCATCCACCTCATTAGAACTGATCCAAATGTATTCTTTTTAATGGCTGAGTAAAACTCCATTGTGTATATGTACCACAGCTTTCTTATCCATTCATCTGCTGATGGACATCTAGGTTGCTTCCATGTCCTGGCTATTATAAACAGTACTGTGATGAAAATTGGGGTACATGTGTGTCTTTCAATTCTGGTTTCCTCAGTGTGTAAAGTTAAAATAATAATAAATAAATAAATAAATGATAAATGGTTAATAAATAAAATCTTTTGTTACTTTGATTTAAAAAAAATAAAAACATCCGAGGTGAAACGAGTTATTTTAACTAAGGGGAAAGGTTCATAGCATCTCATATTTTTAAAGGTAATTATAAGGGGGAAAGAATTTTATTACTCATTGGGTCAGATTATCCACATGCACTAGAGGATCTTTTTGGATAATGGATGCTTTGGCTATGGGAAATGTAGGATAATTCCAATGGCTAAGGTTAGGTATGTCTGTTTCTATTGTATATTACTTTACTCCCTGGCTGTTTTTATCAGCTTACCCCAATGTGGGCCAGAAGAGGAACAGAAATTGATCAGGCTTAATAATTCAATTGTCAAACATCAAAAGTGGAATTTGACTGTTACATATGGCCACCACCTCTACATCACCCTTCTCCCCAGCTGGGACCTCCCAGACACACAGAAATACCAAGTCTTTTTCCTCCTCACCAGTGGTATAAAGTATTTAGAAGAACTCTTCCGTGCTCAGAAATCTTCAGTCTTCAGCGCTCAGTCTTCATCCTGTCCTCATTCTCAGTGTCTGGCTAAATATATACTGGCTGGTCTGGGCCCCAAACAGGATGAATTCCACCTCTCTCCCTTCTCACACACGTGACACTTCCCTTCCTCCCCTCCCCATCATCAAAAAACAGATATACACATGTCTTTCTACAGCTTGTTGATATTTTAATCATCAACATCTGAGTACCTGGTCTCTACAGAGGTGACCATTGCTGTATGCTTGATCCCTTCACAAACGACTATTCTGCCAGTTCTTTTCCTGTAGGGACAGCAGACTGCTCACCAGGCAGGTACTTGGAGAATTGTCGGGAGAACTGTTGGAAGAATCCTCCAGGATTTTTTCATCTGCCATTGGCTGACTCTCTTTCTTTTTATTCTGCGGGTGGTGGTAGAAGTCTAATATCATCTATTTCTTCCCTTTCTTACTCTTTTCCACAATCTGCTGAAGAGTGATTTTACCTTCCTCATGAGCTTTCGGTTATCTCGTAAGAAAGCAAAGTCATCCAGAAAAACATTAGTGAAGAAGGATGGGAAGGAGAATTTTGAGAGAAAGGATGTGAATTGAGGAAGGGCTTTGTGCCAGGCAAGAGCAGGGTAAGTCTCGGTTGGGGGATGAAGAGGAGCAACATGGGTAGAGTAGTCTGACCTTCTCATTGTCCAAGCCATTGGATTGATCAGACATCTCTTCCTTCCTCTAGCGCTTGACGCTTGTTGCTCCAAATTTATTGTGTCTATTTCAACCTCTGACTCCTCCTCCTTCACTTCCTTCATGACTCCTGCCATGTTGTAGGAATAGTGTCCAACACCAAGGTGCCTGGCCTTGCTATATATACCTTCCCAGGAAAATAAGGGGCCACACCCATCACCTTTGATTGATCAGCAAGAAAGTCCTCCAGTCAATGGTAGCCCTGAAATGGCTTGACATCACAAAGCACCACACTTGAAAATTCATGGGGGAGGAGAAGCATACAGAGGAGTGGAGGAGTTTATGTGATCCTGTTTGAGAAAGTGTTTGAGAAAGTGTATGCTTCCTCAATACCCACTGAAGAGCCTTCCCGTGTTGATTTTCCAGGCTTTCTCATCTTGTCTGGTTCAATTCTTGTGGTGTACATGTTAGGGAGCAAGTGTTCCCTCCAAACCATTCCTCATGGTCACCCCCATCAGTGTTTAATTCTGTTGTCTTCCAGATCTCATCACCTAGTATTTTGTGGGTTTTTTTTTAAACTTTTTTGTTTAAGAAGTTTTAGATTTATAGAAGAATTGTAAAGAGTATATTTGTATACCCCACATTCAATTCCCCTTATTAACACTGTACATTAGTATGGAACATTTGCTCAACTTAGTGAACCAACACTGAAATAGTATTATTAACTAAAGTCTGGACTTTATCAGATTTCCTTGCTTTATACCTAATATCCTTTTGCTGTCCTAGTATCCTATCCAGGATACTACTTTAAATTTAGTCATTACAGTTACACCTTTTTAGGTTCCTCTTTGCTGTGGTAAGTTTTTAGATTTCTTATTTCTGAGGTTCTTGACAATTTGGAGTTTTGTGTCTTAATTTTTACATTAGATCCTGAGATGTTATTTATCTTATAGTGAAAAGTTTTTATAAGTTTCTTCTTCCAGAGAACCTCAAATCAAGTTAGTTCTATCATGGCATGGTCCCCATGGCAATGGTTGAATTAACCTCTTGGCTTTGTCACAGAGGTGACACACATGTTTCTCTGTAGAGCCCAGAGGATCCAGATCCTTTGTATTTATAAGGCCTAAGTTGCAGCAGCAAGAGCATTTTGTAAGGTACTAGTGAATCCACCTGCCAATGCAGGAGATGCAGGTTAGATCCCTTGGAGGAGGAAATGACAACCCCTTCCAGTATTCTTGCCTGGGAAATCCCACAGACAGAGGAAGCTGGCTGGCTACAGTTCATGGGTTCACAAACAGTCAGACATGATGGCCATACACACATGCACGTGTATGCATGTGCGCACATGCACACACACACATATACACACAATGAGTCATTTACTTTTAGAAGTATGACTTCAGCATCCCACCTAGTAACTGCTCTTCCTTCATATGAGTGACCATCTTGTATATTGAACAGACTATCAGTTTTTCTCCTGAGTTCTATATAGATAAGAGGCCAACATATGATTGAGACACAACCAGTGTTCACAAAGTAGGCATCATTTCTTTGAGGTTAGTATCAGCGATGCGTTATTTTGGAATTGATACACATGATTGAACCTGACACTAACAAACAAATCCAGATTGAGATACATAATTCAGAACTGCTTTATGGAGGGCCCCAATCCAATAATCCTTTCACTATATGCCAACTGGCTATAGGCTATACTGATTTATGTTGGTCAAAGGTTTAACAGTCACTCACACATGTAGCACAAAGAAGCAAGGTCAAAGCACAAGCTAGACAGATGGCTGTATCTCAAAGTGCATGTTCTCCAGCATACAGCAGAACCAGTTCAAAAACAAAAAAGAGAGAAAAAACACCTGCTGGTAAGGGACAGCATCTCAGTCTTCTGCTCTTGGGGCCAGTTGCTGCCATCACACCACAGAGACAGAATGGATCCTTCAACCAAAATTTGGTTTGTATGTTGAAACTGATGACATATAGACCCAGATAGTATGAAAAATTTCATTACTGACATAATAAGATTTTGGGGGGGGGAGAAAAGACAATTCTCAGGCAGGTTCAAGAATGGCTGAAGAGAGCAGAGGAAGGAGACTGGCTTGGTTTCTATGGTAGCAAATGGGGATAAAGCTGAAGAGTTCCACACATATGTCAGGGCTTGGATGGTCTGAACTTCCTTTTGGCCCACAGACGAGAGTATCAGATATACGTAAGTAGGGGAAGAGGTGTGGTAGGGCCCTTTTATAGACAAGATGTAATGTAAATACAAGGTGTTTAGCACAGTTTAGAATTCTCATAACCATTATAACCAAGATTTTCATATTGTTTTTAGTTAAACTGCTTTTCACTAGATAAGTATTTCCCAAATTATGGACCTTTAAGTATTATTAAATATGGCTTAGAATTCTCTCAGTTCATCAACAGAGAAACTGTGTAAAAAGAGAAAAGACTGCTGAATCAGCAAGTGTGACACACTGATCACAAAACAGCAGATTTACTTGTATTATCTCCTGAATTATGAGAGATTGCATACATTTTTTCTCATCCTGGATGATTACTGTAAAGTACAAAGACTGTAATAAAAATTACAGGATATAAAACATTTATTGACCACTAGCTCTATGTAGGAAATATGCTAAATATTCATATATGCAGTTCAGTTCAGTTCAGTCGCTCAGTCGTGTCCAACTCTTTGCGACCCCATGAATCACAGCACACCAGGCCTCCCTGTCCATCACCAACTCCCGGAGTTCACTCAGACTCACGTCCATCGAGTCAGTGATGCCATCCAGCCATCTCATCCTCTGTCGTCCCCTTTTCTTCCTGCCCCCAATCCCTCCCAGCATCAGAGTCTTTTCCAAGACTCAACACTTCGCATGAGGTGGCCAAAGTACTGCAGTTTCAGCTTTAGCATCATTCCCTCCAAAGAAATCCCAGGGCTGATCTCCTTCAGAATGGACTGGTTGGATCTCCTTGCAGTCCAAGGGACTCTCAAGAGTCTTCTCCAACACCACAGTTCAAAAGCATCAATTCTTCTGCGCTCAGCCTTCTTCACAGTCCAACTCTCACATCCATACATGACCACAGGAAAAACCATAGCCTTGACTAGACGGACCTTAGTCGGCAAAGTAATGTCTCTGCTTTTGAATATACTATCTAGGTTGGTCATAACTTTTCTTCCAAGGAGTAAGCGCCTTTTAATTTCATGGCTGCAGTCACCATCTGCAGTGATTTTGGAGCCCAAAAAAACAAAGTCTGACACTGTTTCTACTGTTTCCCCATCTATTTCCCATGAAGTGATGGGGCCAGATGCCATGATCTTTGTTTTCTGAATGTTGAGCTTTAAGCCAACTTTTTCACTCTCCTCTTTCACTTTCAACAAGAGGCTTTTTAGCTCCTCTTCACTTTCTGCCATAAGGGTGGTGTCATCTGCATATCTGAGATTATTGATATTTCTCCCAGCAATCTTGATTCCAGCTTGTGTTTCTTCCAGTCCAGCGTTTCTCATGATGTACTCTGCATAGAAGTTAAATAAGCAGGGTGACAATATACAGCCTTGACGTATTCCTTTTCCTATTTGGAACCAGTCTGTTGTTCCATGTCCAGTTCTAACTGTTGCTTCCTGACCTGCATATAGGTTTCTCAAGAGGTAGGTCAGGTGGTCTGGTATTCCCATCTCTCTCAGAATTTTCCACAGTTTATTGTGATCCACACAGTCAAAGGCTTTGGTATAATCAATAAAGCAGAAATAGATGTTGTTCTGGAACTCTATTGCTTTTTCCATGATCCAGCGGATGTTGGCAGTTTGATCTATGGTTCCTCTGCCTTTTCTAAAACCAGCTTGAACATCAGGGAGTTCACACTTCACATATTGCTGAAGCCTGGCTTGGAGAATTTTGAGCATTACTTTACTGGCATGTGAGATGAGTGCAATTGTGCAGTAGTTTGAGCATTCTTCAGCACTGTCTTTCTTTGGGATTGGAATAAAAACTGATCTTTTCCAATCCTGTGGCCACTGCTGAGTTTTCCAGATTTGCTGGCATATTGAGTGCAGCACTTTCACAGCATCATCTTTCAGGATTTGAAATAGCTCAACTGGAATTCCATCACCTCCACTAGCTTTGTTCGTAGTGATGCTTTCTAAGGCCCACTTGACTTCACATTCCAGGATGTCTGGCTCTAGATGATTGATAACCCCATCATGATTATCCAGGTCATGAAGATCTTTTTTATACAGTTCTTCTGTGTATTCTTGCCACCTCTTAATCCCCATCATAACTTTATCAGATAAATGACAAAATAGCACTTTCTGTCATCTATGCCAGGACATCTCCATTCCAATTTTAGAAGCAGAAAAGAGCATATAGGAGTGCACATGGAAATATTTATGAGCCATGCTCAAAAGAAGCATGTATAACTCCTGCTCGCATTTTATTGGAAAAAATGCACATAGCCACAATTACTCCTGCTCGCATGTCTTTGGGAAGAAACTCACATAGCCATGACTAATTGCAAAAGAAAATGAGAAATGTAGTCTACGTTGTATAAGTGAACGTGTTAGTCATTCAGTCATGTCTGAATCTTTGCCACTCCATGGACTGTAGCCTGGCTGTTTCCTCTGTTCATGGGATTCTCCAGGAATGAATATTGAAGGGGTAGCCATTCCCTTCTCTGAGGGATCTTCCCAACCGAGGGATCAAACCTGGGTATCCCATATTGCAAGCAGATTCTTTACCATCTGAGCCATCAAGGAAGCCCAATTTAGTCCATGTGTGTGCTATGCTCAGTCACTTTACTATTTCTGACTCTTTGCAACCTCATGGACTGTAGTCCACCAGGCTCCTCTGTCCATAAGATTCTCCAGGCAAGAATACTGGAGTGGGTTGCCATACCCTTCTCCAGGGGATCTTCTCGACCCAGGGATTGAACCCATGGCTCCTGTATCTCTGCATGGCGGGCAGATTTTTCACCCACTGAGCCACCAGCGAGGCTTCCCAAAACTCATGTTCCCATTTTATGAGTGAGCTTAGTGGCTCAGATGGTGAAAAATCTCCCTACAATGTGAGAGACCAAGGCTCGATCCCTGGGTTGGGAAGATCCCTTGAAGAAGGAAACAGCTACCAACTCCAGTTTTCTTGGAGCTTCCCTGATGGCCAGGGAAATACTAGGGTGGGAAAGTGAATAGAGAGATGGTTTATGAAGGTAAGTGATACTAATGATAAATTAGTAAGGAATAAGGAAATGAGAATTGAGAAGTATGGCTGATAGTGAAAGCAGTAGAGTTCACAGACTGAAGTTCAAAACTGATGAATATTTAGAATTGTGTGTGTGTGTGTGTGTGCATGAGTATGAGAGAGGTATTAATATTTTACAGGAATAATAATCAGTTGTAGGCCAAAAAATGTATGTTTTAACATCAAGATTTCAAAGTTGTTATAATTTTTTGAGATTATTAATATCTAGAGCATGAGCATTAAAGTGAGTGTCTCACTGTGCAAAAATACCAGAATTTATCTGTTTCGTGGTTGATGAGCATTTGAGATGTTTCAAGTGTGGTCTATCATAAATTACATTTCTTTGAAAAAAAAAAGAACAATAGAAAAAACTATCATTAGAATTGAGGGCATGGATGATTTATAAAGTCAAAAATGCTGGATGAATATCCACATAGAGACAGATGTTGACATTGCCAAAATGATGGCAGTACTAAAAGTGGACAAGAAGAAAGTGAGTCAGGAAAGTATCTAATGAATAATGCTAAAAAAAATAAGATGGGACAGCACATGATAGTATTTAATAGCAAGAACTACAAATGAGCTGTGAATTTTGAAAGGTAAAGGAGTAAAAGTGGTTTGAAAGTGACAATGAGGAGCAGCCATCTAGTTCACCTCAACTCCTTGGCATATATCAGGAAAACAAATTTTCACTTAAGAGGACTTCAGAGGAAGTGATTTCCTCAAGCCATAGTCATATTCCAGTTATAAAACAGAGATTAATGGAAGATTAAGAGAAGAACTTGGAGCTAATGGGGAGTTTTTTAATGACAGACTGAATTTCAGAGGGCAGGAAAGAAGGGCTTCTGAAGAAAGTGAGAGAGTTGGGTCCAATTTTGTCAAGTGTAGAACAGTATATTAATAAGGGTCTAGGTAGTGATGGATAATCTGCAGGGTGGCAACTTGTGATAGACCTTGTATTTGCATGGAAGATTGGGAGGTGAGTAAAGCCCTCCAGACTGGAGATTGTTTAATCTGAGATTGTTTAATCTAAACTGATTTAGAACCAAGAAGAATCCAGAAACATCAATTGAAACATGTTTCCTCTAAATATCATGTATCCTGCATGATGATCCAAGCTTTCAAAGATAGTCTGGTAAGAACATGTAAGAGAGTAGATTTGAAAGGAGAGAAGTGTGTTTGCTCAAAAGGATGAGTGTGTGTGAAAAATATCAACAGCAAATTCTAACGTCAGAGGATTGCTACTAGACGCATATGGAGCTGTGCACTATTCTTGGACAATCCAAGATGCCTGCACACATGTGGCCCAGATGTTGGCACCAACACTTACTGGGCACCTGTAAAGCCAAAGCTGAGGAAGCAGAGAGGCCAAGGGGAAGTGGTATTATCTCAGTACAGAAATGCATTTACTTAGGCTTCCTAAATGTCAGGTGGGAAAAAATGGCAGAAAAGGAAAGTAACTTTTTTTCCCCTAACATCTCTCCTCAGGAAGAAGTACTTGGAGTTATATTTACTACATAAGTTCACCTGCTAAAACTCCAGGGAGCTCATCAGTGGGCAGATGTTCCCACCTCAGTCTGGTTATCAGCAAACATTTAATCAAAATCATGGCTGCATCTGGCTCACATTAAAAGGTTTTTCTTTGTAATTGTCTTTTAAAAGAACAATTCCCCATGCTTATATATTGAGACTCAGAACATCAATTCAATGTACTTCAGGAGCTTTGTGGCTACAACTTCCTGCTGGGACTTAGCACGGTCCCCAGAGAATCAATTTGAGGAGTATTGCCAAAATGTTTTCCCTCTCAGTGTTTATCCACTGGAATGTCTAGGAGTGAAGCATACACAGGGCAATGCAATCCTACGATTCAATTTCTTTCATCAAATGCATACAGTGTATATGAGTATCAAGGCAAGAGGGTAAAGGACTTTAATTGAAATTCCAATAAAGTTCTAAGTGCAAATACTGGAACCATCCCATGTTAGCATTGTGAGTTAGACTAGGTACTTAACCACTGTGAGCCTGTTTTCTGATCACAAGTAAAAGAAGGATGATATCTCATATGGATTTTGTAAAGATCAAATTACATAATTCAGGTAATGAATATAGCACAACAACCTACAGAATGAAAAACGATATTTTCAAGTCATGTATCTGATAAGCGATTTGTATTCAGAATATATAAAGAACCCTTACACATCAACAAAAAGAAGATGAATAGCCCAGTTTTCTGGAGAAGGCAATGACAACCCACTCCAGTACTCTTGCCTGGAAAATCCCATGGATAGAGGAGCCTGGTGGGCTGCAGTCCATGGGGTCGCACAGAGTTGGACACGACTGAAGTGACTTAGCAGCAGCAGCAGCTCAGTTTTCTAAATCTTTTTTGGCAGATCTAAAATGGACTTTTCTCCAAGGAAGATATATAAATGCTCAACAAGCACATTAGAGATACTTGACATCATTATTCATTAGGAAAATGCAATCAAAACCACATAAAGGTATCATTTCATACCTGTTAAGATAGCCAGAACCAAAAATTCAGATAATCATAGGGTTGGTGAGGATTTAGAGAAACCAGAAACCTCATAAACTGTTAGTGAGAATGTACAATGGTATAGCTGCTTTGGAAAAATTTAGCAATTTCTCAAAAAGTGAAGCAGTGTCACTATATGACAAAACAATCCCACGTGTAGGTATATTCCCAAGAGAAATGAAAGCACATATCCACACAAAAACTTGTACATGAATGTTCATAGCAACAATATTCATAATACCCAAACATTTAAACAACCTAAATGCCCATCAACTGAAGAGTTGATAAACAAAATATGGCACATCCGTACCAGGGAATATTATTCAGTCATCAAAAAGAATGAAGTATTGATAAAAGCTACAACTGGGATGAACCTTGAAAATGTATGCTAAATGAAATGTCAGTCACAAAAGACCACAAATTATGTTATTCTATTTATATGAAATGCTCAGAACAGGCATATCTATAGAGGAAAAATAGATCAGTAATTGCTTAAGGCTGAGGCAGAAGTTGTTGGAAGCATAGGGGAATAATGGCTACAACGTACAAGGGTTTCTTTCTGAGGTGTTGAAATGTTCTAAAATAGTCCATGGTGATATTTATGAATATACTAAAAATATTGAACTATGCACTTTAAAAGTGTGAATTACATATAATGTGAATTATACCTCAATAAAGTTGTTTAAAAATCCTCTGTGGTAGGTAGAAAAAAAATAGTAAAGCACATTACCTAGAACATAGTAAATGCTTATTAATATTCCATAATGATTTATTACATTTTTCTGAAAAATTAGGTTCAAAATCAATCTATGCCAAATAACTAAATTACTAAGAATGAACTGAATTAGACCCATAAATCTTAATGATTGAGAGAATGATCTTTGGAGCTAGAAAACCATAGATATACCATCACTAATATATTATCCTAGACATACTAACTTCTCAGTGTCCTCATCTGTAAGATTCTAGTATAATAGCATCTACTTAATTTACTATAAATATTGTTAGGAGTAAATGAAATAAGGTATGTGCTTAGAACAACTGACAGTGATTAGAACATAATAGATCTCAGCAAAAATTAGATTTTCTTCTTTTGTGCCAATTTTCCACATGTTCTAATCCCCTCAAAAAGTCTCTTCAATGTTTATATGCTAATAACTTTTATTTTGAATGTCAAATTTTTCCTGAAAGATGCTTCCAATAATGGTTCACTACTTGAATAGTGTCAGCTGCCAAAATGTCAATTACTCCAAAAGGCTACATTCTTAATCTCATTGTCCTCTACTGATAACTTGATGAATGCAAGTCACTGATGCTGGTTGAATTAGAGGTATTCTTCATTTTAACCAGTCACTGATGCATCTTTGCCATTCTCTTGACTATCTGTAAGAAAACCATTCACTGAAAAGTCAATGGAATAATAAATGTGATTCAATGAATATGGCTGCCAATATTAGAAATGGAAACTGCTATCAGCTGATTCAAGATTGTGCTAATTGAAGTCTTCCACACTCAAGGGTTTTTGTTTCTGTTTTTGTTTTATATTTACTCTAAATCAGTGACCTAAAATAACTAAAGAAAAAAATAAAACGATGTTAAAGAACATGTCAAGATGTGCTTTGAAATCAATACACAGTTGCTCTTAGTACAAAGAAAGGAAGACGATACCACCACAAAATTCCTACTGGAAGAAATCATGTTCTTTGCTCCAGCGATTAAAGAGAAGAGCAATTTTGTCAAAACCATGTGTCATCCATCCAGACGTTGTGATTTTTTTTTCAAGTTTATGAAACCTGCAAATTTCATTCTATAAACTAGAATCACATTCATTTAATTTAAAGATAACCATATGTATTTTCATAATCAAGATTAAATTATACTACATTGGAATACAATACATTTTTATACCTTATAACTTCATTCAGAAATTCAGCATAGGAACTCGCCATAAAAGTCTCAGATTTCATAAATAGATTCCAAAATTTTGCTTTGGTCTGGAATTTTAAGTGTTTTAAACTAACTTAACAGAAACATTAGCAAAAGAAAAACATACATTATAGGCTATTTCAGGAAAAGCTGTGTCCTACAGCAAGTCTCTAGACAGGGAATGGCACATATTAAGCCCATTGTCTTTTTGTGTGGGCAAGAATGTGACAGGCCAGTGTGAAAATTTAAATCCTTAGAAGATATGCCATGATGTAGCTTCTGAGAACAAGATGACCTGAAGGTCATAGATATTGTTCTTGAGAGGAAAATCTCTTCAAAGTTTCACTCTAGGCTGCATGGGTTTGTTGTTCAGTCACTCAGTCATGTCCAACTCTTCATGACCCCATGGACTGCAACACACCAGGCTTCCCTGCCCTTCACTATCTTCCAGAGTTTTCTCAAATTCATGTTCATTGAGTCCATGATGCCATTTAACCATCTCATCCTCTGTTGTCCCCTTCTCCTCCTGCCTTTAATCTTTCTCAGTATCAGGGTGTTTTCCATGAATTGGCTCTTCACATCACCTTCAGCATTAGTCCTTCTAACGAATATTCAGGGTTGATTTCCTTTAGGATAGACTGCTTTTATCTTTTTGCTGTCCAAGGGACTCTCAAGAGTCTTCTCCAACACCACAATTCAAAAACTTCAATTTGTTGGCCCTTGGCCCTATTTATGGTCCAAATCTCATATCCATACACGACTACTGGAAAAACCACAGATTTGACTATACAGACCTTTGTCAGAAAAGTGATTTCTTTGCTTTTTAATACACTGTCTAGGTTTGTCATTGCTTTTCTTCCAAGGAGCAAGTGTCTTTTAATTTCATGGCTGCAGTCACGATCGACAATGATTTTGGAGCCCAAGAAAATAACCTGCACATGTTCAGTTCAGTTCAGTTCAGTCACTCAGTCATGTCCGACTCTGTGATCCCATGAATCACAGCATGCCAGGCCTCCTTATCCATCACCAACTCCTGAAGTTCACTCAAACTAATGTCCATCAAGTCGGTGATGCCATCCAGCCATCTCACCTCTGTCATCCCCTTCTCTTCCTGCCATCAATCCCTTCCAGCATCAGGGTCTTTTCCAATGAGTCAACTCTTCCCATGAGGTAGCCAAAGTATTGGAGTTTCAGCCTCAGCATCAGTCCTTCGAATGAACACCCAGGACTGATCTCCTTTAGGATGGACTGGTTGGATCTCCTTGCAGTCCAAGGGACTCTCAAGAGTCTTCTCCAACACCACAGTTCAAAAGCATCAATTCTTCAGCGCTCAGCTTTCTTCACAGTCCAACTCTCACATCCATACATAACCACTGGAAAAACCATAGCCTTGACTAGACAGACCTTTGTTGGCAAAGTAATATCTCTGCTTTTCAATATGCTATCTAGGTTAGTCATAACTTTCCTTCCAAGGAGTAAAGCGTCTTTTAATTTCATGGCTGCAGTCACTATCTGCAGTGATTTTGGAGCCCAAAAAAATAAAGTCTGACACTGTTTCCACTGTTTCCCCATCTATTTCCCATGAAGTGATGGGACCAGATGCCATGATCTTCGTTTTCTGAATGTTGAGCTTTAAGCAAACTTTTTCACTCTCCTCTTTCACTTTCATCAAGAGGCTTTTTAGCTCCTCTTCACTTTCTGCCATAAGGGCGGTGTCATCTGCATATCTGAGGTTGTTGATATTTCTCCCAGCAGTCTTGATTCCAGCTTGTGTTTCTTCCATTCCAGCGTTTCTCATGATGTACTCTGCATAGAAGTTAAATAAGCAGGGTGACAATATACAGCCTTGACGTACTCCTTTTCCTATTTGGAAGCAGTCTGTTGTTCCATGTCCAGTTCGAACTGCTGCTTCCTGACCTTCTTACAGGTTTCTCAAGAGGCAGGTCAGGTGGTCTGGTATTCCCTCCCTTTCAGAATTTTCCACAGTTTATTGTGATCCACACAGTCAAAGGCTTTGGCATAGTCAATAAAGCAGAAATAAATGTTTTCCTGGAACTTTCTTCCTTTAGTAGCCTTATTTCCACCCATTTTCCCACCTCCAGCTGTAACTCACTGGGCCACGCTCATAGCCTCAGATTTACTCTGCTCCCTCCTTGGCTTTGTCTTTTTTGAGATGCCTCTGTCTGTTTTCTTGCTGGGCCATGCCAATGACACTGACTATGTAGATACCTCTGTTCCGGAGTCCTCAGGTTTATGTCATCCTGCCTTACCACCATGACCTTATCTTGAACACTTTCTTCATGTTAACAGGTCATCAGAGATTTCACCATGTGCCAGACACTGTTGTATGCACTTCACATGCATTACCTTAACTGAGCCAGCAATCTTAAGAGTACATTTTCTTAGTAGCTCCATTTTGCCAATAAGGAAACTGAATATCAGAAAATATATAGGTTTATATAATATAAGATATATGGTATTTGCCAAAGGACCCAAAAGGTAGCAGAGTTGGTATTTATAGCTATAATTTATGATTAAAAATGTTAGGTAATACTCTTTCATTCATTTTTTATCCTTTGCTAAATTATAGATGAAAAACATAGCATCAACCTGCATCTCTCAATTTCTACTGCAGCAGAAACAGAATGCTCCAGGAAATATGGAATATAAGATATATTGCACATGTTTTCTTTGATTTATTCTTTATAACAATAAAACCAAAATCATAATATTAGAATTTAACATTAGGAGAAATAAAGGAAATATTGCTGGACAATGTGGGCAACCTTGATAAATTAGTAGCATGGCATTTCTTGCTCCCCAGTGGCACTGTTGAATTGTAGTCCTCAGTGATTTTTCAGGAGGCTATAGCAATCGCCTCCCCATTGATGATTCCCAGGCTTTTAGGGGTGAGCCCTCCAACCACTACCACTGCTCTCTAAACTACAGCTCTAAGGATCCTACCTCCTCCAGGAATCATCGGTATCCAAGGTCCTGCCACCTCAAGGCACAGCTTTTGAGGGCAATAGAAGTCTCTGACATCAGCAGAACCCAAGAAATCCCTTGTCTTTTCTCCTCATCTGAAACAGTCAACCTTCTCTTCATGAGCCAGATAGCCTCCAAATCTCCTGTGGGACAGGCTAATCTTAATTCCTTTATAGGCCTAGACTAGATGTTGTAAACTTCAGTTCTATAAGTCACATATAGTCAAATTTTAGTTCTAGAAGCCAAATGAAGATGCCTCTTTGAAATCCTACACTTTGTTCTTTTCTTATTAACATTAGTTTCCAACAATTGAAAACTGAAAACATTAATGTGAAAACCCACACTTACTTCCTCTTCCCACTCTCAAAGATCTGAGGACATTAATCCACAGTTTTTGCAAGGCAAGATCTCTTCAATTCAATAGAAACCACTCTCTTTAGACAAACCAAGCAACTCTTCAGTTCCCCGTGTTTCTGAAGTAAATTGCCTGACCTGACCTCTACATATATTTAAGTTCATGACTTTGAATCTAGAATTTCTAAACAACAGTCTGTTTAGGATTGATTTCTGGGTACCTGGAAATTCTGATTTTTTGTTTGTTTGTTTTTTGCAGGAGTGGGAGTGGTTACTAAAACATAAAAGATATATTAACATGCCTCTTGCTGACTAAGGCTATGGTTTTCTAGTCAAGGCTATGGTTTTTCCAATGGTCATGTATGGATGTGAGAGTTGGACTGTGAAGAGAGCTGAGCGCGGAAGAATTGATGCTTTTGAACTGTGATGTTGGAGAAGACTCTTGAGAGTCCCTTGGACTGCAAGGAGATCCAACCAGTCCACTCTGAAGGAGATCAACCTTGGGATTTCTTTGGAAGGAATGATGCTAAAGCTGAAACTCCAGTACTTTGTCCACCTCATGGGAAGACTTGACTCACTGGAAAAGATTCTGATGCTGGGAGGGATTGGAGGCAGGAGGAGAAGGGGACGACAGAGGATGAGATGGCTGGATGGCTCATTGACTCAATGGACGTGAGTCTGAGTGAACTCCAGGAGTTTTTGATTGACAGGGAGGCCTGGCGTGCTGCGATTCATGGGGTCTCAAAGAGTTGGACACGACTGAGCAACTGAACTGAACTGAACTGAACCCAAGGATAAGCCTACATAATAGGAACAAAGACCTGGTTAACATTTCTGGGTGGAGGAGGGGTTGAATATGCAATGTCTAGCACATAGTAGGTAACCAGTAAATATTTAGCGAATATTTGGAAATGTTTGTCTTTTCATTACTGTCAAATGAGATGAAAACAAATATGTCAAGTAATTTGTCAGTAATCAATCCAACTAAAGCCAGTAAAACTACAACATCTTTTTAAAGTTAAATGGCCATATATATATTTCTTTTGGGAGTTACTTAACTAAATATTTGCCAATTTTCCTATTGGAACATTTATATTTACCTTTTTGTTTTCTAAAAGTTCTTTAATAATTATTGTATAATATATGCATCCTTTTTTTCTGGTTATGTACCTTTTCATTTTATATATGAATTTATGGAGAGATAATTATTATTCAATTTTATGCAGGAAAAGCCTTGCAATTTTGAAGCACACTTAATCCACAGTAAGAATAATAATTATAATAATAATATCAATAGATTTCTACATTCCTGTTTTACTTTCACTACTGTCATCAACAAATAGAAATGGTAGAACAACAATCTAAGTAGCAGACTACAAGAATTATATGATTAATTACAGGTCAATTTACATAGGGCACTAAGAAAGTGAATTTCTGCCTTTTCCCAATTCAAGGTTCCTTACAAGGATTGATGTCAAAGCTAGAGCAGGTGAGAAAATATATATTTCTAACTATATAGTATTTATACTACCTTAAACTAAGTCAGTGGAACAAGAGTAAGATCAACAATGCCTAGAATCTTCTGGAATCAGCACATTCAAATTACCTTTTGTATATGGAACACCAGTTGTGTTCCTGATGGCCTCACTGTTTTGTCAATGATGTAAATTCCTTCCATATCTTTCCTCTAAGTGGAAATTTCTAGGAGAAACAAATTTTTCTGTAGAAGAACAGATAGTAAATAGTTTAGTCTTTGCAAGTCATATGGTTTCTGTTACATCTCCTCATTCTACTCCTTGTTCTTCTTCAATGCAAATTTTTCTTTATGTAATGCAGTTAGCTTGAAGATGGAACATGACTAAGAATATAAACATTATTTTAATTGGCCATTTATGTTTACCTCAGGATCACCTACCTGTTCACTGATTTTATAGGTAGGCCTGATTGGGTATAATTTATTGACCCATAGGTAGTGATATGCTGGAGCTGGCATAAACCAGTTTGACAGAGTTTATTGTCTATGTCTTTTCATAACTTTGTGTTTGGTGATAGTATATCAGCAGGCTGATATCAGCCATAGTGAGAGTATTTGCTCCACAAAAATAGCCAAATGCTACATTATTACTAGGGATGTAATAATGATTACCAAAAATTGGGTGATTTAATCAACAGAAATTCATTTTTTCATAGTTCTGGAAGCTAGAAATCTGAAATCAAGACTGATAGAGTTGGGTCCTTCTGGAGCTATAAGAGAAGGATCTGTTTCAGGCCTCTCTCCATGGCTTGTAGATGGCTATATCCTTCCAGTGTTTCTTCACATTATCTTTCCCCTATGTGTGTCTCTTTCCTTCCACATGACATTCTTTCATTAAAATCACATTGGATTGAGGGCCCAATCTACTCCAGTATAACCTTAGGTTAGTAATTATATCTGCAATTATATTGACTAATACTGATAAATAAAGTCACATCCTGAGGTACTGGACACTAGAAATTCAGCATATGAATATTGGGAAGATACATTCTACCCTTAAAAATGGGCCTTTATCTTTTTTCAGGGAACCAGTTACTAAACATGTGTCTTCCCTAATGGCTCAGCTGGTAAACCATCCATCTGCAATGCAAGAGACACAGGAGATGTGGGTTCAGTGCCTGGATTGGGAAGATCTCCTGGAAGAGAGCACTGAAACCCACTCCAGATTATTCCTGGAGAAATTCATGGACTGAGAAGCCTAGGAGTCTACAGTCCAAAGGGTCACAAAAAGTCAGACACAACTGAGTGACCAAGAATGCAAACACAGCACACCACTGCCTACAAGCCTGAGATTGCTCTGTTTCTCAATTAGGAGTCCACAGAGGACAGAGAGGCAGGCAATTTAAAATAGAAAGAAGACCTGATGACCATAAATAACCAATGAGAACTAGTGGTGCTGTGAACCCAGTATTTCTTTCTTGAAATAATGTAAAAAAAAAAAATGTAGAAACTTGAAACCATAAAAGTCCTAGAAGAAAACATAGGGGAAAATCTCCTTGACATTTGTCTGAACAATGATTTTCTTGGCACAAGTAACAAAAATAAAAATAAACAAGTGTACCTATTTAAACTTAAACGGTTTTACACTAAAAAGGAAATTATAAACAAGATGAAAACACAGCCCTTAGAATGGAACAAAATAAAGCAAATTAAACAACTGACAAAAGATTAGTTTCCAAAATATACAAGCAGCTTCTACAACTCAATACCAGAAAAAACAACCCAACCAAAAGTGGGAAAAGACCTAAACAGACATTTCACTGAAGAAGACATACAGATGGCTGATAAACACATGAAAGGATGCTCAACATCACTCAGTATTAGATTAGTTCAGTTCAGTTTAGTCGCTCAATCGTGTCCAACTCTTTGCAACCCCATGAATTGCAGTGCGCCAAGCCTCCCTGTCCATCACCAACTCCCGGAGTTCACTCAGACTCACGTCCATTGAGTCAGTGATGCCATCCAGCCATCTCATCCTCTGTCGTCCCCTTCTCCTCCTGACCCCAATCCCTCCCAGCATCAGAGTCATTTACAATGAGTCAACTCTTCGCATGAGGTGGTCAAAGTACAGGAGTTTCAGCTTCAGCATCTTCCAAAGAAATCTCTGGGCTGATCTCCTTCAGAATGGATTGGTTGGATCTCCTTGCAGTCCAAGGGACTCTCAAGAGTCTTCTCCAACACCACAGTCAAAAGCATCAGGTCTACAGAGCTCAGCTTTCTTCATAGTCCAACTCTCACATCCATACATGACTACTGAAAAAATTGTAGCTTTGACTATACGGAAATTTGTCAGTAGAGTGTTATCTTTGCTTTTAAATATGCTGTCTAGGTTTGTGATAATTTTTCTTCCAAGGAGCAAGAGCCTTTTAATTTCATGGCTGCAGTCACCATCTGCAGTGATTTTGGAGACCAAGAAAGTAAAGTCTGTCATTATTTCCATTGTTTCCCCAACTATTTGCCATGAAGTGATGGGACCTGATGTCATGATCTTCGTTTTCTGAATGTTGAGCTTTAAGACAACATTTTCACTCTCCCCTTTCACTTTCATCAAGAGGCTTTTTAGTTCCTCTTCACTTTCTGCCATAAGGGTGATGTCATCTGCATATCTGAGGTTATTGATATTTCTCCCAGCAATCTTGATTCCAGCTTGTGCTTCATCTAACATAGCGTTTCTCATTATGTACTCTGCATAGACGTTAAATAAGCAAGGTGACAATATACAGCCTTGACGTACTTCTTTTCTTATTTGGAACCAGTCTGTTTTTCCATGTCCAGTTCTAACTATAGCTTCCTGACCTGCATATAGGTTTCTCAAGAGGCAGGTCAGGTGGTCTGATATCCCCATCTCTTTCAGAATTTTCCACAGTTTATTGTGATCCACACAAAGCTTTTGGCATAGTCAATAAAGCAGAAAAATATGTTTTTCTGGAACTCTCTTGCTTTTTCCATGATCCAGCGGATGTTGGAAATTTGATCTCTGGTTCCTCTGCCTTTTCTAAAACCATCTTGAACATCTAGAGGTTCATGGTTCACGCATTGTTGAAACCTGGCTTGGAGAATTTTGAGCATTACTTTACTAGCGTGTGAGATGAGTGCAATTGTGTCGTAGTTTGAGCGGCCAGGAGGAGTGACCCCACGTCCAAGGAGCAGTGGCTGCATGGGCACCAGAGGGCCTAGAAGAGCTATTCCACGTTCAAAGTCAGGAGGGG
>SJXQ01002420.1:404113-414308 GCA_006408695.1 Aepyceros melampus | reverse complement strand
GGAGGAGAAGGGGACGACAGAGGATGAGATGGCTGGATGGCATCACGGACTCGATGGATGTGAGTTTGAGTGAACTCCGAGAGATGGTGATGGACAGGGAGGCCTGGTGTGCTGTGATTCATGGGCTTGGAAGAGTCGGACATGACTGAGCGACTGAACACAGGTGGAAATGAAGGATCCCATCATGATAAGGACAGTTGGACACAGTGTCCAGGTTGACATTAATGCCCAGAGCCCTGAAACATCAGCATGGAATCCTGTTAGCATGGGAGTCAGGGCCAGTGTCACAGACATCTGTGTGACCTGTGAAGGTAGAAGTGTAGTTGTAAGTGACAAATAGATTCAAGGGATTAGATCTGATAGAGTGCTTGAAGAACTACACTTAGAGGTTCATAAAACTGTACAGGAAGTGGTAACCAAAACTATCCCAAAGAAAAAGAAATGCAAGAAGGCAAATGGTTGTCTGAGGCCTTACAAATAGCCAAGAAAAGAAGAGAAGTGAAAAGTAAAGAAGAAAAGGAAAGATATACCCAAGTGAATGCAAAGTTCCAGAGAATAGCAAGGAGAGATAGGAAAGCCGTATTAAGTGAACAATGCAAAGAAAGAGGGAAACAATAGAGTAGGAAAGACTAGAGGTCTCTTCAAGATAATTAGAGATACAAAGGGAACATCTCATGCAAAGATGGGCACAATAAAGTACAGAACAGTAAGGACTTAACAAAAGAGAAGAGTTTGAGAAGAGATTAAGAAGAAGTGGCAAGAATACACAGAAAAACTGTATAAAAAAGATCTTAATGACCTGGATAACCACAATGGTGTGATCACAAACCTACTGCCAGACATCTTGGAATGTGAAGTCAAGTGGGCCTTAGGAAGCATACTACAAACAAAGCTATTGGAGGTGATGGAATTTCAGCTGAGCTATTTCAAATCCTAAAAGATGATGCTGATAAGTGCTGCAATCAATACATCAGCAAAATTGGAAAGCTCAGCAGTGGCCACAAGACTGGAAAAGTTCAGTTTCATTCCAGTTCCAAAGAAGGGCAATGCCAAAGAACATTCAAACTACCACAAAATTGAGCTCATTTCACATGCTAGCAAGGTAATGCTCAAAATTCTTCAAGCTAGGCTTCAATAGTATGTGAATCGAGAACTTCCAGATATACAGGCTGGATTTAGAAAAGGCAGTGGAACCAGAGATCTAATTGCCATTGACTGGATCATAGAAAAAGCAAGAGAATTGCAGAAAAACATCTACTGCTTCATTGACTACACTAAAGCCTTTGACTGTGTGGATCACAACAAATGGTCAAAAATTCTTAGAGATGGGAATACCAGACCACCTTAGCTGTCTCCTGGGAAACCTTTATGCAGGTCAAGAAACAACAGTTAGAACTTTACACGGAACAAGTGACTGGTTCAAAATTGGAAAAGGAGTATGACAAGGCTGTATATTGTCATCCTGTTTATTTAATTTATATGCAGAGTACATCATGTGAAATACCAGGCTGGATGAATCACAAGCTGAGGTCAAGACTTCTGGGAGAAATATCAATAACCTCAGATATGTAGATGACACAGTACTTATGGCAGATAGTGAAGAGGAGCTAAGGAGAAAGTGAAAGAGGAGAGTGAAAAAGCTGGCTTAAAACTGAACATTCGAAAAATGAGGATCATGGCATCCGGTCCCATCACTTCATGGCAGATAGGTGGGGAAATAATGGAAACAGTGACAGACTTTATTTTCTTGGGCTCCAAAATCATTGCAGATGGTGACTGCAGGCATGAAATTAAAACACGCTTGCTCTTGGAAAGAAAAGCTATGACCAACCTAGACAGCATATTATAAAGCAGAAACATTACTTTGCCAACAAAGGTCTATATAGTCAAAGCTATGGTTTTTCCAGTAGTCATGTATGGATGTGAGAGCTGGATTATAAAGAAGGCTGAGCGCTGAAGAACTGATGCTTTTGAACTGTGGTGTTGGAGAAGACTCTTGAGTCCCTTGGACTGCAAGGAGATCAAACCAGTCAATCCTAAAGGAATCAATCCTGAATATTCATTCTAGGGACTGATGCAGAACCTGAAGCTCCAATACTTTGTACACCTGATGCAAAGAGGTGATTCATTAGAAAAGACCCTGATGCTGAGAAATATTGAAGGCAGAAGGAGAAGGGCATGACAGAGGATGAGATGGTTGGGTGGCATTACTGACTCAATGGACACGAGTTTGAGCAAGCTCTGGGAGATGGTAAAGGACAAGGTAGCCTGGTGTGCTGCAGTCCATGGTGTCACAAAGAGTCACACATGACTTAGAGACTGTACAACAACTACAAGTGTGGTTTTATATTTGTCCAACATCCCGATATTTCCCTTTTGAAAATCTTAATTTTAAGAAATAGAGGAAAACAACAGAATGGGAAAGACTAGAGATCTCTTCAAGAAAATTAGAGATACCAAGGGAACATTTCATGAAGAGATGGGCTCAATAAGGAAAGAAATGGTAGGGACCTAACAGAAGTAAAAGATATTAAGAAGAGGTGGCAAGAATACACAGAAGAACTGTACAAAAAGGATCTTCATGACCCAGATAATCATGATGGTGTGATCACTCACCTAGAGCCAGACATCCTGGAATGTGAAGTCAAGTGGGCCTTAGGAAGCATACTACAAACAAAGCTATTGGAGGTGATGGAATTCCAGTTGAGCTATTTCAAATCCTGAAAGATGATGCTGTGAAAGTGCTGCACTCAATATGCCAGCACATTTGGAAAACTCAGCAGTGGCCACAGGACTGGAAAAGGTCAGGTTTCATTCCAATCCCAAAGAAAGGCAATGCCAAAAAATGCTCAAACTACCACACAATTGCACTCATCTCACAGGCTAGTAAAGTAATGCTCAAAATTCTCCAAGCCAGGCTTCAGCAATACGTGAACTGTGAACTTCCAGATGGAGGTGATGGAATTCCAGTTGAGCTATTTCAAATCCTGAAAGATGATGCTGTGAAAGTGCTGCACTCAATATGCCAGCACATTTGGAAAACTCAGCAGTGGCCACAGGATTGGAAAAGGTCAGGTTTCATTCCAATCCCAAAGAAAGGCAATGCCAAAAAATGCTCAAACTACCACACAATTGCACTCATCTCACAGGCTAGTAAAGTAATGCTCAAAATTCTCCAAGCCAGGCTTCAGCAATACGTGAACTGTGAACTTCCAGATGTTCAACCTGGTTTAGAAAAGGCAGAGGAACCAGAGATCAAATTGCCAACATCTGCTGGATCATGGAAAAAGCAAGACTTCCAGGAAAACATCTATTTCTGCTTTATTGACTATGCCAAAGCCTTTGACTGTGTGGATCACAATAAACTGTGGAAAATTCTGAAAGAGATGGGAATACCAGACCACCTAACCTGCCTCTTGAGAAATCTGTATGCTGGCCAGGAAGCAACAGTTAGAACTGGACACGGAACAACAGACTGGTTCCAAATAGGAAAAGTAGTTCAAGGCTGTATATTGTCTCCCTGCTTATTTAACTTATATGCAGAGTACATCATGAGAAACGCTGGGCTGGAAGAAGCACAAGCCGGAATCAAGATTGCCGGGAGAAATATCAATCACCTCAGATATGCAGATGACACCACCCTTATGGCAGAAACTGAAGAGGAACTAAAGAGCCTCTTGATGAAAAGTGAAAGAGGAGAGTGAAAAAGTTGGCTTAAAGCTCAACATTCAGAAAACGAAGATCATGGCATCTGGTCCCATCACTCCATGGGAAATAGATGAGGAAACAGTGAAAACAGTGTCAGATTTTATTTTTTGGGCTCCAAAATCACTGCAGATGGTGACTGCAGCCATGAAATTAAAAGACGCTTACTCCTTGGAAGAAAAGTTATGGCCAACCTAGATAGCATATTCAAAAGCAGAGACATTACTTTGCCAACTAAGGTCCATCTAAGGCTATGGTTTTTCCTGTGTCATGTATGGATGTGAGAGTTGGACTGTGAAGAAGGCTGAGCGCCAAAGAATTGATGCTTTTGAACTGTGGTGTCGGAGAAGACTCTTGAGAGTCCCTTGGACTGCAAGGAGATCCAACCAGTCCATTCTGAAGGAGATCAACCCTGGGATTTCTTTGGAAGGAATGATCCCAAAGCTGAAACTCCAGTACTTTGGCCACCTCATGAGAAGAGTTGACTCATTGGAAAAGACTCTGATGCTGGGAAGGATTGGGGGCAGGAGGAGAAGGGGACGACAGAGGATGAGATGGCTGGATGGCATCACGGACTCGATGGATGTGAGTTTGAGTGAAGTCCGGGAGTTGGTGATGGACAGGGAGGCCTGGCGTGCTGCAATTCATGGGGTTGCAAAGAGTCGGACATGACTGAGCAACAGAACTGAACTGAATTTTAGAACAAAGGGCTCTGCGTGTTCAACTTGTGCTGGGTCCTGCAGAGTATGTTGTTGACCTTGGCAGGATTATGAGTGGTCTGGAAATGAATGGAGCTCCAGGCCAGGTGTGGCTTGCTGTGCATCTACCAGATCTGCAGTCCCATCTGTAGTACTTTCCTGATCTCTGAATGTATGGTTAGCATAGACATTCTCAGTAATTGATACAATGCCATTCTGCCTCCTTGGCTGGTGGGATAAGAGATATCACAGTGAAACAGCCAAGTGGAGAGCTCTGAAAGTGCCAACCCCTTATACACACACACACACACATCCATGGCCAAGATAGTATATCAAAGACAATACTTCATCACAGAGGATCTGGCAGAAATTAGTGCCACTCTTAAAAACATAAAGAATACAAGGGTGGTAGGAGGACCTCATCATATCTCCATATAACTGACCATTCTGCCCTCTGCAAAAAAACAATAATTTGAAGCTAACAGTGGACTATTTAAACACAAACAAGAAGTAGCCCTGATAACAGGGGCTGTGTCAGGTGTGGTATCTTTGCTAGATCCCATTTACTAGAGATTCCATCAACTCTCCACAAATTCCTCTTTTAAGGTCTAGAATCCTACATAGAAACATACAATGCATTTATATATTGATCTAAACAGTTCTGCAATCTTTCCCCCTCTCTCAAGTCATTAACAATCTTAACATAAGATAAGATGATCATCAACCTCAGTGTGTCCAACGCTTCCCATGATCGGACTTGAGCCATAGACTCTTGGAAGGAATACTGAAAAAATGGTGCCCTTGGGGCTTCCCTGATGGTTCAGTGGTAAATAATCCATCTGCCAACTCAGGAGAAGATCCCACAAGCCACAGAGCAACTAAGCCCATGCTGCACAGCTATTGAGCCTGACCTCTAGAGCCTGAGACCTGCAATTACTGAGCCCAGGTGCCCTGGAACCTGTGCTACACAAGAGAAACCACTGCAGTGAGAAGCCTGGGCACCACAGTTAGAGAGTAGTCCCTACTCACTGCAACTAGAGAAAAGCCTGAGTAGCAAAGACCCAGCGCAGCCAAAAATGAATAAATAAAATTATTTTTTAAATGATGCTGTGTTCTTACCTGACGCCTCACATCAGATGCACAGTGTGGACCCATCCCCTATTGGTAATATTAATCCTGATTTCCCATCATTTGGTGTCAGCCAGTTTTCTCCACTGTGAAGTGACCAGTTCCCCCTTTGTATTTGATTGGACTTTTGTGCAGGGCTATTGGAGAAGGCACTGGTAACCCACTCCAGTACTCTTGCCTGGAAATCGCTGGGAGTCGGACACGACTGACGTGACTTTAGCAGCAGCAGCAGCAGCAGCAGCAGCAGCATTCTGAGTGTATGCCTATATCTGTTCCTCACCAAACCTCTACCCACAAGAGTCTTAGCCTCTATTTATGACCTTGTCTGTTCGAGCTACCACTGACTGTGTTGCCAAATGGTGATTATCCATTCCCGTTTTCTTTCTACAATTATTAGCTGATGTCCTTTTAAAGGAAGGGTTTCCTTTCTCCCTCATTTGTCTTTCTCAGTCTGGACTCACGGATTCCTATTTTAATCAAGGGCTTAATCCTGTGTGTTTCATTTTCGTACTCTAACTGCCCCATTTTGGTGAGGAGACACCATGCAGGATGGCTCCTGGTTTGGTTTTGTTTTTCACATCTTCTCTTGTCATTCCTTAGCATTTCTTTATCTTCTGGCACAAGATGTTTCTGTGCATCCAGCCCCATGGAAAATGGTATTTAGAAACCAAGATCTGGGAAGAGAAGCTTCACTTATAGTGTGAAGTCTTCAGTTGCTCCCTATAATGTTTGTTTTTTCTAAGTTCCTTCTTGTTTTCTTTCTCTCTCTCTCTTTTTTAACATTTATTTATTTGGCTGTGCCAGGTCCTGGCTGTGGCATGGGACTCCTGGTTGCAGCATGCAACCCCTTGGTTGCAGCGTGTGGGATCTAGTGCCCTGACCAGGGAGCTCTGTACTGGGCCCTCTGTACTGGGAGCTCAGAATCTTAACCACTGGACCATCAGGGAAGTCCCTCTTTTTCTCTTTCATACTGGAGATGTTCTTAAAATTCCGCATTCCTTGGCTGTCTCTTTCACGAGAGTAAGGCACTGAAAACCTAGTTTAGAAGCCATGGGGAGGCAGAGGAAGGAGAGACTATTGATTGATAGATTCGACTGTAGGTCGTAGGATGACCTGGCCAGGCTTGGTCAGTTTCTCACAAGAATTCTCTAGTCTCCTGTCTGGACAATGCATATGTGGATGCCTATGTTTTTAGAGCTGAGTTGAGTAAGAGGCTAGAATTCCACTTGCGTTATTAGATTCTCACGTAACACCTACACCCAGTATAAAATCTTTAGTTCAGCTTCTCAGACTCAGGCTTTCCAAGGAATGAATTTGCAATGGTGGGGGAATGGGAAAGGAGATGAGAGGGGATAGGCTGGGATTATCTACCTTTCCTACAGATCTTCAGCTAATCCTGTTTTCTGCCTGGTGCCCCCACCTTCAAGCCTTTTGGGTGTTCTCTGGCCTTGACAAGCCTGCTTTCTGGATTCTCCTTAGAGATACTTTTAGTTTTTTCTGATTCTCTAATCAATGGTTATCAGCCAGGGCCATCTGACAATAACTGGAGATACTGAGTTTGTCACAACTGGGGAGGAGATGCTACTGGCAACTAGTAGGTAGAAGGCAGGGATGCTGTTAAACATCCTGGCTTTTTACAACAAACAGATATCTGGCCCCCAAAGGTCAATAGTACCATGTTGAGAAACCCTGCTCTAAATCATTCAGTGCAAATATTTCTTCTAGCTTCCAGGTTTTGGATGCCTCCTCATTTTTCCTTCCACTCTTGCTTTTTGTGGTTTTATGCATTTAAAAGGTTTTAAACATTCTTTACTGACATTTAAGAATTTGTTCTAGCAGGAGTGATAGTAAACATAATTGTTTAACTGGCACATTTAACCAAACTCATATGGAATTTGAAATTGTATTTGTCAAAAATATTGCAATTCCTGTCTCAAATGCTGGCTTAGATGAATGGATAGTGTTAGGAAGGATGGGTGAACCAAAGAGTGAAACAGGAGGCTTGTGGAATTAGCAAGAAATGGACTCTGGGCCTTATGGAACATCGCATACAGTTGTTCTGAAGGCAAGCTGTCATTTTGCTTAACAAATAGCAAAAACTCTACATTATTACTTGAAATGTGTAAAAAAAAACTTTTTAATTTTCACAGGGGTTGACCAGAATTTTTGTGACAGAGGTTACATATACTCTGCTACTCCACACATTATCATTTAAACTTACTTTGCTTTCCCAAAAGTTACTGACATTGTCCATCAGTTGATCTGGTCAGTGTAGTTTGCTTCAACTGAAGCCAGATTACACAGGACTTGCTGCACTCTCTGACTCTTCAGACAGGAGCCCAAGAAGCCAGCAATAAAGAGGTTTTTGAGGAACTAAGTCTAGGAAGAAAGGAGACTCTACACAGGGATGACCCCTAAAATCTCCATGTGCCAATGGCAACTTTGGGGCATATTGCTGTGTTTTGGTCTTTTATTCTGGTCTTTCATTTAAAGGTGTAATGCTTGCATGAAGTCCTTGACATGTTAATAACCCCTTTATTTATATGAAATCAAAATTGTTTTTGTAGAGTATAATTAGAAACTGCTCTGGACTAGAAAATAGTTTTTTTCAAACATATCATTTTATCATTGTTATTTTCCCAGGGGAGTTTGGGAAATCAATTCATTCCTGTGAAGAAGAAGAAACAAGAAACACTGTGGTAACAAGAATCGATTTTGAATACCTCTGCAAGGTAAGATTGGCGGGGTTTTGTGGAAACAAATATATGAATATACGTTAAAATGAAGCTTTAAGGAGCAGTTTCTAAATTTATTCTTTAAAAATATTTTCCCTAATTTTAAGCTTTCTCTTATTTTCAGTCAAGTTTGTGGGTGTGTATATGTATATGTCAATATACAGGTATGTATTGTTGTTTAGTCACTAAGTCATGTCCAACTTTTTCAACCCCATGAATTGCAGCATGCCAGGTTTCCCTGCCCTTCACTCTTTCCTGAAGTTTCAGCAGACAGTTGGATTAAAGATTTACTGAGCATGGCCCAAGACCCAGTTTTCCCCACAGCCACTGCCTCGCATCAGGAAACTTACACAAGCCTCTTACACTTATCCATCAGAGGGCAGACAGAAGACACAAGTATAATCCCACAGCCTCCAGAACGAAAACCACAGTCACAGAAAACTAACCAAAATGATCACATGGACCACAACCTTGTGTAACTAGATGGAGCTATGAGTCATACCAGGCAGGGCCAACCAATATGTACAGGTCATGGTGGAGAGTTCTGACAAAATGTGGTCCACTGGAGAAGGGAATGGCAAACCATTTCACTACTCATGCCTCGAGCACCCCATGAACATACGTGCATACATATTAATAAAAATTGCCCTTTATGAGTTAAGCCTTCGATTGAAAATCATACACACCCCCCAACATACACAGACTCTGGATGTGTCTTTTTCCATGAAAACCTCCATCATTCTCAAAAACACATGAGAAATACCTCAATAAATAAATCTTGATAAATTTCTATATTCACTACTAAATAATTGCTTCATTGCGTAACAATTCCATTCATTATTATTTGAAGAGAAAGGTATTTTTGTGGCCTATAAAAAGTGGAAGACTCAGTCATCATAGTCTTTAGATAAAATGGCTCTGAAACAAAATTATTTTAGTATCTCAACATAAAATAAGGCAAAAACATACCATATCATTTCTCTCATGCCATTTTCCATTCTTATAAAGAAAAAACAAAAACTGCACTTCAAGTAAATTATGTTGGTTGCCTAAGATTTGATCAGTTTTTAAATAATCAGAAAATTTCCGCTTTTTGAGAAATAAGAAGCCTAGCTATGATCTGGAGGTGAAATATAGAGCTCTCATAACCACAGCAATACCAAAAATCCTTCTTCCAAAAATACGTGCTGAAGTCAGATGTTCCAGCCCCTCCCACGTGAGACATAGACAGTTCATTGAATTTTTTAAAAAAAACTGGAGCATAATTGCTTTACAATGTTGTTAGTTTCTGCTAAACAATAACATGAATCAGCCATAAGTATACATATATTCCCTCCCTCTTGAACCTCCCTCTCTCCTTGCACCCAATCATACACCTCTAGATTGTCACAGGACACTGGATTTGGATTCCTTGCGTCATAGAGCAAATTCCTACTGGCTATCTATTTTACATATGGTAATGTATATGTTTCAATGCTACTGCCTCAAATCATTCCACACTTTCCTTTCCCTCCTGTGTTCAAAAGTCTGTTCACTCTGTGTAATAGGCTCTAGATTCATCCACTTCATTAGATCTGAGTCAAATGCATTTATTTTTATGAGCAAGTAATATTCCACTGTTTATATGTACCACATCTTCTTTATTCATTCATCTGTCAGTGGACGTCTAGGTTGCATCCATGTCCTGGTGATTTTCTTAAATACTTGAACTGCATTGAAATTAGTGATTGATCATTATCTTAGCCTTATTCTATCAGTTCAGTTCAGTCACTCAGTCACGTCCGACTCTTTGAGACTCCATGAATTGCAGCACACCAGGCCCCCCTGTCCATCACCAATTCCGGGAGTTCACTCAGACTCATGTCCATCGAGTCGCTGATGCCATCCAGCCATCTCATCCTCTGTCGTCCCCTTGTCCTCCTGCCCCCA
>SJXQ01002420.1:220015-404055 GCA_006408695.1 Aepyceros melampus | reverse complement strand
GCTCCCCACTGTGTGTGCCGAGTCGCTTCAGTGGTGTCCGACTCTGTGCAGCTCCATGAACTGTAGCCCGCCAGGCTCCTCTGTCCATGGGATTCTCCAGGCAAGAATACTGGATTGGTTTGCGAGGCCCTCCTCCAGGGGATCTTCCTAATCCAGGGGTCCAACCCACGTCTCTTACATCTTCTGTATTGGCAGGCAGGCTTTTTACCACTAGTGCCACCTGGGAAGCCTGAAAGCTAGCTATCTGTTTTACACATAGTAATACATATATATATGTCTATCCCTGCACAGTTTGTCTCATACCCCTCCCCTCCCCACCCCTGTGTCCACATGTCCATCCTTCATGCTGCCTCTCTACCCCTGCCCTGTGAATAGGTCCATCTGCTCCACCTACTGCATGGCATTGAGGAGCGAAGCCTGTCATGTGGTTTCTGCATCTCAGTCAGGGCGGCCTTCCAGCTGGAGGTCATCCTGGGAGGGGCTCCTGGGCAGCAGGTCAAGGCAGCCGGTGGTGAGGAGCCAGGCGGCAGCATCACATGACAGCTTGCCCGCGCCTCTCCTTTGCTCATGACTTTGGCTTCTAATGCCACCCAGGACACTTCAAGACAAAAAGCTAGAAATGCTACACATCCTGAGACTTGCAGGGAAACGGTAGCTATAAGCCAACTCCTTGCCTTACACTCAGTGAAAATACTGTAATGCAAATTCCCACAGGGTTTCCACAGAGGTAAACTATAGAACTTCCGAAAATATTATTAGTAATCCAGTCGTTATTTTCCTGCACCCCTCCCACTCCCATCAAAATGACTCTGAAATCTAGTTTGCTTGCTCTGCCAAACAGAGCAAGAAAAGAATCAGATGATCTCAAGGGAGACGGAGAAAAACAAAGACGGGGCCAAGGAACTTGTGAGCGTGGGTGTCCACATTCCCACAACTCCTCCTGGAGTCCCCTCTACCGTCCCCTCTACCGTCCCCTCTACTGTCCCCTCCTCTGTTTACACCCATTTTTGTTTCAATAATCCAGGAACTGGCAAAAGGGCGGGAGGCAGGGAAGGATGCTGTTTTTCATCCAACACAAAGTATTTAGCAAGCCTCTGCAGGGAGGCAAAACTTTTTCCTCTACCCTCTTATAGCCTCCAGCTGGGCCTGAGAATTAAATTGATAAAAGACAGATTAACAGGAGAGAAAAGCATGCAAATTCTATTCAATATTTTTACATGTACACAGGAGCCTTCACTGGAAAAAGAAGCCCCCAAAGCAGTTAGGCCTAAGTGCTTATATACCAGGTTGAACAAAAAATAGTCATTGTGGAAAAGTAAAGGGCTCCCCTCATAGCTCAGTTGGTAAAGAATCTGCTCGCAATGAAGGAGACACTGGTTCAATTCTTAGACTGGGAAGATCAGTTGGAGAAGGGATAGGCTACCCATTCCAGTACTCCTGGGCTTCCCTGGTGGCTCAGCTGGTAAAGAATCTGGCTACAATGCAAGAGACTTGGGTTTGATCCTTGGGTTGGGAAGATCCCCTGGAGAAGGGAAAGGCTACCCACTCCAGTACTGTGGCCTCGAGAATTCCATGGACTATATAGTCCATGAGGTCGCAAAGAGTTGGACACGACTGAATGACTTTCACTCATTCACTAAAATATCTGTGAAGACAAAAGAAAGATTAGGGTTATTTTAATAAGCTCTGTTTGTACAGATTTCTCTCAGCCTCAGCTTCCCATCTCTGCTCATCAGTATGTTTGTTTCCCCTTGGTACAAGAAGGGCATCTTTCACATGGGAGACTGATCTGCTTTTAGGAAGAAAGGTGAGTTCAGGACACCCTTCCTGCATGTGCTGTTTTTCAAGAGCCTTTAACTCAAAATAATCCTTATAACAAAGTGGTATATTTGGGGGTATATATTCTGCTACTCTTCACCTCCACAAGCATACAAGGTGATTTTGTTGTTGTTGTTTGTTTGTTCTGGCTGCACCAGGCAGCTTGCAGGATCTTCTTAGTCCCCTGCTGAGTCCCCAGAAGTGAAAACACTAAGCCCTAACCACTGACAACCAGGGAATTCCCAACAAGGTGTTAGAGACAGAATTGTGTCCCCCACCAAATTCATACGTTAGTCTTAACCCCTAGTACCTTAGAATGCGACTGCGTTTGGAGATAGGGCCATTTAATTACAGTTAAATGAGGTCATATAAAGTGAAATGAGTCACTCACTTATGTCTGACTCTTTGACATCCCGTGGACTGTAGCCTGCCAGGTTCCTCTGTCCACGGAATTCTCCAGCAGTATACTGGAGTGGGTTGCCATTCCCTTCAGGGGATCTTCCCAACCACAGGATTGAACCCAGGTCTCCCCCATTGCAGGTAGATTTTTTACCCTCTGAGCCACCAGGGAAGCTCAAATGAGGTCATATGGATGAGCTCTAATCTGACACAAGTCATGTCCTTATAGAAAGAAAGAATACTGGGGCACAAGCATAGAGGAACAGGTGAAGACACAGCGCGAGCGCAGCCATCCGCCAGCCCAGGAGGGATGCGCAGAAGGCCCTACCCTGCCAGCACCTTGACCTCAGGCTCCTGTCCTCCGGGACAGTGAGAAAATACATTTCTGTTGTTTGAGACACTCAGTCATGATGCTTTGTTATGGCAGCCTGAGAAGATTCGTATACGAGGCAAAATAGGCTTTCCTGTTGAAAAATCTCAGTCCAGCAGTCTCACAAAACACAAGATGTATGTAAAGAAGTTCTGTAGCTACTGAATGATTAAACTTAGAGCCTGACTGTTTACAATCAACACTGTCTCCAAAAGGTCACATCTTACAGGTTCTTGTCCACTGTGTGTTCTCCCTCCTGGCTCCCTGATGACACTCTCCTGAGTCATTTGGCAGCTCCCTAATTGGTTTTCTGTTTTCCAAGTGCCAGTTTCCTGATGAAAGCTGTTTACAGCCTCACCACTTTGGACAGAGGAGGGGACGGGAGGGGGACTGACTGTTGACAGAAGCTGTCTCTAAGAAACTCATTTCTTGTTTTCCCTAGATACAGTCTGTGATGGGAGAAGAGACTTGAAGGGACAACTTGAAGACAAAATATCAGATCATGAGCAGGGGCGTGAATCCCAGCAGGGTGCTAGTCATTCAACCACTGTGGCTGGAGCTCCAGTCCTGAGCCAGGTTCTGAGCCAGGCACTGAGGATGAAGGCAAGAATCAGTGAAGTGTTCTAGTTAAGTGTAATGTCTTAATTAATGAACCCTGAGACTAATGCTGCTCTAAGATGAAGTTGTGTGCATTTAAAACAAACAAAAAACTCACATTCTGCAGGCACCATAGAGAAGTTTGGAACTCAGCATGAAGAAATGGGAGGAGGGAATCTAACTTCCAGAGATCTAAGTCAAAGAATCAGTAAGGAGGCAGGGACAAAGGAAGATGGGGAGACGGGGGCTAAGGAAGAGCCAGATTTGGTGAATGCAAGAAGCTTTGCCCTTCTCTCAGCTGTAACCTGCACTCATTTCACACTCTAGCAAAGTAATGCTCAAAATTCTCCAAGCGAGGCTTTAGCAGTAAATGAGCTGATAACTTCTAGATGTTCAAGCTGGATTTAGAAAAGGCAGAGGAATCAGAGATCAAATTGTCAACGTCCACTGGATCATAGAAAAAGCAAGAGAATTTCAGAAAAACATCTGCCTCTGCTTCATTGACTATGCAAAAGCCTTTGACTGTGTGGATAACAACAAACTGAAATTTCTTAAAGAGATGGAATACCAGACCACGTTATCTACCTCCTGAGAAACCTGTATGTAATGTAGGTAAAGAAGCAATAGTTAGAACCAGACATAGAACAATGTACTGATTCCAAATTGGGAAAGGAGTACGTCAAGGCTATATATTGTCAGCCTGCTTATTTAACAGGCTGACATTTACTCTTCATATGATGCAGAGTACATCATATGAAATACCAGGCTGGATGAAGCACAAGCCAGAATCGAGATTACTGGAAGAAATATCAATAACCTCAGATATGCAATGACACCACCCTGATGGCAGAAAGTGAAGAGGAACTAAAGAATTCCTTGATGAAAGTGAAAGAGAGTGAAAAAGTGGCTTAAGACTCAACATTCGAAAAATGAAGATCATGGCATCTGGTCCCATCACTTCATGGTAAATAGATGAGGAAACAATGGAAATAGTGACCCACTTTTGGGCTCCAAAATCGCGGCAGATGGTGACTGCAGCCATGAAATTAAAACATGCTTGCTCCTTGGAAGAGAAGCTATGACCAACCTAGACAGCATATTAAAAAGCAAAGACATTACTTTGCCAACAAATGTCCTTCTAGTCAAAGTTATGGTTTTTCCAATAGTCATGTGTGAATGTGAGAGTTGAACCATAAAGAAAGCTGAGCACGAAAGAATTGATGGTTTTCAACTCTGGTGTTGGAGAAGACTCTTGAGAGTCCCTTGGACTGCAAAGAGATCCAACGAATCCATCCTAAAGGATATCAGTCCTGAATATTCACTGGAGGGACTGATGCAGAAGCTGAAGCTCCAATACTTTGGACACTAATGTGAAGAGGCGACTCATTAGAAAAGACCCTGATGCTGGGAAAGATTGAAGGCAGGATAAGGGGATGACAGAGGATGAGATGGTTGGATGGCATCACCGACTCAATGGATATGAGTCTGAGCAATCCCAGGAGCTAATGAAGGACAGGGAAACCTGGCGTGCTGCAGTCCATGGGGTCGCAAAGAGTCAGGCTTGCCTGAGCGACTGAACAACAGCTGTAACCTGAGAGCAGTCCCCACCCTCCAGCAGAAATGCTGACACCTCTCTGTGCTAGGAACGCCTTGCTGTTCACAGGACTCCACCTGCTCTCTAGGGAAGAGGGGGTGATGAGAAGGAAGGCCTGAGTTCATCATTTCTGGGGCAGGAGAGCAGCACTGGTGTGTGACTTGCAAGCTCCAGCCAGATAATCATATTGAGAGCCATCTCGGTCTCCCCCTACCAACCTCAGACTCTCTATCAACCCCACCCCACCCCAACCGTGGGGACAGAAAGCAGATCCCCAAACAACACCTAGGATCAACCAAACCAAAAGCTGGTTCTTTGCTTTAAGTCACTAATTTTCCGATAGTTTGTTAACACAGTTTGTTTACAGTATGTAAACATAGTTTTTTTTTTTTTTTTTTCATGAAAAACCAAAACACTTCTCTTCAAGTCTTTTCAATTACTTCTTTTAAGACCTACATCAAATCATCTTCTCTGGAAACTTATCTGACATATTCAGTGCCATCTTTATTTCATTTTATTTTAGAACCTGATACAGTTTTGAATTATGTAGTTCTATGCCTGCTTTTGGTTAGTGTGAGAAATTAACCTCTTTTAAACTAGTAATGTTAATGGCTGATATTGAGCATCACAGACCAGGCAATATAGCTGGAAATACATAATATTATTCCCATTTTACAGGTTAGGAAACTGAGGCATAAAGTGGTTAAGAAATTTGCTCAAAGGTGGTTCTGTAAAAGTACACTCCCAAATCGGCTCATTGTTCTATAGCTTTGGTGACATGCATTCTGAGCTTTAAATGCTAAAAAGGAAGCTTATGTGAAGAAAATAGCATTGCATCTATATTCCAGGCAAGAAGAATAAGATTAAAGAGACCCAGAAACTTGTATCATCAATACTTAGTTATTGGACTAATAAGGTCATATACACTTGGGGGTATAGTCTGGGCCACCTCTGTAACGTGTGGGTCTGTAATGTGTAGAAGAGAAAAATAAGCCACAAAACCATTGAGAAACAGGAAAGTACTGTTATGATTTTGGAAGTTTCCCAAGCCTAGTGGCATGAAGAATGGTTCTACTTTGGGAGCCATGTAAGATGGTCTGCTGATGACCTGCTTTTGTTTTCTGCAACAAGATTTCTCTTTGAGCTAACTTGGATTGGTTTCTGTCTTCTGTAATGAAAAGCTCTCTGGCTAAGACTCCATCCAGGAGATCACATCTGGATGACCAAATGAGATGGCCATAAAACAAAACATTGTAAAATCTATTTACTGGCTATGCTATTTTCTACTCAATGAACCACAGGTTTCTTGACAAATTTTATATTAGGAGAGAAATGAAAGATCACGCCAGGAAACTGAAGTTCTTCAGAAGTAATCTGATTATAAATCTACTTCCTTAATAGGATACAATTTAATTCTAACTCTCATTACCTTTTGACAAGAACATAAGACACTGGTTGTTTAGTCCACAATTCATGACGCTTTCTTAAATGTTCACAGCCCAGTAGGGTGCACGGTAGATGCCAGCATCCATCTTCATTTTACTGATGGAACTGAACTCTACAGGGCTGGAGAATATCTGAGATCACAAGGGCAGTAAATAAGAAGCTGGTCTGTTTTTGGGTTCCTGGTCCATTCTTTTTACCACTGTGTGTTATTCTATGGTGCCTTTTTTGCCCTTGTAAGCATCAAGGAAACATTTTTCTGACCACACAGATATCCAGCCTTCATTAGAGCTTCTCCAGAGCTAAGTGTTACACAGAGGCTGTTATTTTATCATGGTCAGTTAGGAAACTTCAAAATACAATATTTATCACAAAGTCATCTTCTTGCAGATGTTTCCTTCAGAGCCCCCAAAAGTCAGTGCTCTGAGGACATCCCAGTTTTGAAATATTTTATTGAACTCACTTCTATAAATGCTGTGAAAATCACTCAACTCCCATACTTTCAACAAGGTGACCATATAATCAAATTTGGGGACACTGCTCACAATGGCATAGCATCCAAATAGGACAACAGAGTAATCTTTATTCACTTCCTGTGGATATTCTGGACTGTGATTTTGAAAGCTCACACCCGCCTTCTGCTCCTAAAGGGGCAAGTCAGCGTGCCCCAATGTGGTCATCACCCCCTCCCAAATCAAGAGGCTTATTCTATTTGTGTATTCTTTTGAAATGTTTTCAATTTTAAATTGCCATAGGAGAATCTGGTTAAGCTCCAAAAGACACTTAAATATGAAAAAAAGTTCAGGAGGATTCCGGAAAAAGGAATAAGCTGTAACAGCAGTTCAAGTGGTGCACTGACCTAAGGGTAACACGGAAAGGTTATGTGCCCTTTGGCGGGTTTTGACTCCTTTCCTGGTCAGGCATGCCATCCTGACTCTCCCTTTCACTCGACCTGGGATTGGCCCTTATGCAACTTTAGGCAAAGGCCAAAGAGACTGTGGCCTGAAGGACTCCTGGGCCTGCCAACCTGCACCTTAGAAATTCTGGGGCTGCCTGGCTGTCTCCCTACAAGAGCAAGGACCCTCTGTGGTCCATGTTTGCATCTCAAAGACAGAACAGTCCCCTGTCCGCGGGCGTGCTTCTCGTGAGATGACTAGGAAGAAGGCTTGCACCCTGACAAGTCAGGAACACCACAAAGCTCCAGCTCATCTCTCAGCTGTTTTTCTGCTTTGTCTCATTTTTCTGTGCCTCATGTTTTGATCACAAACTGAGGAAGGTAGGAGGTTGTTTAGACATAAAGATACAGCTCCCTCTTTGGGGCTATTATCAAGAATTCCCTCTTTGGGGTTGTTGTCAAAAACAATCTAGAATATTTTTGGATCTGATTTGTGCAAATTTGAGAGAATCACACTCAATTTAGCCCAATTGTTCCTTGGTATACATGAGGAATGGCTCCGGAATCCCTGCAGATACCAAAATCCTGTGGATGCTAAAGTCCCTTACATAAAATGGTGTGGTATGTGCAGATAACCTGTGCACACCTTCTCATACACTTTAATTCATCTTTAGATTACTCCTAATACCTAATACAATGTAAATGTTACGTAAATAGTTGCCAAAGCATGACAAATTCAAGTTTTACTTTTTTGAAACTTCCTGGAATTTTTTTGCCGGAATATTTTTTTTTCCTTTTTTATTGTGGTAAAATATACATAGTACAGAATTTACCATTTTAATCATTTTTTACTATACAATTCAATGGCACTAAATACATTCACAGTGTTGGGCAACTATCATCTTTATCTATTTCCAGAACTTTGTCATCATTCCAAACAAATTCAGTACCCATTACACAATAACTCCCCATTCCCTCTTCCCCTCAACCTCAGTAAACCTCTATTCTACTTTATGGATTTGCCTATCCTCAAATATTTTTTAATAGAAGTACAGTTGATCACAGTATTGTTAGTACCAGTTGTACAGCAAAGTGATTCAGCTATATATATATAATTCTTTTCCAGATTATGTTCCATTACACAATAGGTTATTACAAGATATTAAATACATATCCTGGTGCTATGCAGTAAATCCCTGTTGCTCATCTATTTTATGTGTAGTAGTTTATCTCTATTAATCCCATACTTCTAGTTTATTGTTCCCCTACCTCCCTTTCTCTTTTGGTAATCAAAAAATTTGCCTTCTGTTTCTGTGAGGCTGTTTCTGTTTTGTATATAGATTCATTTGTGTTATTTTTGAGATTCCACATAACTGATACCGAATGATATTTGTCTTTGTCTGACTTACTTCACTTAGTATGTTTATCTCTAGGTCCATTCATACTGCAAATGCAATAGTTAGTAATACTCCATTGTATATATAAACCACATTTTCTAAAATCATATATTTACAGGCACTTGGGTTTTTTCCCATGTCTTAGCTATTGTAAATACTCCTGCTATGAACATTGAAGTGAATGTGTGTTTTCAAATGAGAGGTTTCCTCTTTTCCAGATATATGCCCAGGATCAGATGGTAGCTCTATTTTTAGTTTAAGGAACCTCCATACTGTTTTTCCATAGTGTCTGCACCAACTTACATTCCCACCAGCAGTGCACAAGGGTTCCCTTTCTCCACAACCTCTCCAACATTTACTATTTTAGACTTTTTGATGGTAGCCATTCTGACCAGTATGATGTAATACCTCATTGTGGTTTTGATTTGCATTTCTCTAAGAATTAGCAATGTCGAGCATCTTTTATGTTGGCCATCTGTGTGTCTTCTTTGGAGAAATACCTAATTTAGGTCTTCTGCCCACTTTTTAATTTTTATACTGAGTTATATGAGCAACAAATTGGACAACCTAGAAGAAATGGACAGATTTCTAGAATCATACAGCCTGCCAAAATTATGTCAAGAATAAATAGACAATTTGAACAGGCTGATCACTAGAACTAAGTGTGTTAAAAAACAAAACAATACAACTTCCTGAAAATAAAACCGGGAAGGACCAGATGGCTTCATGGGGAATTCTACTACACATACAAAGGAGAACTTATACCAATCCTTCTCAGACTATTCCAAAGGACTGAAGAGGAGGGAACATTCCCAAGTTCATTCTCTGAGACCACCATTACCCTGGTACCAAAACCAGATAAAGACACTATTAAAAAAAAAAAAAAAGATGACGATTACAGGCAAATATCTCCGATGAATATAGATGTAAAATCCCCAACAAAATACTAGCAAACTGAATCCAACTATACATAAAATGGATCATACACAAGGGTCAAGTTAGATTCATCCCAAGGTCACAAGGATGGTTCAACATACGCAAATCAACCAATGTGGCTCACCACACTAACAAAAGGAAAGACAAAACACACAGTCATCTCAACAGACACAGAAAAAGCATTTGATAGAATTCAACATCCAGCCATGATAGAAAAAACTCTCACCAAAATGGGTATAGAGGGAGCATATTTCAACTTAAAAGCCATTTATGATGACAAACCTACAGGCAACATAATACTCAACAGTGAAGAGCTGAAAGCCTTCCTGCTAACTTCAGGAACAAAACAAGGATGCCTACTCTCACCACTTCTATTCAATGTATTTTTCCCCAATTTTTTTTTAATCTAAAAGTCATTTTTATTGATTAAAGAATTTGAGGAATCAGAATAATTAAATTGATATAATCTTATTGAAGCATAGTATATTTACAAAATTATGTTAGTTTTAGGTGTATAACAGAGATTCAGTGTTTTTACAGATTTTAATCTATTAAACTTATTATAAAAATAATGGCTGTAATTCCCTCTGCTATGCAATATAGCCTTGTTTCTTAACTCCCAAATATTTTTTATCCCCAGTCAGTTGAATTCTTGAATGCAGAACCTACAGTTATGGAGGGACAGTTATAAATTTACTTAAACCAAAACAAGTATTCCTTAAAGGATCTATCCTGATTTATATATTTTTTTAAGCAGGCCTGAGGAATGAATATCAACCAAGATACTCCCCTTAGATTTAGCATATCTGTGCTTTAATCTCAGGACCCAGGTTAAAAACACAAATTCCTCTTCCCATCAAATTAAATTCCTGAAAGTAAGCCCATCCTTTCATTGGTCTAACCTTCCTCCATAGGCCTCTGTGAGTCCACCAGTTCACCTTAAACCTGAAAACCTAGAACAACTGTGAATAAATGCCAGTGTTCTCCATTTGACCCTTATGCCTTACCGTCTCATTTCTGCAGACAGAATTAATAAGCTTCACAACACTGGGCAAAACTGAAGCAGACCTTATAGGTATACTCAGAGTTTCTGAAAACTCTTCAGCTCTGTGTGAATCTGTCTCTGTTTATTTCATGTGTTTTATAAACAAGCAATAACCATTTGTAAAGTTAAATTGATTTAACACTGGAAAACCCACTTTTTTTTTTCAGTCTTGAAATAACACTGGATTTTGCTATTCTGACTATGTTGCTAACACTTCTCCTCAGCCCCCACCACCCACTAGCCTTGTTGCTCCTCGGGTCCCCATTACCTGCACTTCTCTCTTTCTAATTTTCCAAACAACAAGGTTTTTAGTACAGATATTATTCCAAGGGACAATGCTGGAGAATACCGCAGCCAAACGTTCAAGGAAATCAAAGGAATCGAGAACAGAAGAGAGTGGAAAAGGAAAACTAAGAACATATATTTTCTAGGCCCCTCCAAATTAAAGCTTGAAAAGCAGTATTTCACAAAATGTCACATTTAACCATCAATTTTAAAAACTTTTGTTGGACACACACTTTAAGCCCCATAGAGTGGAGAGGAGGCCCTGGGCTGGCCTGGGAAACCACGTCCTGCGGGTCCAGGCTGACCCGCAAGGCTCAGGCCTTTCTACTAGGATAGGCAGAGAAACTTACATCACTAATCTTTCTTACCTTTCTCCAGGCAGCAGGAGGCCATCTGAGGCCTGCAGTTAGGTCAGGGCGGTTAGGTCCACTCTTCCTGAGACATTCAGCCTGGTTTGGTGTCAGGAAGTGGCATTTGGACACGAATCATGAGGCAAAGGGAGGAAAGAGTGTCTTCAGGTAAGGCTGCTCATGCTAGGTCTGCCCGTGAGCCTCCTGACGCCACCGTGCAGCCCGAGGCCTCAGCCTTAGCCTTACCTTGTTCTCACCTGTGATCCAATAGAACTAATTGGGGACAGCTGTGAACTGTTCGGAGCTTAGAATCACGCTCAAAATTTAAAAGCTTCATTTTAACAGCAGTTTTAATCATAGTTTTCCCTGGTCTTTTCAAAAGCAAGACCTAGTCAAGATCTTGTATTGCATGAAGAGAAGGGATTTGGTACTACCTTCTCTGAAGGAAGACTTCCCTGGTGATTCAGAAGACCAGGGTTTGATTCCTGGGTCAGCAAGATCCCCTGAGGAAGGGAATGACTACCCACTTCATTATTCTTGCCTGGAGAATTCCATGGACAGAGGAGCCTTGGCGGGCTACAGTCCATGGGGTCACAAAGAGTCAGGCAGGGCTGAGCGACTAATACTTTCACTTTCAATCCCTAAAGGAAAAACCCACCCAAAGGCCTCCCCGGCCCACTTCACAGCATGAAGTGATTAGCATGGAATTGAGAGGTTTAAGGCTTTTAATGTACTTAAGTTTACATAGAATTTGGTATTCTTCAAATTGCAACCCTTTAGAGATTGATAAAATCAATATAGTAAATCGCAAATAGCATTTTAAAAATCCACAAAAACTTACTCCCATGGCAGTTCTGATTTGAAGCCTTAAATGGTGAGGCGTATCTGGAAAAGGCCTAGCCTGAGTTCTCCCATAGGGGCAGGCATCATCTCCAGCTCACTGTTTGTCCCAAGTCAGGTTTAGAGGTTTGAGGAAGATAGATGGGAAAACAGTGGAAACAGTGTCAGACTTTATTTTGAGGGGCTCCAAAATCACTGCAAATGGTGATTGCAGCCATGAAATTAAAAGATGCCTACTCCTTGGAAGGAAAGTTATGACCAACCTAGATAGCATATTGAAAAGTGGAGATATTACTTGCCAACAAAGGTCCGTCTAGTCAAGGCTATGGTTTTTCCAGTGGTCATTTATGGATGTGAGAGTTGGACTGTGAAGAAAGCTGAGCGCCGAAGAATTGATGCTTTTGAACTGTGGTGTTGGAGAAGACTCTTGAGAGTCCCTTGGACTGCAAGGTGATCCATCCAGTCCATTCTGAAGGAGATCAGCCCTGGGTGTTCATTGGATGCTGAAGCTGAAACTCCAATACTTTGGCCACCTCATGCAAAAGGTTGACTCACTGGAAAAGACTTTGATGCTGGGAGGGATTGAAGGCAGGAGGAGAAGGGGACGACAGAGGATGAGATGGCTGGATGGCATCACGGACTCGATGGACATGAGTCTGAGTGAACTCTGGGAGTTGGTGATGGACAGAGAGGCCTGATGTACTGTGACTCAAGGGGTCGGCAAGAGTCAGACACGACTGAGCAACTGGACTGAACTGAATTGAACTGAATATCCATTTCAAGGACTCACTAACATAGTGGTAACAAGTCTTTCCCCACTAGTCTCATAGAATCTGCTTATAAACGGGACACTTAGCCCATAGCCTCCTTCCCAAGCACAGGTACAGAGGGATATCTAGGCTTAGAGCAATTTTTGTCTAATATAGGTTCTCTGAAAAAAACATTTCTGGGGTCAAATATTTGAGAAATGCAGTGGTTTTTTTGTAGATTTGGAGTGCATGTTAGCCTGTCAAGAGATCCATTTAACGGTTTCACCTATTGCATTCCTGGCACATTTGACCTTGGCTGCCCTTCATTAAACAACCTCTATCGATAGTTCCATTTCCCCAGACTAAGCCCTTAGCCTCACATTTCCTCCCTCTGCTTACCACATCGGCATCACCCTTGGTCATGGGGGACCCATGCAGCCTTTACTCTGTGGTCCACGGTAGGTCCTCCACATTCACTTAGTGGAGACCTGAAGTAAGACTTGCCAAATCATCTCCTCGACAATTCGAGGACTTTTTAACACTGATCAGGGGAAGCTGATCATAACTACACACTTTGGCTTTCACTGAAAGACTTTGTGAAATTAAACTGAACTGCATCTAGTTGTTGCTCAGTTGATCACTGTGGGTGAAGTCTGTTTCTTGGCTTTCACATTATTTTTTTTCCTCTCTCTTCCCTGGGGCACTGTGCCATGGAGCATGATCTGAGTACCTGCTGGTGTGCACAACGGTGAACTCAACCGTTCAGCCACTTTTTTTTTTTTTTATTCAACAGGAGACAAGCGATACTGGCCTGGAGTTCCTTAAGGAACTGAATTTATATATTGTTATAAAGCAATCAACACTGGAGCCTGTCCTTTAGAGACAGGGGTCAAGGGAGGAAATGTTTCATATTTTCCACATGGCCTGGATGCTATCAGAGAGTGTTTCCAATCAGTCTGTTTATGCAGTTAAATCATAGATTTAGATTCTTCCTTTTGCCTCAGGTGTCTGGTTGCTGGCTTCCGGTCAACCTATCTCTGACTCTGCATCTTTCCTGCCATTGGGTTGCTGTGCCAGCTGCCACTTCTGGGTGAAAACCTAGTTCTGGTCCCATCCAGTGTCAGCTGACTGGGCTATTTGCAAGCTACTCTTTTCAATAGAGTCTCTTGGACTGAAAGGAGATCCAACCAGTCCATCCTAAAGGAGATCAGTCCTGGGTGTTCATTGGAAGGACTGATGCTAAAGCTGAAACTCCAATACTTTGGCCACCTCATGTGAAGAGTTGACTCATTGGAAAAGACTCTGATGCTGGGAGGGATTGGGGGCAGGAGGAGAAGGGGACGACAGAGGATGAGATGGCTGGATGGCATCACGCACTCAATGGACATGTTTGAGTGAACTCTGGGAGTTGGTAATAGACAGGGAGGCCTGGCATGCTAAGATTCATGGGGTTGCCAAGAGTCTGACATGACTGAGTGACTGAACTGAACTGAACTTTTCAACTAACCCTGCTTTGTCACTTCAGAAACCAATCCTGCTTTTCAGTAACTGGCTTGGACAGGGTGTTTCATGCTTGCTGACTGCAGCAGCGTTTTCTGCCCCAATTAAGAGCCCCGGGGAGACACCCACCCACTCAGAGCCCCCCTGGGCAGGAGACATGAGGGGCAGCTCCTCTCAGTGCCAAAGTGAGCAGTATCACTGTCCATGCTTCCACTCGGCCCAGCTATCTCCCATCCCTAACCCCAGCCTCCATCCTCTCTTTGTTCTAATTTCTACTTATTTTCCTCCCTTGCCTTTAAACAGCACCAATGAAATAATGCCAGTGTGAAGGCTTTGGGGGGCTTTGCAGGTGGCACTAGTGGTAAAGAACCTGCTGGCAATGCAGGAGATGTCAGAGACATGGGTTCGATCCCTGGGTCAGGAAGATCCTCTGGAGGAGGGCATGGCAACCCACTCCAGTATTCTTGCCTGGAGAATCTCATGGACTGAGGAGCCTGGCGGGCTTCTGGCCATAAGGTTGCAGAGTTAGACACGACTAAAGCAATTCGGCATGCGCAAAAGCTTTTTAAATGACAGGCTCTAATCATCACATTACCAAATTCTGCACGTCCCTACAAAGTAAGGTGTGGCCCTCTGAAGGTTTCGTTTGTTCATTTTACAGGTATGCATGGACTGTTAACTATGTTCCAGATAGTTCGGGCCCTGAAGAAACAACAGGGACACAATCCCTGCCCTGGTACGTATGTGCTAATGAGGGAAGTGGATAATAAACAAAACAAGCCAACTATATAGAATGTTAGTGATGACTGCTCAGGAGAGAAAATAAGCTGGTAAAGGGGGAGATGGAAGTTGGGGGGCAGGGGCGGGAGGTGAGATTCTAGAGGCGGTGGCCAGGGAAGGCCTCTCTGACAAGATGCTGTTTGTATAAAGACCTGAACGGACAGAGGAGAGAGCTATGTGAGAGAAGCACATTTCAGGTCAAGGGACCGGCCTGTGTCAAGGCCCTGGGGTCCTAGGATATCCCTGGCAGGGTCAGTGTGGAGGGAGCCATAGGGCTGCTGTGAAGATTAAATGTCTACGGAATACCTGGAGTAAAGATAGTGCTTAATAAAGGCAGCTATAATTACAATAGTCACCCATCAGATATTTGTGGTTTGATTGATGTAAATAAGTGCCTAGGTCCAAGTAGGCCCAAGTGTGTTCCTTGGCCTCAAGAGGAGTGTTTTATTACAGCCCCACAGACCTTTGAGTGTGACCCCAACCTGCAGCCCATTGACATCCATAGTTTTCCCTTTCAGTAGGGGCATGAGGTCAAAAAAGAAAAAAACAGGGTTGCTGAGCGGATTGACTTTGCCTACTACAGGGCAGTCATTTCCGGATTCTCGGAAACACATGGGAACTTACTAGAGATGCCAAATCTCTAGTTGCCCCCAGATCTGCTAAGTCGGAAACTCGGATGGGGCTCAGGGATCAGGGTTTACCAAACCTCCAGGTCATTTGACACAGGCTAAGCTTCAGAACCACTGTTTAAAATAGTCTCCCAGGGCAGGGAAGGCTTCACTAAGATCCCTTGGTCATTTCCTTTACTCTCTGTGGAACCAAATGATCAGAAAGACGGTTTGTTTTCATTGTTATTTCAGTTTCCCGAGATACCCTGTGGTTCTCTAGGGCTGTTGCTCCCCAGATCTCTAGAGAGGGCCCATTTCCTATGTCACCCAACTCTGAATGAAAACGGCTGCAACTGAGCTCTGAGACCCACCCCGAGGACTCCCTCTGCCCTGATGACTCCTCTGGCACTTGTAAAAATGATACTGACCACCTCTGAGAGCTCTTCCAGGTTTTGCTATTATGGGACTTTAAGAAACAAAACTTTCGAAACCAAGATAGACCAGCTCAGATTTGCACACACGACTCAGCATTTTTTTTCTCTCCTTGTCCCAGGAAGATGTTATCTTGCTATGCTCCAGGAACCAAGGCCACTGCCAGTAACTTTTCTGGCACTGAATGGCAATGTGACCCAACTTTTCCATAGGAAAAGTCTGGTGTGGTTGACTTAGAGTGCTGACTGAGACCCTGCTGTAACAACATGGGGATGGGGGCACTGGCTGGGAGAAGAGGAAGAAGGAGGTCTTCGAAATCTGATTTTGTTGCTTCTCAGTTTGAACCCTCTGGTAACTTCTGTTGTCCTAAGTAGCAGTTCTCCAAGATGATCTATGGCCTTAAAAGTGTGCTCAGTGAAAGAAGCCAGACACAAAATAACACCTACTGTATGACCCTATTTATATGAAATATCCCAAAAGGCAAATATATGGGGAAAGGAAAGTTAGTAGCTGCCTAGGGCTAGAGGTGGGAATAGGGAGTGATTAATAGGCACAAATTTCTTTCTTTTAAGTGCTTAATAGTTTTATTTACATTCACAGTGTTTTAAATATACAGCCTTTATCAATTTAGAAAGTTTTTTAAAATTCTCAATTGATGGGCAGTTTCTATCATGAATAAGTGTTGAATCTAGAAAAATAGTAATTGTGTATGTGTGTTCAGTCATGTCTAACTCTTTGTGACCCCACGGACTATAGCCTACCAGGCTTCTCTGTCCATGGAACTTTCCAGGCAAGAATACTGGTGTGGGTAGCCATCCCTTCTCCAGGGGTCTTCCCAACCCGGGGATCCACCCACATCTCCTTCATCACCTACATTGGCAGGTGGATTTTTTACTTCTGGTGCCACCTGGGAAACCCATGAAAAGGGGTATAATCTTATTTGCAAAACAGAAATAGAGACACAGATGTAGAGAACAAGTGAATAGTTAGTTACCAAAGGGGGAAAGGGGTAGGGTGGGATGAATTGAGAGACTGTGACTGACAAATTTATTTTAGGAGTGATGGGGATGTTCTAACATTAGATTATAGTAGATGATTATATAACTTTGTAAATATACTAAAGTTCACTGAATTGTGCACTTTAAATGGGGAAATTCTATGATATGTTCAGTTCAGTTCAGTTCAGTCACTCAGTCGTGTCCAACTCTTTGCGACCCCGTGAATCGCAGCACGCCAGGCCTCCCTGTCCATCACCATCTCCCGGAGTTCACTCAGACTCATGTCCATTGAGTCCGTGGTGCCATCCAGCCATCTCATCCTCGGTCGTCCCCTTCTCTCCTGCCCCCAATCCCTCCCAGCATCAGGGTCTTTTCCAATGAGTCAACTCTTCGCATAAGGTGCCCAAAGTACTGGAGCTTCAGTTTTAGCATCATTCCTTCCAAAGAAATCCCAGGGTTGATCTCCTTCAGAATGGACTGGTTGGATCTCCTTGCAGTCCAAGGGACTCTCAAGAGTCTTCTCCAACACCACAGTTCAAAAGCATCAATTCTTCTGCGCTCAGCCTTCTTCACAGTCCAACTCTCACATCCATACATGACCACAGGAAAAACCATAGCCTTGACTAGACGGACCTTAGTCGGCAAAGTAATGTCTCTGCTTTTGAATATACTATCTAGGTTGGTCATAACTTTTCTTCCAAGGAGTAAGCGCCTTTTAATTTCATGGCTGCAGTCACCATCTGCAGTGATTTTGGAGCCCAAAAAAACAAAGTCTGACACTGTTTCTACTGTTTCCCCATCTATTTCCCATGAAGTGATGGGGCCAGATGCCATGATCTTCGTTTTCTGAATGTTGAGCTTTAAGCCAACTTTTCCACTCTCCTCTTTCACTTTCAACAAGAGGCTTTTTAGCTCCTCCTCACTTTCTGCCATAAGGGTGGTGTCATCTGCATATCTGAGATTATTGATATTTCTCCCAGCAATCTTGATTCCAGCTTGTGTTTCTTCCAGTCCAGCATTTCTCATGATGTACTCTGCATATAAGTTAAATAAGCAGGGTGACAATATACAGCCTTGACGTACTCCTTTTCCTATTTGGAACCAGTCTGTTGTTCCATGTCCAGTTCTAACTGTTGCTTCCTGACCTGCATACAGATTTCTCAAGAGGCAGGTCAGGTGGTCTGGTATTCCCATCTCTTTCAGAATTTTCCACAGTTTACTGTGATCCACACAGTCAAAGGCTTTGGCATAGTCAATAAAGCAGAAATAGATGTTTTTCTGGAACTCTCTTGCTTTTTCCATGATCCAGCGGATGTTGGCAATTTGATCTCTGGTTCCTCTGCCTTTTCTAAAAGCAGCTTGAACATCAGGGAGTTCACGGTTCACGTATTCCTGAAGTCTGGCTTGGAGAATTTTGAGCATTACTTTACTAGCATGTGAGATGAGTGCAATTGTGCAGTAGTTTGAGCATTCTTTGGCATTGCCTTTCTTTGGAATTGGGATGAAAACTGACCTTTTCCAGTCCTGTGGCCACTGCTGAGTTTTCCAGATTTGCTGGCATACTGAGTGCAGCACTTTCACAGCATTATCTTTCAAGATTTGAATCAGCTCAACTGGAATGCCATCACCTCCACTAGCTTTGTTTGTAGTGATGCTTTCTAAGGCCCACTTGACTTCACATTCCAAGATGTCTGGCTCTAGATTAGTCATCACATCATCATGATTATCTGGGTCGTGAAGATCATTTTTGTACAGTTCTTCTGTGTATTCTTGCCACCTCTTCTTAATATCTTCTGCTTCTGTTAGGTCCAGACCATTTCTGTCCTTTATCGAGCCCATCTTTGCATGAAATGTTCCCTTGGTATCTCTGATTTTCTTGAAGAGATCTCTAGTCTTTCCCATTCTGTTCTTTTCCTCTATTTCTTTGCATTGATCTCGATAAAACTTTTTCTAAAGCAAAAGAAAAAAAAATCCAAAAAAGACTTACCTCAGGCTCTTGTCTGAAATGTAGACTCCTGGGATACTAAAACAAGTGCTTCTAATGCAGATAGTCCTTCATATTCTGGGTATTCTAGGAAATACATAGTTTAAAATTCTTAATTTCACAGGCAAATAATAGTTCTTTATTATGTAGGAGCTGCTCAAGACCAAGCTGCTACCTCTCAAGACCAAATCTCCTACCATTCTTCTTTTGTCATTAAGGATGATATTTGTTCTTACATTTTGGGAGTCTTTAATTCATTTCATCACTCTTATAAATCTTGTCATTTTTATTCTTTCTAATTCATTTGTTAGGAATGTCTGTTAAATTTTATTTTAAAATATTTGTAGGACTTAAATGTCCATCAATAGATGAATGGATAAAGAAGATGTGATATACATACAATGTATATACATACATTGGTATACATAGAATGGCATAGTACTCAGCCATAAAAAGAATGAAATAATACCATTTGCAGCAACATGGATGGACCTAGAGATTATCACACTAAGTGAATTAGTCAGACAGAGAAAGACAAATGTATCACTTATAGGCGGATCCCCCCAAAAACGCTATCAATGAACTATTTTACAAAATAAAAATAGACTCACAGACATAGAAAAACAAACTTATGGTTACCAAAGGAGAAAGGAGGGGACAGGGATTAATTAGGAGATTTGGGATTAGCAGATGCAAACTACTATATATAAAATAGAGAAACAACAAGGACCTACAATAGAGCACAGGGAACTATAGTCAGTATCTTATAATAACTATAAGACTATAATGACTCAAGATTATAATCTAATAATCTACTGACTATAACATATAGTCAATATCTTATAATGAAAAAGAATCTGAAGAAGAATATATATAAATATAAATCTGCATTCAGCTATCTTCCTAAGGTTAGCCTCTTTTATCATTTTAGGGATTGCCTGCCTCTCTCTCCTGGGGTCTTCAGTTTCTTTCTTGCTTAACTCTCACATTTTGATGGAGCACCACCTCCAATGGCTTTATATGTCTATTGAAGAAGGGATACATAGAAGTTAAGCTGTTTTTAAAGATTCCAGAAAAAAAAATTGTATTCTGTCTTCAAAATTGGTGGTCTATTTGGCTGGGGTGTAGAATTATAGACCTGAGATAAGTTTTCTCTGAGAATTCAGAAGGCATTTCTCCATTGTTTTCTGTAGAAAATTTTTGTCATTTTCATTCCTGATTCTCTATACGTGGCTTGATCTTTTTCACTGCTTTATCCTAAGTGCTATGCAATTTCATAATGATGCATTTCGTCGGAGATTTTTCATTCTTGTGCTTGGCCCTGGGTAACTTCTCTCAATCAGTTCAGTGAAATTTCTTTGATAATTTATTTGCTCTGTTTCCATTCTCTATTTATGGAACTCCCTTATCATTCAAATATTAGATTTCCTCAACTGATCTTTGAATCTATTATCTCCTCTCTCTCTGGTTATATTTTCTTGGAAATTTCATCAAATTTGCCTTCCAACTGGGGTAACTAGATAAAGTATAAGATACGCAGGTAAATTTTAATTTCAGACAAACTAAGCATTGCATGGGACATATTTATACTAAAAAAAAAATGTTGTTTGAATCTGAAATTCAAATTAAACTGAGAATCCTGTATTTCTGTTTGCTAATATTGACATTTCCTCTAATTCTTTTCTTGAATTATTCCCTTTTGCTATCCTATTTTTAATCTCCAATTAAAACTATCTCTATTAAAACAGACTTGTGATTGCCAAGGGAGAGGGATGGAGTGGATCATTGAAGTTAGCAGATGTAAGCTATTATTTATCGAATGGATAAACAGCAAGGTCCTACTGTATAGCTCAGAGAACTATTTTCAGTATTCTATGATAAACCATAATGGATAAGAATATTTAAGAAAAAGAATGAACCACTTTGCTATAGAGCAGAAAGTAACATAATATTATAAATCAACTATACTTCAACAAAAAAATATATATCTATAAATTGTTCTCTAAATGTTACTTTTTAATTGCTTCTTTTGTTTCTTGAATACAATACCTTTTCTCTCCAGAGATACTGAGAGCTTTTTAAGTTTTCTTCTGTTGCCTATACTTTTTTCCCTTTTTTTCCAAATTTCTTTCTTTTTGGTCTCTGCCTTTCATATTAGATTTTCTCACAAATCTGGTGACCCTTGACTGTCTGCTTGTATTTAAAAGTGAGGCACTATATACATTAAAAAAAAAAATTTATGGTTACCAAAGGGAGCAAAGGGGGAGGGATGAATTAGGAATCTGGAATTAATGGATATACCCGAATATACATAAAACATATAAATAACAAGTATTTACTGTACAGCACAGAAACTATATCCAATATCTTGTAACAACCTATAATGGAGAAGAATCTTAAAAATATATATCTATATCCATCCACATACACACACATATGAGGGATAAGCATGAATGCTAGTGTTCTGGGAGTTATGGCACAGAAGACGACCTGGGCCAAGCGATCCTATTCCTTGCATGAGGCAAGAGAGGAGACCTGGAAACCTAACTGCTTCATATATAAATTTTTATTTATTCATTTTTATGTAAACAAGGTATTATTTTCCTCATCAATTTGGCACCATTTCCCCACAACAACAACAATGAGTGAAGTTGCTCAGTCATGTCTGACTCTTTGTCACCCCATGGGAGGAGCCCACCAGGCTCCTCCATCCATGGAATTTTCTAGGCAAGAGTACTGGAGTGAGTTGCCATTTCCTTCTCCAGGGGATCTTCCTGACACAGGGATCGAACCTGGGTCTCCCGCATGGCGGGCAGATGCTTTACACTCTGAGCCACCAGGAAATCCCATTTCCCGAGAGATGCTTCATATCTCTTCTAATCCCCCCTCACTCTGCTAAAGATGAGCGGTTTAATTTCCATTTTCCTTCTTTAGGCTTTTAAAGTCTTACTTTTTTCTCCCTCTCTGTCCACCCACCAAAAGTTGCTATTTTGTCATGGAAGCTCATATCCCTGCTCTTCCCTGACTCAAACACTCCTCTAACAGAGTTGCCTTGCTGGGTATGTATTTCACTTTTTCTCTCTGGCTGCTGTCCCCTTTTAGATGGTGTTTTTCTGTGTGGGTTCTTTACATCTTAGACATAGTGGTTGATGAGTTCCAATGATGAGAGCCCCACAGATGACAGAAGGTAAAGCCACCTCAGTCCCACAGGCTGACTTATAGAAGCTTCAGGAAATCCCCTCCTTGCAGACTCCTCACACAGCTCCAACTGTAGGGTAGAGGACCCAGTCCCCATTCAGCTCCTCCTCAGCCTCTTGGGGTAGGAAGCCCAGCTCAGTCACACTTGGCCTTTGTTGACTTGATCCCCAGCAGCCAATTCTTATCAGTATTTGCTGCCTTCCATTCCTCTCTCTTGGCCTTTGACATCATTCTCAGGCACCTGCCTAGCCCACTGGGAGAAGGAACCTCACAATTCTCTCTACTTGGAACCCACCAAAGCCCAAGGCCTCACCTGCACCCAGCCAACCACAGGAGTTAGCAGCTGTTTGCTCCCAAGAGGAAGAAATTTATGGTTTGAGAGTAGGAAAGATGAAAGTTGCATCCAGCTGGTCATATTCCCAGGACTCCCCTTCAGCCCTCATACTTTATTTTCATAGCCATTAATCACCTAGGGGGAGCCCTGATTAAAAGAACAGAGTTGGAATGAATAGCTGTAGTCCTGGTTCAATACCTGAATACAAGCTTATCCCACTCCTGAATTTCCTTCTGGGAAACAAACACACCCTGATTTTACCAGCACTGCATTCAGAGATAAGAGAGAATTACTGCACTTTCACTATGAAAAAAGCAATCAAAATGATTCAGAATAAAAACACTGTTCCCAACCCTTCTTTATCTGATGAGATACTTATCTGCAATGAGGAATCACTGCCAGTCTCCCCTCAGAAAGTTTAAAGATCAGGCTAGTTCTGGAAAGGAAGAGTAAGTGGGCATATTATTAACCTAAATGGTATTAGGTTTCTGTTTCAATAAAGGTTCCCATTAAAGCTGAAAGCAATACAGCTTCAGCAGTGTGGCCATAACCACCCACTGCCTGTAGGAAGATGAGCTTAAATTACACATGGCTGTGCACCCCATTATCACTTTGCAAAAGGCAGTAACTTGAGGTGGACCTCTGTGGTCACAGTGTCCTTCAGGTGACAGCCTCAAAGGAATTCTAGCTTGGATGCAATCAATACTCTGAACATAATTTACTCATGTATCAGCACACGACAAGAGGCTGACAATGATTAATCAACTAATTATGATAGTCTCTCCTTCCCATTATACATAACTTATTGAATGTTTGGTATTTTTGTTTCTAGTTGCCATGAAAAGGGTACGACAGCCATATTCATTCAAACTGTGTCCACCTGGAAAGGTAAATCAGCATCCTCAGCCTCATCGGGCAGGCATCACCAGGGCCTACCACACTGGGGCAGGCAGCAATTCAAGAGTCTTTGTCTCCTTTGCCTATTTCCAGTCCGGTGAAAATTTCAACTCTCCTCCCTTAAAAGACTCAGGAAGGATGTGGTGCAGTGCACCTGGGAGTTGCATCTAGCCCTCAGATGTCTTTTGTATGAGCAGCAGGGTTTAGAAAAATGAATTCACTGTCAACCTTTAAAATGGAAGGTTTTGACATGAAAGTCTGGACTTCCTAGCTTTTCTTGGAATAAAGATCGTCTGGCTACCCTGCGGGTCTGAGTGGAGCTGCCCCTGTTTTGATGGGGGAGGTACTCTCCTGTTGGCCCCAGACGCAACATTTTTTTTTATATCCAGCAACTTCTCTCCTTTTTCATCAGCTGCCTGGCTGCTGACTTGGCAATGGTGAGGGGTGTGTGTGTTGCAGGGGGGTGGGAAGGGGGGCAATCCAATGTCACCAGAAAGTCATGGTCAAGACCGCATTGCACTGGGAAACCCTGGGCCCCTAACATCACAGTGTGAAGGCTTTATGCTATGTCAGGGAACAGGGAGTGGCTGTTCCAGGGCATGAGTCCAACTTTCCCAGGCACCTGTGATGAAGACACTCTATGCAGGGCACAGACAGCAGTGCTTCCATTGCTCAGAGGCAAGGAAGGAGAGCAGGAAGGGGCAGCAGGCAGCATGCTGATCATGCAGGCTGTTAACCATTCCACTTCCTAGTTCCTCCACACCGGTTACTCTGGATCCAGATGAGAAGTTTGAAGAACCCCTGGGAACCTCCAGCCTGACTCTGGCATGGAGCACTTCTGTCCAGAGCAGAGTGCCAAGGGGAGTGTCACATCCTGGATCCCACCCATTTGATGGGGACGTCTTCCTGGTAAATTCAGAGATCACACAGAGCCCCAGGACCTTCCTGGTGATTTGGATCTGCTTTACCTTCAGCAGATGAAAACACATCAACAGATTTAGTGGACACTGGGATCTTCTTAAAATGTGAATTCTGAATCAGGAGGTCTGTGGAGGGGCCTGAAACTCTGCATTTCTAACAAGCTTCCTGGTGAGGCCCACACTGCAGGTCCTAGGATACTTTCAGTATAAGGGCTATAAAAACACCTTTGGCACCTGCTCATGGACATCTTTTACTCTTTTTCCTGGGGCTCTTGTCTCTTTTCTCTACCTTATCACTCTTTTTTCCTATCCTTCTTTTCCTCTCTCCATCCATCCTTCTTCTTGTCAACTCATTATTCCTACCAGGCATCCGGACCGTCTCCCAACCCCTCTCCTTTTAAAAGATCTCCTGCCGCTTCCTGCCCACCGCCCCAGACATTCAGCTCCCTCTTGCCTCTCCTCAGTAGTGCCAGAGAAATAAAAGTCACCACTCATGACAACCGGGTGCCAAGCACTGTCTCGGTGTGTTACTGTGAGCCGGCAAGCCCTGTGATTGCCCAGCTGCAAGACTCAAGAAAGAGCCCAGAGAGAGAGACGTCAACAATGTACTGGTTAGGGGGTCTTACAAATCTGAAGCAAAATCCTGGAGCGACACCCCGTCATTATGGCTACAAGAAGGAATCTTTGCCACTAAGGGGAGGAGGAGGCTGACATTTATGGGAGAAATTGATACCAAGTTGGCTCATTAGTTACCAGGGAAACTAGTGGCTGGCGCAGGGGGCAAGCACACAAGTAGGTACTGATTAAGCCTTATGATTAAGAGGATGGGACAGTCATGTGAGTTGGGGATAGGTGAAGTAGGGACTGGTCTAGCAGGGAATGTGCACAGAGCAAGAGAACAGCCATCGTGAGTGGACTGGCCATGTGCTGTGCTGTGCTTAGTGGCTCAGTCATGTCCGACTCTTTGCGACTCCGTGGACTGTAGCCTTCCAGGCTCCTCTGTCCATGGGGATTCTCTAGGCAAGAATACTGGGGTGGGTTGCCATGCCTTCCTCCGGGGGATCTTCCCAACCCAGAGATCGAACCCAGTCTCCCTCATTGCAGGCGGATTCTTTACTGTCTGAGCCAATACAGTTACCTATATTATTTAATTCTCACAACAACGCTACAAAGTATACATCAATACTGTCACTTTGGAAATAAGACAATTGAGATTTGAGTAATTAAAGAAACTTTGTCTTCAACTAGGAGATAATGAGATTAGAATTTGGACCTGTCTAAAGCCCAAGGCTATAACCTTTCTACTGCATTATGCTCATATAAGATGAAATGGTCTAGAAGTCAGCAGCTAGGGGTGGGTTGAGAAAAAAAGAAATTAAATGTCTTAAGCATCACTCTAGTTGTGTATCCTGTACAGTTCTCCACTCCCTCCTTAAGCAGATGCCCTATGGAACAGCTTGACACAGTGATAATAAGAGCTATTTTAGGAAAGCGCAGATTAGCGGGAGTGGGACAGGATTCCAAATAGCAGCGTAGTATTATTAAAACCCAACCTTGATAATATGCCTACATTTTCATTCGGTTCATAACTGTATACATAGAGCCTACCACCAAAAAGAGAGCCCTACCATCAGCAGATCACCCAATAACATGGTAAAGGGTGGTGCCAAATCTCTCCCATCAATCCACACAGGGTCCTCCTTGGATGTGGAGCCAACACCCTCTGTCTTTCCAGTTTTTCTTCCATAACTCCACCTCTAGCATCCCCTTTTCTGCCTGACCTCAAGATCCTACCTGAGTGTCCTGGTTTCCAACCTGGGAGCCTTAGCTGATCTTGAAATCTTTGTTTCTTTCAACAGAAACAGAATCACATAGAGATCAGACTGGTGGTTGCCAAGGGAGAGGGGTTTGGTGGAGGGGTGGAGTGAGAGTTTGGGAGTACCAGATATAAGCTTTTATATATAGAATGGATAAACAAGGTTTTACTGTTTAGAACAGAGAATTATATTCAATATCCTATGGTAAACCATAGTAGAAAAAACATAAACAAAGAAACTATATATATATATATATACACACATAGCTGAATCACTTTGCTGTGCAGCAGTTAAACAACACTTCAAATCAACTATACTTCAATTTAAATAAATAAAATAAATAAATAAATCCCTTTGTGTCTTTCAGATTTTTCAACCTGCAGCATCGACAAAACAAACACATCTTGCTTAAGTTGGCTATCTCACTCCCCTGACTTTTTTAAAGGTATAACAAAATTTTTAAAAATATCCTTTTAAATTCTCCCAAAGATCCGACAAGATATGACAGGAGAAAAGGCAAGGGGTAGGGATGAAGAAAATTCCATCTTGACACAAAAACTGTTGAGAAGTCTAAATTCCCTCGAATGACAAGAGTGAGAATTTTTTAAAAAGGAATGGACAGGGAGACTGGGAGCAGTGTGCAGAAGGACTCCTGGCCCAGGAGTCATGGGATTTAGGTTCTAAATACATCTTTGCCCCTAACCAGCTGTGCAATCTTGGATAAGCTGTATCAGTTTTTTTGATACCAGTTTCTTCATCTTTGAAGTGAGGGGACTGGATTGAATGATGGCCACGATTCCTTTGATCTCTACTTTTCAGTGTAGCATCTAAAATAAAATGAACCAGAAAGCTGCTGTGAAATAATGTTGCATTTCACCAGAAAGTTAGACACAAACTAGGTGGAGATAATGCATGAAAACAAAAAAGTAAAAAAAACCAGTGTTTAATAACGATGACTGAATAATAATAATAAAATAAAAGGCCAAGAAATTAAAGACCAAAAAATGGCTGATTCTACACTGTTCTTCTTAAAAAGATTTTAATTCTCTACCAAGTGGCCATCCACTATCCATAATTATCAGTTACTAGTAAAATATGTAATTGGGATAAGGCATGTTCCATTCTGTAATATATTATCATTTAAAAAATTGTTTTCTAAAAAAGTATTCAATTATAAGGTCAACCACCAACATTTTTATTCTACACAATGGTAGGTAGATCTGAAATAAAATTAGGCCAATGTGAATAATTTCCTTCCTGGCAGGTTATGGAATTTAGTATACATGGTATTTTCCATCTTTGAAGTTAACATGTAATATGTTTGTTTTATGTCAACTCATCTGCCCCCAGTGTTTCAAACTGAAAAAGAGACAAAGCTGCCTGTAGCGACCACTCCCTCCATGCCTTTACCAGGCCAGAAGAGAGAATCGCTGGGGCATAACAGCACTGGACTCTTTTGGGAAGTGTGCTTTCGGGGAGGCCCATCCAACAATACTATAATGGCAGCGATAACATCCCTCTGTGTTTTAGAATCATCTGGATCAGTAGAAATGTTTCCCTCAGTCTGCATGAATGCTACCCTTCTCAGTCCGTAATTAAGGATGCCCTTCTGCATCTGGTCCTTGAAGACCTGACCTCTTTTGAAGGACCATCACTTGTCTTCTGGGAATCACCCTTCATCAGCCCAAACCATGTGTGTAGGAGAATGCCTCAGGGGAGTGCCTTGGCCAGGAGGACCATTTTCTGTGAGGATGCTACAGTTTGAAGGTTCACCTCATTATCTTCCTTCTGTAGCTCTCTCCTAGTCTCAGGTACCAATGGCCTATATGCCAAAAATCACATTTAAAAATAATATTTTGATCCTTTGTCCTGAACTCCCCAAGCCTGATTTATTTACGGTTGAACAATTCACCTCCATTAAATAGCATTCATTACCTTGGAGGACCCAAGTCCCATCATTTTGTGTCCACCATGTCCCCGATGAGGGACATGAAAGGCACCAAGAAGTCCGAAGTGTCAGAATCCTTAAGTAGACCAACAGACAAATCTGAGGGAGAATCTTTCCTCCCGCTGTTCTCCACTAGTCAGTAGGACTTGTTTATTTTTACCTTCATCAAGAACAACTGTAAAACATGGCTGAAGATGTGGGTTGCAAATAGACCCAAGCCATTTGACCACTTGGAAATTATCACATCCCTGTGGTAAATATTGCTAAGTACTTGGGGTTAGAGGAGGGTATCCTTTCTCCCACCATCTCACCTCCAAGCAGGTCATCATGGTGAAAGTCATTCTTAGACCAGTTTCTGCCACACATGCAAACCTTCATTAATATACCAATTTGAACCATGGTGTTATACACTTAAAGACTTACATAATGTCAATTACATCTCAATTTTTTAAATTACTTTATAAATGAAGGAATAAATACTTAAATTTATTAAAAACAAAAACAACCTTCATTATCAAGCAGGCACAAAGTGAAGAAGGTGAAAGCGTTAGTCAGCCAACTGTTAGTGACCCCATGGACTATAACCCTCCAGGCTTCTCTGTCCATGGAATTCTCCAGGCAAGAATATTGGAGTGGGTAGCTATTACCTTCTCCAGGGAATCTTCCTGACCTGGGGATCAAACCTGGGTCTCCTGCATTGGCAAGCAGACTCTACTGTCTGAGCCACCAGGGAAGCCCAATCACACACAAAACCCACCATAATATCCTTCCTTTAATCTTGGTCAAGTCCCCACACTTAGATATTAACAAGCACCTTACATGAGAAGAAGGAAGCAGGCATCCCAATGTTCTGACAGTTGCTCAGCTGAGCTTCTGGGGGAATCAGGCAGCAGAGACCCCAGGCAGTGGAAGGAGGCAGAGCCACATGGATTTCTGGACTGGAGTACTGCCCCAACATGTAAGGCCCGTGGGCTTGTTGGAAAGATACCCTTTTGCCATGGAAGGATGGTGGGACCTATCAGTCTTCTATCAAACCTCAAAGCCTGAACTCTCTTCATTTAGCCAGTTTAAAAAGCCTATTTTACATCACCTAGGCTAGTTGACATACTCTCTGGAATAGATTTTTATAACAATATTTACAGAGCTTATATAGCCACTTCTGGATGGTGATTTCCTGATTAGTTTCCTTCACATGCTATCCATAATCCCTAGCGTGAAAATTAGAGCTAATTTATACACATGTGCATCACAGTGTTTATAATGAATTATTTTAAATTACCAAAGAGATGACTTTCTGACACATCCTATCCGCAAATTTGATATCTGAAAGCCCTCCACTACTCTCATCCATCGTACTGCTGGAGAAATTATGGAAATATGCAAATAAAATAGCACCATGCTTTTTGAGTTTGATCCCAGCTCCAAGTTTAGCCATTATAGAAAATGTATTTGAATGGAGTACAGAGGAAAAAAGTCATGTGCAAACACGATGGGGAAAGAAACGGCCCAGGGACCTAGGAAGTTGTTTTAGCTTAATTAAATTGTCTTAGCAAAGCAGACTTTGCTACAAAGGACGGTGAGGGATAGAACAGAGGAAGGGATTGGAGATGGGTGGGTGTAGGGTGGACAAAACAGTCTTCTCCACAGGCATCCTCTCGGCAAAAGGAGTCCAAGCCACTCCATAGAGGAGCAATTCCCTTTCTGAGCTTTGCATGGTAGACACTGAGTGTATTAACAGCAGTTTATAGAGCCACCGCTCAGGTAGAGAACAGAGTAAAAGGAGCCATTGAGAAGATCCTTCCGTCACCTCTTCATCAAGGGAACAAATCAAGTTCTTTCCCAGAGTCATTTTCCTTTGCAGACAACTCAGACCATTGTTCCCTGGTGCAGGACAATGACTCGCTTGATCAGTAACCTGCTGTTTTGATCAGTTACAGTAATTCATGCCTCACCCCCTTCTGCTCATTGCTGACATTTGTTTTGGACCATTAGTTAGTAGATTAAAATAGTAGCATAGTTTTATTTGGCCAAACGCTCAGAAACACGTTCAATACTATTCCCTATTATCTTACTTAATTATCAAATATCAGTCTTGAGCTTCCATGGCTGAGTAGAAAGTTGTGGAAAGGGAAGAGCAATGAAAAAGAGACCTGGGTTCTTGTCCCAGCTTTCCCACTCACTAAATGTGTGGCAACCTAGTCTCCTCTCTGAATTGAAACCAGACAACAACCTCCAAAGTCCTAGCATTCCTTCCCTTAACCATTTATTGAACATCTCCTGCACGGGAAACACTGTTCTCAGTTGTGTCTAGGGGATCCATAGTGAATAAAAAAGACAAAGTCCTTCACCTAATGGAACTGACATTTTCATGGAGGATGAAAAAGAAATACACATGAAAACAAATATACAGCATCTTTGTGATAACTGCTACAGAAGAAAAGAAGTGGTATAAGGGGGACAGGGTGCTGTCTTACACCAAGTGGCAGGAGAAGGCCTCATTCGCCTTTAAGCAGGAGCACTGTCTCTGTGTTTACCCAGGTGAGGAGTGTTCTAGTAGAAGGAATAGCAGGTACAAAGCCCCTGAGGTAGGAATGTGCTCAGTGTGATCAAGGAACAGCAAGGCAGTCAGTGTGGCTGAGCGGAGTGAAGAGAGGAGGGTGCTGGAAAGCAGGCTGGCGACTGCAGTGAGGGGGCGGGAGGGTATGTAGGCATGTAAGGTCTTTGGCTTATACTCTGGGAAACTTGGGCGACCTCTGGGGGACTTTTGACCTAAGCGACCTCTGGGGGACTTTTGACCTGATAATGGTCATTGTTCTGACATATATTGGAACAGGATCCACCTAGTTACTGACTACAGGGGTGAAAGCCCAGACACAGCCCAGAGATGCTGGTGGCTTAGGCCATGTTGGAAGCTGTAGAGGTGCTGAAAAGTGGTTCAGTTCAGTTCAGTCACTCAGTCGTGTCCGACTCTTTGCGACCCCATGAATCGCAGCACGCCAGGCCTCCCTGTCCATCACCATCTCCCGGAGTTCACTCAGACTCATGTCCATCGAGTCCGTGATGCCATCCAGCCATCTCATCCTCGGTCGTCCCCTTCTCCTCCTGCCCCCAATCCGTCCCAGCATCAGGGTCTTTTCCAATGAGTCAACTCTTCGCATGAGGTGGCCAAAGTACTGGAGCTTCAGCTTTAGCATCATTCCTTCCAAAGAAATTCCAGGGCTGATCTCCTTCCGAATGGACTGGGTGGATCTCCTTGCAGTCCAAGGGACTCTCAAGAGTCTTCTCCAACACCACAGTTCAAAAGCATCAATTCTTCGGCGCTCAGCCTTCTTCACAGTCCAACTCTCACATCCATACATGACCACAGGACAAACCATAGCCTTGACTAGACGGACCTTAGTTGGCAAAGTAATGTCTCTGCTTTTGAATATACTATTAGGTTGGTCAAAACTTTTCTCCAAGGACTAAGCGTCTTTTAATTTCACAGGTGCAGTCACCATCTGCAGTGATTTTGGAGCCCCCCCAAATAAAGTCTGACACTGTTTCCACTGTTTCCCCATCTATTTTCCATGAAGTGATGGGACCGGATACCATGATCTTTGTTTTCTGAATGTTGAGATTTAAGCCAACTTTTTCACTCTCCTCTTTCACCTTCATCAAGAGGCTTTTTAGTTCCTCAAATAGGAAAAGGAGTATGTCAAGGCTGTATAATTGTCACCCTGCTTATTTAACTTATATGCAGAAAAGTGGTTACGTTCTGGATATAGGTTGAGAATGGGCCAACATTTATAGGAGAAAGAAAAAAATCAAAGACATCAATAAGATTTTTGCAAATAGAAGAACAAGGTTTTGGGTTTTTTTTTTTCTATTTGTTGATATAAAAATGTAGAAATAAGTTTGGCTTGGGATGTGATATGGACAAGATGCCTATTAGATGTCTAAGAGGAGATATTAATTAACCTGTTGTATATACTTCTGAAGTTTTAGGATTCAAATATAGAGTCAGTCCTGAGAGTGTCTTGCCAGTATCTATTTGGCACTCCCTGGAGGTTGCCTTCAGCTTAGTAGATAGCGTCTGTGGCAGACGCTAAGGTGGCCTCATGCTTCCTGCCTCTTGGTGTTCCCCCTCTTGTTGGATGCCCTTCCCTACACGTGTGGGATCTGTGATTTGAACAGAGCAAATGTGGCAGGATATATGTGATTATGTGTCCACGATTATGTCATTATGTTCCATAGAAAAGCAGTGACCATCTTACTGGAGTCTTTCTTTCTCTGTGAAGAAGTAAATGGCTGTGTTAGAGAATCCCAAGTAGTGAAGAACCATGGGCATCCTTTAAGAGCTGAGGATGCCCTTTGGTCAACAGCTAACCCAAGACTAAAGCTCTCAGTTCTATTCAAGGAACTAAATGCTATCACCATGTGAGTGGGGAAGTGGATCCTAAGGGCGTTCCCTGGAGCAGGGCAGAAGTGATAGAGTGCAGTGGCCCCAGGAGCAAACAGGAAGCAATGAGTAATAGGAGTGAGAGAATAAATACCTCAGATTCCTTAGGACTTGGTGGGACAAACCTGAAGTGTGAAGTCAAGACCTAAGGACAAATAAATCAAAGGAGCAGGAGGGAGAGAATCCAAAAGCACATGTTCACTTGGATGAATACTTGATTGTGACAAAAGTGCCAAGAAAGGGTAGGAAAAGAATATTTCATTACACGGCGCTAGGTCAGTAAGATGGGAAAGATGGAAACCCGTCTCGTGCCGGGTAGATTTTATGTATAAATTTGAAAGGTAAAACAATTAAGATTCTAGACAATAAAAGAATAATTTTTTACCCTTTGAGGTAGGCAAAGATTTCTTAATCAGGAATTGTAAAGCACTAACTATAAAGGAAAAGACTGACGAATAATCAAAATTAGGAACGTCTGGTCCTTTTCTTTAATAATTAAGGCATATGTACAATGTATGTTTGATAGGCCATTAACAGGCTATTCTAGTTAGCATGAAATTCAAGTTAACTCATATATAAGCCAGAATGACCAACCTCCCACACCGCCTATACCTCAGTATGTAAAAATTTCTAGGTTAATTTCAGATGGTGCTAGCAGTAAAGAATCCACCTGCTAATGGAGGAAACATAAGAGACATGGGTTCGATCCCTGGGTCAGGAAGATCCCCTGGAGGAGGGTATGGCAACCCATTACGGTATTCTTGCCTGGAGAATCCCATGGACAGAGGACACTGGCTGGCTATAGTCCATAGGGTCGCAAAGTTGGATATGACTGAAACAACACACACACAGCAAAAATCATACACTTAGTAATTATCTAGGCTGTGGGGTGTGGGTTAGGGAAGTACTTGCAAGTTGACTGCCACATAAAATAGAATTTAAAGAACAGAATACAGAGAGAAGAAATCTGGGAGTTTCCCTTTAGCTCTTCTGAACCAATACTTGCTTACAACGACCTTCCAGTCTGCTGGGCAGTTGCAGACCCATATTTCAACCTCGGACCTTCAGCGGCTCCTACCAGCCCTCAGTGAGCCACTCAGGGTACGTGCAATTCCTTTGCAAGCCAGCCCCACTGCCGGCCCCTCCTCATGCCAATACACCAGCCACACATAGCAAGCCCCTTCAGTTCCCCAGAGGCCCCGTGCTCTTGGGGGCTCCTGTGCCTTCACTCATGCCTCCTGCTGGGACGGCTCTCTACTCAGTCTTCCTGTCTGCTGGCTCACTCCGGATCAGCCTCCAGCTCATGCCTCCTCTCTTTTTAATATTCCTGACCTCCCTGCTCAGGGACGTGCATGTCTTGGCACCACAGTCCCCACAGCTCTGTCTGATGATTGATTATATTGGTCTGTTTTCTCATCTCTTCTACATTGAGTTTAATGGAGATCTGGGCCTTACATCCTTGTTCCCCAGCTGAGGTCCCAGGTACCTCTCCCAGGAACGTCTACTGGTCTTGCTGCTTCCATTCAGTTCTCCCCTCCCCCATGCTCCCTCTTCCAGAGTCACAGTTCTAAAACACTTAATTCTCCCTTTCTTTTCTATCAAAATCTTCCATTGCTTCTTATTGCTCAACCTCTGTAGCCCACAGGAATTCAAGGACCTCACCAACCTGACCCCACACTCCTCTTCCATGTTCTTGGACCATTTGGCAATGCAGTTCATGCCCTAGCCAGGAATTCCCCAAAGGGGTCACAAAATAGCTCTCTTCTACTTTGGATCCTGGGGTTTCTCCTATTCCATACGTGATAGGCAACTTCCGGGTGAAACGTTACCAGTTAATGCCCTCAGCTCCTAAGCCAGAGCCCATCCCTTCTCTGGGCCCTGGTAACTCGGACCAGCTCTGCTCAGATTCCCCTTGGCAGACTAAGCTCCTGACTGGACACTTCAGCTGCACCAGCAGGTGGCAGCTGGGCTTGGTTGTCTGACCTGGCACTCTGAGCCTGAGGTGAGTGCAGGGAGCTGAAGCAGCAGTGACTACCTCCCAGCACACACACACACGCACACACACCATAGACTCACAATACCCATGACAACCCTTCAACAAGAGTGGACCAGCTGTCCTGAGCACCAACCAGGCACCATGTCAGTGGGTCCCTGTCCTGAACCCCATCCAGGATGGCCAGGGGTGCCTCCTCAGTGCTCTGTGACATGCTCCAGCAATCCCTATTAGCCCCGGGGCATGGATGCCCGCTGAGTCCACTGCAGGCTGCTGTCAGGGAGGAAAAATTTTCCTCTACTCTTCCAAGTTCTACTGGCTGGTCTAAGAGTTAAACTGACATGAGCAGATGAACAGAAAGTCACATGAAATTTTAATGGCTTGCATCCATGAGGGAGAGCCAGGAAAACTGAGTTATTTGCCACAATGGCTGAGGTGAGGTGAGGTGAGGTGAAGTCGCTCAGTCGTGTCCGACTCTTTGTGACCCCTGGACTGTAACCTACTAGGCTTCTCCGTCCATGGGATTCTCCAGGCAAGAATACTGGAGCGGATTGCCATTTCCTTCTCCACACAATGGCTGAAGCTGCACCTTATATACCACTCTCAGCTAAAGATAAAAGAGAAGGTTGAGGGTAGTGATTTGAGACTTCCCAGGTAGGAGAATTCACCTGGAGATGGTAGAGCACGTGTTTGGTAAACAGAAGTTTCTTGGGCCGGGCAGAGGCAATGGGACACAGAGAGAAATGTTAATAAACAGACTTTGTGAGATTCCTTCCTCTCTGCATACCTAGCTCGTAACGCAACTATTCACATTGCTGCTGTTGTTTAGTCACCAGGTCGTGTCTGACTCTTTGCAACCCCATGGACTGTAGCCCACCGGACGCCTCTGTTCATGGGATTTCTCAGGCAGGAATGCTGGAGTGGGTTGCCATTTCCTTCTCCAGGAGATCTTCCAGACCCAGGGATCGAATTCACACCTTATACATTGGCAGGCAGATTCTTTACCATTGAGCTACCAGGGAAGCCCCAATTATCTACATTATTGGTGTACCTACATTCTTTTATGCAGTTAAGGGAAAGATCAAAGGTTCTTTCTGAGTCTTTTAAAACTTTCAACTTGAAACAATCTGAAGTCTTTTAAAACTTTTCAGCTTGAAACCAAAGACACGCTTTTTGGGTGGCAAGTTGTGTGTCCCTTCCACCCTCACCCCTGCGCAGCCTTCATGAATGCTCCTTGCTACAATAGTGTCTTCATCCATTCAGGCTGCTGTCTGTCACAAAGTGCCATAGACTGGGTGGCTTCATACAGCAGAAACATACTGCTGGCAGCAGTTCCGGCGGCGGGAAATCCCAGCTCAGGTGCCAGAAGGACTGGGTTCTGATGGGAGCCCTCTTTCAGTTTGCAGATGGCTGTCTCCTTGCTGTGTTTCACATGGGTGAGGGGCCCTTAATCCTATCCATGAGGGCTCTCTCCTCATGACCTAATCACCTCCCAGCGGCCTCATCTCCTAATAACTTTAGAATATCAACATAGGAATTTTGGGGGGACTCAAACATTCAAACCATAACAAGAGGAATCCCCTTAAATCCTTCTGAAGAGGAAAAGAAGCTCTAAAAACCTCCATCTACCCTCTCACCAACTCTTGACAGGATCTGGTGTTCAGTTTTCTTAGGCAGCCACTGGAGACTGGATAAGTATGGGGATGTGTACTTCTCACTCCTTCTGATGGGCCTCTCCAGACACACCTTCCCAAGCCCCGGACTGGACAGGTTAGAAGGACAGCGCAGTGTCTGCCTTTGAAGTGAGTACGGACAAAACTAGATTTGTTCTGGGTGTTAAACAGGCCAAGTGCACACCAGTCACAGCCACAGAAACGTAGCCTGGTCCCTGCTGGCGCGTGTAGTCTTATCTTGTTGTCCCCCCTCTGCAGTTACTCTTACTCACATACCTGCACCATCTCCTCCTCACTCTTTATTTGTGTGTGGGTCATATAGGCAACGGAGAAGGCAATGGCACCCCACTCCAGTACTCTTGCCTGGAAAATTCCATGGACAGAGGAGCCTGGTAGGAGGCCGTCTATGGGGTCGCACAGAGTCGGACACAACTGAAGCAACTTAGCAACAGCAGCAGCGCAATATAGGCAAGGGCCTTCCCAGGTGGTGTTAGTGGTAAAGAATCCACCTGCCAATACAGGAGATGCAAGAGACGCAGGTTCAATCCCTGGGTCGAGAAGACCCCCTGGAGAAGGAAATGACAACGCATTCCAGTATTCTTGCCTGGGAAATCCCATGGACAGAGGAGCCTGGCTGGCTACAGATCATGGGATCGTAAAGAGCTGGACATGACTTAGCGAAAAAAACAACAAGCGTAGGCAAGGAAAAAGCTTTTTCCGCTATCCTCCAAGATGTCCATCTGGGGCCCTGAAAACTAGACTGACAAAAGATGGATTAACAAGGGAAAAACAAACAAAATTCATCACCTTGTGCATCACACACAAGAGAGAGAGATTCAGTGAAGAATAACTCAAAGGGATGGTCAGAACTTGGGCTTATATAGCATCTTAACAAAGAATAATAAATTTGTAGAGAAAGACCAAGAAAATAGATTTTAGGTTTCCAAGGGCAGCAAACTTGTGGGAAGGTGAATACACGGGGGAAACTAACAGAAGATATGTTGTTTTAGTAAGTCGATTCCTCTCCTGTTGTCGCTGAGCTGATCTGATACGTGGTAAAGAATCTAAGTCTGCTTTCAGGCAAATAGAAGGAGAGGGAGGGCAGAGAGCTTTGTTTTAGCATCTGCTATTTCTCAACTGTCTTCAGCTCAAGATAATCTTTATGCCACAGTGGTGTACTTTGGAGTGGTGCATCCAGACTCCACTTAGGGGAAGCCCATGCCCTCCAGCTTCTTCCTGTCCACTGGGTACTGTACTTCTCAGAGGACCCCAGGGTTTCCAGCTCCCACTGCCCTTCCAAGAAAACTGGGGCAGACGAACTTAGCAGGCTGCCTATGGCCACGTCCATGACCCCCAGCCTATGGATGGACTGAGCCCCAACACACGCTGGGGAATCTCAGAGCCTCTTCTTCCTTACTTAGAAAGGCATTTCTAAAAAGAAATTAGTTGGAAAGTATTGCAAAATATTCTCTGTACAAGTAGACTGAGTATTCCTGCCATGATAGGAACATGGGGACTTCCTGACTCTATAGGTCTGTTTGCATATTTACACCCAGTGGCCCTCAGCCTTAAGTGATAGGAGATTTTTTGAGCCTTTCTGGATATCTGGTTCTTCATAACTAGAGAAATGTATTCTTTCTTTTAAGTTTAGGTAGATGTCTTTCTGTTAAAGAGAATGCTGAGATAACCACCACCAACCTACCCTTCCCGCCCCGTTCAGTTCAGTTCAGTTCAGTGGCTCAGTCATGTCTGACTCTGTGACCCCATGAATCGCAGCACGCCAGGCCTCCCTGCCCATCACCAACTCCCGGAGTTCACTCAGACTCACGTCCATCGAGTCAGTGATGCCATCCAGCCATTTCATCCTCTCTCGTCCCCTTCTCCTCCTGCCCCCAGTCCCTCCCAGCATCAGAGTCTTTTCCAATGAATCAACTCTTCGCATGAGGTGGCCAAAGTACTGGAGTTTCAGCTTTAGCATCATTCCTTCCAAAGAAATCCCAGGGCTGATCTCCTTCAGAATGGACTGGCTGGATCTCCTTGCAGTCCAAGGGACTCTCAAGAGTCTCCTCCAACACCACAGTTCAAAAGCATCAGTTCTTCAGTGCTCAGCTTTCATTATAGTTCAACTCTCACATCCATACATGACCACAGGAAAAACCATAGCCTTGACTAGACGGACCTTTGTTGACAAAGTAATGTCTCTGCTTTTGAATATGCTATCTAGGTTGGTCATAACTTTCCTTCCAAGGAGCAAGCGTCTTTTAATTTCATGGCTGCAGTCACCATCTGCAGTGATTTTGGAGCCCCCCCCCAAAAAAGTCTGACACTGTTTCCACTGTTTCCCCATCTATTTCCTATGAAGTGACGGGACCGGATGCCATGATCTTCGTTTTCTGAATGTTGAGCTTTAAGCCAACTTTTTCACTCTCCTCTTTCACTTTCATCAAGAGGTTTTTTAGTTCCTCTTCACTGTCTGCCATAAGGGTGGTGTCATCTCCATATCTCACGTTATTGATATTTCTCCTGGCAATCTTGATTCCAGCTTGTGTTTCTCCCTGCCCCCCCGCCCCACCCNTTCCCATGAAGTGATGGGACCAGATGCCATGATCTTCGTTTTCTGAATGTTGAGCTTTAAGCCAAACTTTTCACTCTCCACTTTCACTTTCATCAAGAGGCTCTTTAGCTCCTCTTCACTTTCTGCGGTAAGAGTGGTGTCATCTGCATATCTGAGGTGATTGATATTTCTCCCAGCAATCTTGATTCCAGCTTGTGTCTCTTCCAGCCCAGCATTTCTCATGATATACTCTACATATAATTTAAATAAGCAGGGTGACAATATACAGGCTTGACGTACTCCTTTTCCTATTTGGAACCAGTCTGTTGTTCCATGTCCAGTATGTAATTTTAGCAGATCATAAATTATCACTCTATAATTAGCATAATGTGAGGCTAACAGCACAGGTTCTCAAAGCAGAAGACACGGTCCTAATCCCAGCTCTATTCATTATGCTAACTAGGTGCATCTTCATAGGCTTCAGAACCTCCCTACACTTCAATGTCCATCCATATCAGAAAAACAGAACTAGTATTAAAAGTAATCAGTTATTATGCCCAAAGGATTTCAATATTCACAATTACTATTATGAGACATTGCATGTGTGGGCAAGCAAGTCATTAAACCAATGTAAATTCGAATTTGGCTCGCCCTCCTTGTTTTTCTTTTTAAACTGGGAGAGGCAAAACCTCATTTTACATGACTGCTCATCATAAATTAGGGCAAAGAGAAAGTTAAACCACTTTTCTCACTTTTTCAACCAGTGTCACTACTCCTCAGAATATAATAATTCTTTAGCATTAAATCTAATGAGAGCACAGTACAGAGTAACTGTAATATGTACATATCTTTAAACTGTTATACTTTTTATACTTCTAGAAATGCAGGAACAAGATATATTTGATACAGTATACACACAGGAAAACATGCACATTAAAGCTAGAGACAACTATTAAAGACGGATTAACCTATGAGAAAGGGACTGACTGGAAAGGAGGGGTGTGGAAATGAAAATACTTTATTCAAAGTATCTTTTCCTGTTTTGCTCTAAAAAAAAGTTTCTTTTTTGTTTTTTACATTTGGCATGTAGCTTTTTACTTTTTAAAATATAAACTAAGGAACATTTCACACATATTAAAAAAAGAAGACATAACTGTGTGATAACTCTCCCTTATACTCATATCAATTATAATACTCAAAATATTATAATCTGTTAGTCACTGGGAAGAGGGGTTATTTTGAACATTCTCAGTAATACTTGTCTATATTCTCCAGTGTGTTTGGAGTGACTCTATTAATGAGAATCAGTATAATATAGTAATTAAGAGCATAGGCTCTTGAATTAGATGCTTACATTCAAATCTACCACTGAGCAGCCAGATAACCTTGCCTCTAGACACAATAAATAGTGACTATCTCACAGGGATGAAACTTGAAATACTACATTTAAAGTGCTTATTAGAACAGGACCCAGCATACAATACCAAATAAAGGCTGTTATTACTCAATATTCTGGAGGTACAATTATGAGTTTAAAAAAATGTTTAAGTCCTATATGAAGGAGATCTCATATAAATAAAAGAGATTCCAGTATAATTGTGTATATGGAGAAGGAATCTTTAAAATAGTATCCCCCTGTTCAATTCAGAAATAAAGCAATCATGTTGAATCCTAGTAGCGGAGAGGTTAAGTGTTTGTGGGTATGCTAGAAAAAATCTATCAGAGTCTTTTAGTGTAGCCAGAAGATTAGCAAGATTAGACACCTCTCTTTTGAGGCTACTGTACTTTGATCCAAAGCAGAGCTATTCAAAGAAGCATGTCAGATTTACCAAGATACTTTTGACCAACACCAACCCGTTAGGTGTGCAATGTATACCATCAGAAAAAAAAAAAAAACCTCTTACCTTCTTTTTTTGTTCTGCTGCTTTTGGTAAAAAATACAGACCATCTCAAAGGCTAAAATAAAATGTTTTTCTAAACTACCTCCATGCCAAAAAGGAAATTAAATGACTAAATTACCATCCCTTTGTTCAGCAAACAGAAGAGTTTTCCAGTTGTCAAGGCAACAGCTACCTCCCAGTTATCTCAGCACTGTTTAAACAATTATTTTTCTAGTCAATCTACCAAGTGTCCTAACTGGCACCTAAAAACCATTAAATTCCATGGAAACACTAACAAGCATAAGCAAATTTTAAATTAGCTATTGGTGGATAATAATCCTTCAAGAAGCCAAAATGCCATGGAAATATATGAGTACTCAAATGAATCAACAGTAATCTTTTATGTGCCTTGGGCTACAGTACACAATATATGCAAGTTTCAGAGAGATAACAGTTTAATCAATGCTCCAAATGACTAACGTTGGCACTGCCTAAGAAATATTCAGTTACTCAAGATATATTTTTCAAAACGGAAAACATGCTAGATGACATTTTATTGAGCTAGATTTTTTAAAAACAGTAAGCATTCAAATTGATTACTAAGGCAGTGCCAGTGTAGCCAAAAGAATCAAAATATTAAATTTGATACTAAAATTCTCAGTAAATAAATGTATTTAAACACACAGTGTGATAATAAATCTATGAAAACAATCTTTTTATGTGTGATGATCTCAAAGAGGCATTAAAACAATAATAGAGATAATCTGATTAGATGAATCCATACTACATCAAAAGGGACCAAGGATCTTTGGAGAAACAGCTAATTTCAAAGTTGGGCAGAGAAAGTACAAAAAGAATCTAAAACATCTTAGGCAGAAGGTAAAGAAATGCTCAGTGAATAATGGGAACATTTCAAAGGGACATAGAAGCCACCCTGAAGGGGTTCCTACTGGCCAAATGAGGGAAACCTTCAGCATCAAAGTAAGTATTGGTTGTCCATACATAATCTTGTTAGGGATATATGTATATGTCAAAAGTGAATGACTTACAATGTGTGTGTTTAAGTAAATTATATTCAGGTAAAAAATCAAAACCCACTCAGTAAAACTTGCATCTATGATTCCATATTGACAAGGAAATGAATGAATGATGAATAAATTAAAAAATGCAGAAAGAGGAAAGCTTTTCCTTACAGTAAAATGGTAATAAATGTAGCAGGAATGATGGAAACAGAGAATTATCTTTTAGCCACCATCATGAAGGTGACTGATTTCACAGAGTTGTTATTAGATCCTAAACTGATGAGTGAAGGTGTGATAAAGAATGGGATATTGACACATTCCCGGCATCTGATTCCATTTTCAGTAGTGGAATGATGCCATGCACTGAGAACAAAAGCACATCCTTTCTGTGATACACATGCCAAGAATGATTTTGACGATGAGAAAAATTAGATGCATAGAATGCAAGGTCTGTATTCCTTAACACATTGCTGTTGTTGCTGCTGCTGCTGCTAAGTCGCTTCAGTTGTGCCCAACTCTGTGCGACCCCACAGAAGGCAGCCCACTAGGCTCCTCTGTCTCTGGGATTCCCCAGGCAAGAACACTGGAGTGGGTTGCCATTTCTTTCTCCAATGTATGAAAGTGAAAAGCGCAAGTGAAGTCGCTGAGTCGTGCCCGACTCTTCGTGACCCCATGGACTGCAGCCCACCAGGCTCCTCCGTAAAGGACATGAAATATAGTGACAGCTGGGAAAGACTTTCAAATTGAAGCACTCTGAAGAGACATGATAATCAAATGTAACATGTATTCCTGGACTGAGCATGGGCCAGAAAAGGAAAAAGACTTATTAGGAAAGTTGGTGAACTCTGAAACGGTCTTGAGACTAGGATGGTGATTTTCCGATTTAGATAGCTGAACGCACAATAAGGAGGAGTGTCTGCTGCCGTCTGTGGGGTCGCACAGAGTCGGACACGACTGAAGAGACTTAGCAGCAGCATGCTCTGCAGTATTTAGGGATGAAGGACATCATGTCTGCAGCTTGCTCTCGAAGTCTGAAGACAACAATAAGATGTCACGGAAAAATCCAAAAGAACTTTTCTGCCAACCCAATATATGTATACATATATAGAGATTACATGAATTCTGTGTACTATGAAGTTGAAATACATGAAAAACTTATTTTTAAACAGTATGTATTTATTGGGTATTTGTATATTTTCTCTATGAACTGCTATGTGTTTCTTTTGTTTATTTTTTGTTTATTTTTCAGTTTTATTTTACTTTACAATATTGTATTGGTTTTGTCATACATTGACATGAATCTGCCATGGGTGTACATGTGTTCCCCATCTGGAACCCCCCTCCGCATCCCATCCCTCTGGATCATCCCAGTGCACCAGCCCCAGGCACCCTGTCTCATGCATCGAACCTAGACTGGCGATTCGTTTCACATGTGATAATTTACATGTTTCAATGCCATTTTCCCATATCATCCCACCCTTGCCCTCTCCCAGAGAGTCCAAAAGATTGTTCTAGATATCTGTGTCTCTTTTGCTGTCTCGCATACAGGGTTATCATTACCATCTTTCTAAATTCCATATATATGCATCAGTATACTGTATTGGTGTTTTTCTTCCTGGCTTACTTCACTCTGTATAATAGGCTGCAGTTTCATCCACCTCATTATGTGTTCTTTATCAGAGTTACTCATTTTTTATAAAACTGAACTGTAAAAGTGCTTCCATATTAAAAAAAAAAAAAAAACCCTTTCCTCCAAGCACAAGAATCCTCTCTGGATGGTACATGTTTATTAATTTTCTTCCTAAACTTTAAGTTACCTTGTGAGATGGAACCACAAATTATTTATAAGTAAATTTTAGACCCATGTCTATTAACCAGAGAGAGACCTACATTTTCACAGAGGGGTGTCTGCATATTCCTGGAAACTTAAATAACTCAAAAAAGATATTCTAAATAGAATGCTCATCATCTGCAAAGAGGTAAGAGAGAAATATACTGGGAAGGACATTTATTAAGTGCCCCTGTATTTAAGACATTATTCTATGTGCCAAAAAGCAAAGGCACTTTCTCCATGTAACATAAAGTTAGATAATTTATTTTGCCCTCAGATAAGGTAACTTATCTGTTACCTTGCTAGTGAAATCAAAACCTTATTCAAATGAATCTACTTTAGCATAACATCACTCAGAACATACCATGCTTATTTATAACATTTAAACTTTAATAATCTCGTAGGTTCAGTTCAGTTCAGTCACTCAGTCGTGTCCAACTTTTTGCGACCCCATGAACTGCAGCACGCCAGGCCTCTCTGTCCATCACCAACTCCCGGAGTTTACCCAAACCCATGTCTATTGAGTCAGTGATGCCATCGAATCATCTCACCCTCTGCCGTCCCCTTCTCCTCCTGCCTTCAATCTTTTCTAGCAGCAGGGTCTTTTCAAATTAGTCAGCTCTTCGCATCAGGTGGCCAAAGTATTGGAGTTTCAGCTTCAACATCAGTCCTTCCAATGAATACCCAGGACTGATCTCCTTTAGGATGGACTGGTTGGATCTCCTTGCAGTCCAAGGGACTCTCAAGAGTCTTCTCCAACACCATAGTTCAAAAGTGAAGGTTACAGCCAGTTCAAAACTCAGAAGCACAAAGAAAAACCATAAAGTGGCACTGTAATGATTTATGTCTGGCCATGTGGACTTGGGGTTTGGGTCTTGGTTCACTAGCTCTCTGGATACAAGCCATCACTTATTTGTTATCTGATTTCAGAATGGCTGCTGTCTACTTGAACTGCTTAACGTACAGATTAAGACCCTGGCAAATTGGAACACACTCTGGTTTTGGAACAAGAGACTACAATCCATTTACTGAATAACTTTGGGTATGTCTTTGGGTGTATGTCACCCCAGCACTTTGATTTTTGGTTTCCTTTCTGTAGACTGATTGTGTAGGGTGCTTGAGAGTTTTAAATTAGGTAGCATGTTCAGAAACTTTTGGAGACTGACAGGTCCTGAGTAAAATACTTAGCAAATATTAGATGAAACAATATGAATTGCTATTTTTCTGAAATCAAAAAAGGTCAAATATTGGCAATTTTATATTAGGTTCAATCTCATACTGATTTTCTCCACTTCCTTTAAGCAGCTGGGAAACCACAGACCAACACCCAAGTAACAAAACAGTCCTGTTCCACAATCTGCTCAGACGCGGCTTCTGCTCTATGTCTCCATGCGCAAGACAGAGCTCTGCAGGACGAATCACTCTGGAGCTTGCAGGACCCCACCTCTGTATATCAACTCCTACTGCCAGAGTTCTGGGTCCTGGGCCAACCAGTGATGGACTCATTACACCACTCATGAAGCTATAGCTATTTTTCCACCTGATGGCTGTCTGGTTCACCAACCACGTTTTTGTCCGGTTTTATATTCTCAAGAATACGACCTTGGGAATTCCCTGGAAGTCCGATGGTTAGGACTTCATTCACAAGCCACAGAGCATAGCCAAAAAAAAATATACAGACAAGACAGATACACAGATATGACCTTGAAAGAAGCCATCAAAAGCAAACCATAATCTCTGATCGCTTGAAAATCTATCCATTCTTTGTCTAGTGAGCAAAAGAAACTGAACCACGTAATACATAATAAACAGAAATTCTAGGCCATAGAATGCACTCTAATTTCAGAGCCCAAGGTAACCCTTTTAGTAACCAATGCTACAATACTCACTGCCATACTACAATACTTAGCTTTGCTTGGTCCAAATGGGTACAAACATTCTGTGAAGATGAACATTTCACGTTGTATTTTAGTGATTTGTATCTGTCTTCTCCCCTAGATTGAGCAACTTAAAGCAGAAACAGCATCTTATTTATTTATCTTCAGATATCCCAGTCCTAGAATTGTACCTATATACAAGAGGAATTCATGAATCATTTATTGAACCACAGAAGTTAGACATTAGTTAAGCCCTGCTAAATGGGATTTTCCTTAAGGTAAAAAATTATTCACATTTCAAAAACAAAGGTCACATAAATTGGGAGGAATCCTATATACCGAGAGGTCAAAAGCATAGCTCTGGAATCAAGAGTATCTCGGTTCAACCTTCACATCTATGTGACTTTTGTTGTTGCTGTTTAGCTGCTAAGTCATGTCCAACTGTTTTGCAGCCCCATGGACAGTAGCCCGCCAGGCTCCTCTGTCTGTGGGATTTCCCAGGCAAGAATACTGGAGTGGGTTGCCATTTCCCTCTCCAAAGGATCTTTCTGGACCAGGGATTGAACCTGGGTCTCCTGCATTAGCAGGTGGATTCCTTACCACTGAGCCACCAGAGAAGCCCGCATGTGACGTTTGGGACATGTTATTTAACTTCTCTGAGCCTAATCTCACATTTGCAAAGTGGAATTGATAACAGTAATAAAGTAAACACATGACATGTATGTATATACTTTATAAGTAAATTATATAATACAAAAAACATATAATAAAGTTACCTATTGCACATAAAATTGTCATATGCTGATAAATCTAAAATGCAGTTTATAACTTATGAGATGATTAAATTTTTACAGTTAAAAATAGTCCATATAGTTTTATAAAGAATAAGCTGCTAATGCGACAAGCATCAATTATCAGATTATTTCTCTCAACAAAGAGGTATATTCTGGCAATACGCTTTGCCATTAACAATTTGATTACACAGACTGTCAGCAATCTGATCCAAAGTGTGCCAAACAGGTTCTCCCTGTTAAGAATTCAAAACTGAAAGACCTGTCAATTTTCTGGTAGAGCAAGGTGATAAAAACCTGTGTTAGCCATTTTCTGGCATGTGTAGGGAGGAGAGAAAACCAGTCTGCAAAGAAACGGTAATAAAGAAAAAAGGACAGACATGTAGAGAAAAAAAGGGACCCATATAAGCGTGTGTGTCCGTTAAGTGACTGAGAGAACCACTAGACTCAGTTTCTGCTAGCTTTCCAGAAGTTAAACCTCTCCTCAAACCTGACTGGGCTCTCCACTTGCAGGCACCCAGTACCCACAAAATAAATTCACTTTTTGGCTTTCAATAATTGAGATGCTTTCTATCACTGTAACCCAACAGCCTTAATTAAACACATCAGAAAGAAGACATAAAATGTTGTATCAAGTCTACATTTACTGAGCATCCATAACGTCCTGGGCTAATTAGGACTTAGATCCTATTCATACAAATAGGAAACCAATTCCAGTTTCAAATTTTAAGTGAAATCGTCACAATATATAAAATTCTAGAAGACCAATAAGGAATAATGAAATATGGACATACAAAGTAAAACACCAGATTTTTTATGGTCATTTTAACTTTATTATTTAATGTGAAAATATTTGTCATGAATGTTTAAGATGTGAAAGAAATATCATAATAAAACATCTCTTGAGATCACCACCAACTGTAAAACTCCCAGCACCACTGACCCTGCTTCCTCTACAAGAAAATCACCATTATGTGCATTCTGGTTATCTTCCTATGGAAGAAACATTTAACAAGTTATTGAAAGTCATCAGTCATTATTACAGCAGCATTAGAAAACAACACTAAAATACAACTTCTGGTCTTCAATTTTTAAAAATCAACGTACAGGCCTTTATAGGTCTGGCTCTACACTCTTATCAACTTATTAAAAATATGTTTATACTAAAAAAACAATAGTTTCTATTTTCAACAGACTTCTCTAGTTTTTCCAGTCATATTTTTCAAAACTTAGAATATCTTACCACATCAGAAGAAAGAAACAGAGCGCTAGTCAAGAATAAGTAAGGGACAGAGAATCCCTGGAGGCCCCACAGTCAAGACTCGGTGCTTTCACTGCTGGGGCCTGGGCTTGATCTTGGTTGGAGAACTAAGATCCCACAAGCCATACAAAAAAAAAATAAAGTAGAAATAATAACTACTCAATAAAACACTAGTTAAGTGAATGAATGAACCAATCAATCAATCAAACCAGATCAAAACTGAACTACCACTAGGCAGTTCCTGGTGAGGTGCCCAGGATATGCAAAAAACAAATACATTTTTCCTGTCTTCAAAACTTCATTATCCCATTGGACATAATGAGCAAAAGAACAAATCAATGTAAGACAAAGAATGTCCCCCCTACAAGTTCAAATTAATCTATATATTCACTTATTTTTAAAAATATTCTAACCTTTAAGTGATAATATCTAATATGTGTTAGGTTCATCTGACCTAGTACAATGCTCTCCAAGTTCAGTAATGTTGTGAAAAGGAATTTTTTTAAAAAGTAACTCTTTAAGGACTGTGACAGTGAGAAGACCAACTGGACACTGCTGCTGCTACACTGCTAAGTCACTTCAGTCGTGTCCGACCCTGTGCGACCCCATAGACGGCAGCCCACCAGGCTCCCCCGTCCCTGGGATTCTCCAGGCAAGGGTACTGGAGTGGGGTGCCATTTACTCCAGATAGCATGATTTGGATGAAGGCTGGGGAGCTGCCAAAACTTTCAAATTAAAATCTCAGAAACCTGAAACTAATTTGATTCACAATTCTGAAAGACTGCAGTGAAAATAAGACCCCATGTGGATCAGTACATTCTCAGAATTTCAGTATCAAACCCGCCTTGCTGTCTTTTATGATGACCATGCCCATCTTGTCACCCGCTAAACTGCCACTTTTTGATCCTCGGACACGACTGCAGTCATGAAAAACATTCCAACGGTACTCCCTTCCATAAAGCATTCCCAGCTGGAGAGGGAAGCCAATAGAGCTCTTAAATTCTAGCATTTCCCTTGCTAACCAAGTGTCCCCAAGAAAATACTGAAGAATCCACTGGACTGTAATTACCCAGGTGACATGATAAATTCCAAGTGATGTGGGGAAGATTCCTTGAGCACATAAAAAAATAGGACTCTATTATTTATCTTAAAAATAGATAAGAAAGTATGCTTTTCTAGTAACCATTTCTTAGGCTGATGAGCATGTGTCCCACGAACGTCTCCAAAGAAAAGTAGCAGGTGCACACACACAGGTTGACAACAGTGCCATCGACTGTTCGCTCACTCTCAGCACTGTGTCAGGCACGCGCGCACACACATTCCACAGAGCACAGGATGCTGGTGTGCATGAGTTTATATTTTATCATAAAGAGAAAAGAGGTTTCTAAAGTGTGTCACCAGGACCAACATCACTGACATCACCCAGGAACTTGTCAGAAATGCAAAGTCTCAGGCCCCACTCTAGGCATCCTGAATCAGAAACTCTGGGGGACGGAATCAGCAATCTGTGTTTTAACAAATTTTCCAGAGAACTCAGATGTCCCACAGTTTGAAAACCAATGACATAGAGGCTATTTCTCTAGGAACTTGTACTAGATATATTCAGCAATTAACAGACTCTACTTGGTTTCCTGACTAATACAGTACGAGGTAATATGGGAGGAACACCCAAGGTAAAAGCAATTTGGGAAATTACAGCTACCATTTAAAGACTTGGGGCTTCCCAGGCGGCTCAGTGGTAAAGACTCCACCTGCAATGCAGGAGACCCGGTTCTATCCCTGGATCAGGAAGAATCCCTGGAGAAGGAAATGGCTACCCACTCCACTATTCTTGCCTGGAGAATTCCAGGGACAGAGGAGCCTGGCAGGCTACAATCCATGGGGCCATAAAAAGTCAAGACACAATTGAGCACTAACACTTTAAAGACTTGAGAGATGCCATGATGGTGATAATGAAAAAAAACAGGTAACACAGACACAGAATGAAACAACACAATGAAAATATGCATTTAAAATAATATAACATCAGGCCTTCACTGGTGGTCCAGTGGTTAAGTCTCCTCCCGTCCACTGCAGGGAGCATGGGTTCAATCCCTGGGTGGTAACTAAGATGCCATGTGCTGCATGGCACGGCATGACCAAAAAATAAATAATATAATACAGAATATAGAAAAATGGCTTAAGAAGATTCTAGTGAAGAATGAGAAACTGAGATAAAGTTATCAATGTAAAGAGAAAAAGCGAAGAAAAGTGAAAGCTAAGATATCTCCATGAAAAAAGTTAACACAACAGGCGTGACTGCTATTTTTGGCCTACTTTCAAGGTTGGCCCTTGCATGGCATCTGGGAGGTTGTGAGCACATGAATTTCGGGAGGGTTCTCACAATTAATTGTAAGAGTGGCTCACTGTGCCTAAACTATATGTACAAATAATAGTTTATGCTAAATATCTGCTTTGATTCCACTATGTGCCCGGTATGGGCTTTTTAAGTGACTGCTGCTGCTACTAAGTCGGTCGTGTCCGACTCTGTGCGACCCCAGAGACAGCAGCCCACCAGGCTCCCCCATCCCTGGGATTCTCCAGGCAGGAACACTGGAGTGGGTTGCCATTTCCTTCTTCAATGCATGAAAGTGAAAAGTGAAAGGGAAGTCGCTTAGTTGGGTCCAACTCGTCACTCAGTTGTGTCCGACTCTTGGCGACCCCATGGACTACAGCCCACCAGGCTCCTAGTCCCCAGTAAAAACCCTAGGTGCTGTGTCTCTAACAAGCTTTCCTGTTGGCAACAGTTGCGATATGTTGTCACAATTCACTGCTAGAAGAATTACCTGTGGCCTGTGACTACTGAAAGAAGACTGGAAGCTCACACCTGGCTTCCCCAACACTTCACCCCAAGCATCCTTTCCTTTTGCTGATTACGCTTTGTATCCTTAAGCCTAAGTACAACTATACACCAAGTCCTGTGAGTTCTCTCAACCAATTACCAAACCTGAGGGTGGCCTCGAGGAGTTCCAATACACTCTTACTTCAATTCAGAGTTCTCTGACAGTCAGGTAACAGGGTTAAAAACACTGAGCAGACCAACAAATCTGCCATGTTTATACTATTCTTACTTGATCCATTAACACTATAAAAGATTTTAATATTATTTCATTTTCATATTCTTTGTAATACAGCCAGTAAGTGTATTACACGCTCAGTCCTTGACCCATGAAGGGCAGGGCACCTGCACTGACAGTCCATTAAGGGAAAGTGGTGTGCTGTTACCAGACGAAGGATGACCACTAAAATCCGGCTCTTTTGGCACACCCAAGATTTACTTCAAGGACACTGGGAAAGCACTTCAAGGAGGACAGTCATGACCTCTCACAGTTCAAACTAAGTTACAGAGAGCCCTAAGTAACTTCTGTTAGTTTAATGTTAAGATATAAAAACAGAAAAAAAAAAATATGGTTTCAAATGTGAGTCCAGATAAAAAGTCACAGACTCTACAGACTGAAGGGATAACTTGCCACCAGATTACTTCTCACCAAGATAACTCTACACAGCATGCCACAAGGTGAGCAGGAGTTTTTCATATTTAATTCAGTGGTCAGCAACTCTAGGAAAGCTGGGTGATATCTAACAAATCTTTTCTTTATATCATTTAAAGACCAAGGAGAAATGTTTTAAATAGTAGAGTTAGACATAAATGAAGAGAAAGTAATATATTACTAACTCTGCTATGTATCAATATTGTCAATAAGGGAGTAATTCTCAGGCACAAAAATGATCCTTAAAACTTTCCTATTTGGTAGTAGTGGTGGTGGCATGACACACGGGGACCTGAGTTTGTAAAAATGAAATTTCAAGCAGCAGTAATGGCAGCTAGAGAGGGACTGGGATCGCAACACTGGCTTCCAGTATTCCCAAGCCTCTGTTTCCAGGTGGCAACAAACCTTTCACTCGGCGCCCACTGAACCGGCCTGAGTATGCTGGACTGAAGAAGTCACTGGCAGTACAACCAGGGAAGTCCAAAGGGTTTCATGTGCACACTTCAAGATGAAAATAAAGCTAGACATTGTGTGTATTCCTGGTAAAGCTGACATGGAAACTGCAGATTCTCTGTGCCACATATATCAGAAACTTAAGGTGAAAAACTGTTTATTGAGTTTTACTATTTACTGAAGATAAATTATCTTATATTTTCCCAATGCACTGCAATTTACAATGCCTTTTAAATATATATTCTTGCATCACACACACACACAAAAAAACTTTCCTATTTTGGTAAAATAATAGCCTTGGGATATGCACAATGATTCAGGAAAGAGGGGATCTAGCATGAAATAACGGAGAAGGCGATGGCACCCACTCCAGTGCTCTCGCCTGGAAAATCCCGTGGACAGAGGAGCCTGGCGGGCTGCAGTCCATGGGGTCGCAGAGTCGGACACGACCGACAACTTCACTTTCACTTTTCACTCTCATGCATTGGAGAAGGAAATGGCAACCCACTCCAGTGTTCTTGCCTGGAGAATCCCAGGAATGGGGGAGCCTGGTGGGCTGCCGTCTATGGGGTCGCACAGAGTCGGACACGACTGAAGCGACTTAGCAGCAGCAGCAGCAGTATGAAATAAGAACAAACATTGAAATACTAGAATTTGGTGGCACGTTAGGAATTAAAGTCATCAAAAAGAGAATCACTACAGAGTCGGACACGACTGAAGTGACTCACCAGCAGCAGCACGTAAAGCATAATGGTGCTTAACAAGGGTCTGCCCTTAACACTGTGACATCATGTGAAACTGTTCACAACCCTGACTTTACTTATTCATATTCTCAACAGCCTTACTTTAGCCCTGTACTGATTTTATCCCTCACTGCTGTCTCTAACTCACAGAAGGTAATATTTTGCTCTAGATTACTTCAGCGGATACAACTAGCAAACAGCAACTTTCTGTTCATTAAAGACTTTGGGATAACAGTATGTAAATTTAATCAACAGAAAATTAGTTCAATGGGTGTGTCAGATTTTGAAAGCACAAGTAGGTAAACAAAGATGCTGTAAACAATGGATGAAGACTACTTTATATATAGGGATAGTCATCCTGAAAGTCACAAGTGTTTCTGTAGGTCTCTGAAGACCCTGCAATTAAAGACAGAATTTTTAGAGATATATAGATATACGTATATATATATGTGTGTATATATATATACATACACACAGTAAAGCTTGTGCTTCCAAGAGATCTAAAAAATACGAATTTCTATTGTGGCATGGTTTTTCATAAAGATTATCTAATTAAAATGAGAGAAAGGGAGAGAACAAGAAAACCTCAGAGTTAAATCAGATTTAACCAGATATGGAAATATTTACTACCTAGATATTATTCAATATTATAACAAAATAATACATTTGACAACACATCTTTTAAAAGCACTTTCATTTCCATCAAAAAACAAAACCTCTGTAGGCAAATGTAGCTTCCCTGATGCCTCAGACAGTAAAGAATCTGCCTGCAATGCAGGAAACCTGGGTTCAATCCCTGGGTTGAAAAGATCCCTTAGAGAAGGAAATGGCTACCCACTCCAAGTATTCTGGCCTGGAAAATTCCATGGATAGAGGAACCTGGCGAGTTACAGTCCATGGGGTCACAAAGAGTCAGACATGACTGGGTGACTAATGCTTTCACTTTCTTTATGTAGGCAAATAGGAAAATTACTATTACCCACTGGTTTAATAAAGCAAACAGAGGCAGAACTTTAAGTGGTTTTAAGGTCACAGCTAATCAGAAGCAGGAAAAAAGCTTAAATTCAGGTTTTTACTCTATGTCATTCTGTGCTATGAGGTAGTAACAACCTATCACCATTTAAAAATTTATCTATAAATAATATATAAATTAAAATATCTACTCATTTAGGAGTCACCATTAAAAACCGTTACAAGAAAAATTATAACAACCATTCTAAATACACACAGACACACACACAGGTAAAGACTTAAAAGGATATAATAAAATGTTAATAGCAGTTATCTCTATAATGTTTGAATTATGAGTAATCTTTTTTCTGTCTGCTGCTGCTGCTAAGTCGTGTCCAACTCTGTGTGACTCCATAGACGGCAGCCCACCAGGCTCCGCCGTCCCTGGGAATCTCCAGGCAAGAACACTGGAGTGGATTGCCGTTTCCTTCTCCAGTGCATGAAAGTGAAAAGTGAAAGGGAAGTCACTCAGTTGTGTCCCCGTGGACTGTAGCCCACCAGGCTCCTCTGTCCTACTGGAGTGGGGTGCCATCGCCTTCTATTTTCTACTTTTCTAAATTTTCCGTATTTTCTATAATGAGTTTTTTAACCAGAAACCAAGTGAAATGTTTATTTTATTATAAAGTTATAAATATTAAACTTTAGTATTTAATGTTTACTTTAAGGTTATCGATTATGCATTTTCTTGTCAATACTGTACTTTCTTAAAAAAAATTAATTTAGACTCTAAGGAAATGAAATTCTCCTGTATTTTAAATGATTCTTCCATTAATTCTATAAGGCCTTTGGGAGAATGGCATTGAAATATGTATATTATCACATGTGAAACAAATCGCCCATCCAGGTTCGATGCATGATACAGGGTGCTCGGGGCTGGTGCATTGGGATGACCCAGAGGGATGGGATGGGATGTGGAGGGAGGCGGGAGGGGGGGTTCGGGATGGGGAACACATGTAACACCCAAGGTGGATTCATGTCAATGTATGGCAAAAACCAATACAATATTGTAAAGTAAAAAAAAAAAAAAAAAGTGAAAAAAAAAATTCTATAAGGCCTAATACTCTATCTCCAAGTACAATGTAAAATCATCTTAAGGTGCAATGTGATAAACTGATCTGATAGTGAAATTCAATTAGCTATTTCACTGGCTTTCACCTTTTTAAAGAATATCTTTAAAAATATAATGTGACTATTGCTCATTATTTTAACTAAATATTAAATGATTTAGTTGTAAATGACTTACATTTTCACCTCAACTTGGTTTTTAACTTTGCCAAATCTCCATACTTACTGCATAACCTACAGTCATTAACTCTATTGTTGACAGGCCATATTGTCATTACCCTGGTTATCAAAAGAAAGTAGTTACACTTCTTTTACAAAGATTAAAATGCTATATTTGGTTAACCAGAGAACAGGCAATGTATAAATACTTCTGTATTTACTCTTACATCTCAGATCTAAGTGGGCACGAAGGTTTACCAATAATACAGTCACTATCATCAAGAATAGGGTCAAATTAAGTTTACAACAATCTTTTAGACAATACTGAAATACCAAGACGTTATTTAAGAGTTCTAGTCAAAAAAGTTTAAGGCCTGATGTTAGAAAAAGGTACAAAATGTACTGAATATCTAGAAGTGACTCACTTTCCCTCAAAAGTTCCCCAGAACCTAAGTTTTACAGTATCCTCAAGTAATACAGCCATTCAGTACAATACAGTTCAGTCCTCAGTCGTGTCTGACTCTCTGCAGCCCCAGGGACTCAGCACACCAGGCCTTCCTGTCCATCACCAACTCCCGGAGCTTGCTCAAACTCTTGTCCATCGAGTCGGTGATGCCATCCAACCATCTCATCCTCTGTCAGCTATTCAAATTATTACCAAAAAATGCAAACCTTCTATTAACTATCATCAGCGTAAAATCCTAAAGTAACATTTATGATGCTAACCTAAATGCTTCCATAGTCTCAATGATAAAATGTAAAAGAAGGTACAAGTAAATAGAGGAATGAATACATAAAGGAATGAAACTCTTAATGACAACCTGACCTTTTGTCTAACTCACAAACTTAATATTATCAGCCCCAATCCCACGAATAGAATAGCCTGAACTGATAATTTCTTCAATAGGCACTCGGCATAAATTTTGATGCACCATTTCTGTGGTTTCTGGAATCCTGACTTACTGATTTTTAATGTATAAGATATTTTCTTTTAAAGAACTTATTAGTCTCCTCTTTCAGCCAAAATGGAGTAACAAGCAACCAGATTCACTCTCCAGCCTAAAACAAAAACAAAATTGTTTAAACACACTGTTTTCAAGTCACTGAACCTCAGGCAAAAAAGGACAGAGATTCTAATACAGAAAACAAATAAGGCGAGTAAAAGTTTCCCTGACGGCTCATACGGTAGAATGAGCCTGCAATGCAGACCTGGGTTCAATCCCTGGGCTGGGAAGACACCCTGGAGAAGGGAACAGCTCCCCACTCCAGTATTCTGGCCTGGATCACAAGGAGTCAGACACGACTGAGCAACTTTCACTTTTTTACTTTACTGCCCTGAGAGCTAGCAAGGCCATGGAACAATGAGAGGGAAATGAGGCAAAAGTCTAAGACTTCTTTGAAGAAGCAGAGATAAGAGTCTAGGGAGGCCAAAGTAGCCAGAATTCATACAACAGACTACCAGGAAGGAGAATGTTGCACAGAAAGAGAATCCTGGAGATGGGGAAAGAGTTGCCCTCAACAATTCAGCAGAGGACTTACCAGCACATGCATGGGAGGAAACCACCAAGGCCATGCAAAGAACCACCAGAAAGGAGTAAAAGGAACAGTGCCTGGTGTTTACATGAAGCCAAAAAAAGTGTTTGCTCCTTCCTGCCTGCCAGACTAAAAAGACTCATAATTTATGGGACACTGGGTAGTGTACCCAGGAAGATCTTATCTTAGTAGCAGAAAATAATTAAATAGCCCTTGTCTGAGCTCCTGACCTGCCTAACAAATTTTAAAAGTAAGATCCCAAAAGATCAAACTATATCCAAGTAACTTACATCCTAAGAAAAAGTCCAGGAAGATTTATAGAACTGTAGAAATATCCAGTACCCAAAATGGCAAAATTCCCAATATCTGGCATCCGATCAAAGATTAAAAGGCATAAGAGGTAGGAAAACATGATCCACAGTGAGAATAACTGATCACTCAAAACTGATCCAGAACTGTCACAAATGTTAGAATTAGCACCTAAGAACATCAATTACTTGATGTAATTGTTCAAAAGTCAAACAGAGACAACAGAAACTGTTTTTAAAGGACTCAAATTTCTCAATATGAAAACTATAAAGTCTGAGATTAAAAAACACCAGATGAGGAAGAGATCAGTGAACTTGAAGACACAGTAATAGAAATTAGTCAAAATATACAGAAAAAAGAACCCCCATCTCTCTGCAAAAAATCAGAGGAGCAGAAGGAAGGTGCTGCACAACTTTCAAAAGTCTAACAAACATGTTGCTGGAGTCCCTAAGGAAAGAGAAAAAAATAAAGAATTTTTCAAGAAATTATAGCCAAATTGTTTCCAAACTAGACGAAAACTATAAATGCAGGTAGGGATCCAAGAATGGCAACCCACTCCAGTACTCTTGCCTGGAAAATCCCATGGACAGAGAAGCCTAGTAGGCTGCAATCCATGAGGGTCGCTAGGAGTCAGACACAACTGAGCGACTTCAATTTCACTTTTCACTTTCACGCATTGGAGAAGGAAATGGCAACCCACTCCAGTGTTCTTGCCTGGAGAATCCCAGGGACAAGGGAGCCTGAGGGCTGTCGTCTATGGGGTCACACAGAGTCGGAAACGACTGAAGCGACTTAGCAGCAGCAGGGATCCAAGAAGTTCAACAAATCCCAAGCAAAAGTAAATAACACTGTCAACAAACTCAACCTGAACCCAACACAAAGAAAATATACATTCTCCTCAAACGCATACAAAACATTTACCAAGAATATATTCTGAGTCACAATTAAGTATCAGATAAGTTTGAAAGCATTTAAGTTACACGAAGTATGACCAAAATGGAATTAATTTAGAAACCAATAACAGAAAGATCTCTAAAAAGTCTACAAACATTTGGAAATTTAGTAACACATGTCAAAATAACCCATGAGTAAATGAAGAAATAAAAAGGAAAATTAAAAAGTATTCTGAACAGAATGAAAACAAAAACACAAAGCAGTGCAAAGTGTGGGACATTGCTAAAGCAGCACTTAGGCGTGTATTTATAGCACTAAACATGTACATAAAAAAAGGAACTTTTCAAATCAATGGCCTTCCACTTGTACCTTAAGAGACTAGGAAGAAAACAACAAATTAAACCAGAAGTAAGTAGAAGATATAAAAACCAACATGAATACTAATGAAAATAGAAAAATAGAGAAAATCAAGAAACAAAATCTGACTTCTTGAGATCAACAAAATTGCTAATCTAGACAAATGGATCATAAAAAAAGAGAGGAAAGATGCAAGTTACCATTATCAGGAATAAAGGAAGTGGTATCACTACAGAGTGTACAAATATTAAAAGGATAATAAAGGAATATTATGATCAATTTCATGCGAATAAATTCAAAAATTTAGAGAAAATGGACAAATCCTTTGAAAGACAGAAACTACAACAGCAGCACACTCAGTAAGAAATGAAAACTGAAATAGACGATCTATTTTAAAAATTGAATTTGCATTGTAAAACTTTCTCACAAAGAAAACCATACCCAAAAAGCTTCACTGGTGAAGTCTATGAAACATTTAAAACAGACATGATAATCTACAGAAAAAACCCATGGACTAACTAATACTAAGTGGTTTTAGCAAGATCACAGGGTTCATAAACAACATAGCTAAATCAACTGTATTCCTATACACAAAACAATCAGAAATGAAACTTTTAAAATGATACCATTTACAATTGAATAAAAAATTGGGAGGTAATTCTGGCAGTACTCTCAGAGTACTCCTTGATGTATCACGACTCCCTTACACAGTGTGCAAACTGTGAGTCAAACCCTCTTAATGGACTGTGAATGGAATCTGGTGGGTCCTCACCAGCAGTTCTTAAAAATGAAGTAGAAAAGATCAGAAAATACCAGAGGGAAATAAACATGGTGTAATTATTACTTTGTGAAGTATGTGTTTCCATTGTTTATGTGTGTATATATGGGGCTGTTACACAAAATTTGTGTTCAAAAAAAGTTTGAAAGACTTTTATACTGTATTATAATACCCCTGGAACCTTTTTTTTTCCTTATGAAAACCCCACCAAGATGCTTGGCTGAGGGTTAGGCCAAAGTAAAAGATGAGCACTCCAACTGCAAGTACTGGCCCTGAAGCTAGGAACTAGAGAGGTGTAGGTACTGGGAAGTGTATTCTAATCAAATACTCAGAAGCAAGAATCAAGCAGGAATAGCCTCTGTGCTCCAGCCATGCCAGGTTTTCACCACTTCCAATTCTCCCAGCACAGAGGGCCTCTGGCCGCAGAGCATCCTGCCTTCTAGTTTTCCATCTGGAAACTCCTATTCATTTGACCAAGTTTTGCTCAAATATAAAGGCTTTTCTGAGTTTCCAGACAATGTTCTATATTGGTCTTACCTTTTGTTTGTCAGAGCACACAGATTCTCCCATCCGTGTTTTCACTCTACTTCCTTCGCAATCTATCTTTCCACCATCCCTCCACCTATCTGTGAACCACTCACACTTAAAGAAAATGGCTAAGGACTTGCAGTTTCCCATCTAGCCTGTAAGGAGATCAGTAGTCATCACTCCCATTCCCACAAGAAAAAAAAACAAACTGAATAGCAATAGTCTTCTTAATCCATTAGAGAACTGAGGTTACAGAACCAACCACTGCCCCCAAAATTGGAGACAAACAGGCAAATACAGAAAACCACAATTTATCAGAGAAACAGGAGCGCAGGAAAAGAAACCCCTGCTGGAGCTAGTCAGGTGTCGGTGATGAAGTGCTGGAGGCTCACTGTGGACATCGTGAGAGTTAAAAACTCCAAGGGGACTCAGTATTCAGGGAGCCCCCACGCTTTCAGGCACTCGAAATGAGAACTCACAGAGGAATGAGGTTCTCACAGCAAAGATCAGAGAAAAATCTGCCTGATGCTCTGGCAGGGAGAGAGAACTTTTTTACCCGTTTTGAAACATGGCCAAAGCATTCTATTCTTCCTAACAAAACTTGCCCTCAAGAGAAACAATCAGAGCCTAATCTGTTGGGGTTTTACTAGAGCCTAACTGATCTTCCTCGGAGAAGGCAATGGCACCCCACTCCAGTCCTCTTGCCTAGGAAATCCCATGGGCAGAGGAGCCTGGTAGGCTGCAGTCCATGGGGTCTCGAAGAGTCAGACACGACTGAGCGACTTCACTTTCACGCACTGGAGAAGGAAATGGCAACCCACCCACTCCAGTGTTCTTGCCTGGAGAATCCCAGGGACGGCGGAGCCTGGTGGGTTGCCGACTACGGGGTCGCACAGAGTCGGACACAACTGAAGTGAATTAACTAGCTAGCTAACTGACCTGGCTAAGTAAAATACCCAACTCCAGCCCCCTCAAGCCTTCCAGTCTCATCTAAGGAGAAGCACCTGAAAAGGTCATAGCCAAGGGACACCAGTGCACCAAAGAATGAGACCTGATCACAGGCTATGGAATGCGTCCCCTGCCCCCACACCTTGGCTGATATCCGGAGAACTCCTGCATAGTAAGAGCGGATTACAAATGAAAGAACTGCAGGTGTCAGACTCACTTAAGAAATCTCTAGGAAAAGCTGAAGACAAAAGCAAGGACACCAAAGGAAATTTTAGCCTGACATCTACAACTATACCAACAGTAACAAAGCTTAGCTTTCATACAATAAACATAAACCCACCTATTAAAGGCCTCAGTTCCTTTTACCCAGTACACCATGTCCAGCCTTTAATAAAAATTACGAAGCACGCTAACTGGGTTTGAAGAAAGAGACCATGTATCAGAACCAGACTCAGCTGTGGCAGATGCTGGAATTATAGGACAGGGACTTTAAAGTAAATGGCAGGCATCAGCGCAATTTCTCTTAATACGTCAGCATACAAATATTGCCTTTTTCGTTTTCAAACTGAAAACCATCTCACTTGCCCAGAAATCTGAAACTGAAAAAGGAACTGTCCATCCTTTGTAATAATAACAATAAATTATTTTATCCTTGAAGTATGAGGGGGGAAAAAGGATTAGGTATAGAATACTAGAACCCAGCAGCAAACTTTCCTTCTCTTTTCCTGTTTCCTTTTTCCTCTACCCGTTTCCCTATTTCTTCTACTCCCTCTATCTAGTGACTTAGCGTCTAGTGGAGGCATCAGTTAAACAAGTGAGCAATTATACCACATAGATAACTACTGTGACCACGTTCTGTATAAAGGGAGATAAATCAGTCTTAGGGTATCAGGGAAAGTGGTCAAGGAAAAGGAAGCAAGATGTTCAGACAGTCTGATATGAGAAATACACTCTGGAGAACTGGAGTGCAAGGGGAAATGTGGCAATACAGAAGCTGTAATTATTAATGATCATATTGAGAAGCATTCTGACACCAACAGACAAGCAGGACCTGCCAGCAACAGAACCATTACAAAATTTTGTGCGTAGGATTGACATAATCTGATGGAGGTCTTAGATCACTGTAGCTGCCATGTGGAAAATGGAAGAACTAGAAGAACACAACACAGAATCGAGAGACCATTCAGTTCAGTTCAGTCGCTCGTTTGTGTCTGACTCTTTGTGACCCCATGGACTGCAGCATGCGAGGCCTCCCTGTCCATCACCAACTCCTGGAGTTTATTCAAACTCATGTCCATTGAGTCAGTGATGCCACCAACCATCTCACCTCTGTCATCTCCTTCTCCTCCTGCCCTCAATCTTTCCCAGCATCAGGGTCTTTTCAAATGAGTCAGTTCTTTGCATCAGGTGGCCAAAGTATTGGAGTTTCGGCTTCAACAGTAGTCCTTCCAATGAATATTCAGGACTGATTTTCTTTAGGATGGACTGGTTGAATCTCCATGCAGTCCAAGGGATGCTCAAGAGTCTTTTCCAACACCACAGTTCAAAAGCATCCATTCTTCAGCACTCAGCTTTCTTTATAGTCCAACTCTCACATCCATACGTGACTACTGGAAAAACCAAAGCCTTGACTAGATGGACCTTTGTTGCAAGGTAATGTCTCTGCTTTTGAATATGCTGTCTTAGGTTGGTCATAACTTTTCTTCGAAGAAGCAAGCATTTTTAAATTTCATGGCTGTAGCCACCATCTGCCGTGATTTTGGAGCCCCAAAAAATAAAGTTGCTCCCTATTTCCACTGTTTCCCCAACTATTTGCCATGAAGTGATGGAACCAAATGCCATGATCTTAGTTTTCTGAATGTTGAGCTTTAAAGTTAACCTTTTCACTCTCCTCTTTCACTTTCATCGAGAGGCTCTTCAGTTCTTTGCTTTCTACCATAAGTGTGGTGTCATCTGCATATCTGAGGTGATTGATTATTTCTCCCGGCAATCTTGATTCCACCTTGTGCTTCATCCAGCCTGGCATTTCTCACAGTCCATGGGGTTGCAAAGAGTCGGACACGACTGAGCAACAAAGTACTAAGTAGTACTCTGCATATAAGTTAAATAAGCAGGATGACAATAAACAGCCTTGACGTACTCCTTTCCCGATTTGGAACCAGTCTGTTGTTCCATGTCCAGCTCTAACTGTTGCTTCTTGACCTGCAAACAGATTTCTCAGAAGGCAGATCAAGTGGTCTGGTATTCCCATCTCTTTAAGAATTTTCCAGTTTGTTGTGATCTACACAGTTAAAGGCTTTGGAGTAGTCAATAAAGCAGAAGTGGATGTTTTTCTAGAATGCTCTTGCTTTTGATGATCCAGCAGATGTTGGCAATTTGATCTCTGGTTCCTCTGCCTTTTCTAAAACCAGCTTGAACATCTGGAACTTCACAGTTCACATACTGTTGAAGCCTGGCTTGGAGAATTTTGAGCATTACTCTGCTAGTGTGTGAGATAAGTGCAATTGTGTGGTAGTCTGAGCATTCTTTGGCATTGCCTTTCTTTGGGATTGGAATGAAAACTGACCTTTTCCAGTCCTGTGACCACTGCTGAGTTTTCCAAATTTGCTGGCATGTTAAGTGAAGCACTTTCACAGCATCATCTTTTAGAATTTGAAATAGCTCAACATCCTATCACCTCCACTAGCTTTGTTTGTAGTGATGCTTCCTAAGGCCCACTTGACTTCACATTCCAGGATGTCTGGCCTTAGATGAAATATCATACCATCGTGATTATCTGGGTTGTGAAGATCTTTTTTGTATAGTTCTTCTGTATTCTTGCCACCTCTTCTTAATATCTTCTGCTTCTGTTAGGTCCATAGCATTTCTGTCCTTTATTGTGCCCATCTTTGCATGAAATGTTCCCTTGGTATCTCTAATTTTCCTGAAGAGATCTCTAGTCATTCCATTGTTTTCCTCTATTTCTTTGCATTGATCACTGAGAAAGGCTTTCTTATCTCTCCTTGCTATTCTTTGGAACTTTGCATTTAAATGGGTATATCTTTCCTTTTCTCCTTTGCCCTTTGCTTCTCTTCTTTTCACAGCTATTTGTAAGGCCTCCTCAGATAACCATTTTGCCTTTCCCATTTCTTTTTCTTGGGGATGGTCTTGATCCCTGTTTCCTGTACAATGTCACAAAACTCTGTCCACAGTTCAGCAGGCACTATATCGCTTCTAATCCCTTGAATCTATTTGTCACTTCCACTGTATAATCCTAAGGGATTTTATTTAGGTCATACCTGAATGGTCCAGTGGTTTTCCCTACTTTCTTCAATGCAAGTCTGAATTTGGCAATAAAGAGTTCATGATCTGAGCCACAGTCAGCTCCCAGCTTGTTTTTGCTGACTGTATAGGGCTTCTCCATCTTTCACTGCAAAGAATATAATCAATCTGATTTTGGTATTGACCATCTGGTGATGTCCGTGTGTAGAGTCTTCTCTTGTGTTGCTGGAAAAAGGTGTTTGCTATGATCAGTGCGCTCTCTTGGGAAAACTCTATTAGCCTTTGCCCTGCTTCATTCTGTACTCCAAGGCCAAATTTGCCTGTTACTCCAGGTATTTCTTGCCATAATCTGGAAAGAAATATAAGGTAGATAGAGAAAGAAGGATTGACTGGAAACATCACTGCTAATTCCCATTTCAATGGCAACCCACTCCAGTATTCCTGCCTGGAGAATCCCATGGACAGAGGAACCTGGTGGGCTATAGTCCACGGGGTCGCAAAGAGTCGGACACGACTGAGCAACTTCACTTCTCTTCAAGAATAGATCTGATCCTGGATCAGTAAACTAAGAAAACTAAACTAGAGAGATATCCAGACTACAGGAGAAGTTGTAGAAGAAAAGAGGAGAAGAGAAAATTTCAGATGAGGATATAAGTGAAGAGAACAATTCTATATTTACCATCCTGCATGATATTAGAAATAACTAGTATTCATGATGGTATATGGGAAAAGGTTTACTTAATTTTATTCTTGTATTTGCCCTAAAGTGATGAAAACACATCACATCAAGTAAATAAATCAGCAAACTAGTAAAATGTATCTTTATTCTCTACCTAGTGATTCAACTAGCAGCTAGTATTTTCATTAAGAACCATTAAATGAGCCTGACAAAATGAAATCATATTCTGATTGAATTCTTGGTCTCAAAGAATTTACTCCTTTTTCCATCACAGACATTAATATATGAATTCATCATTTGCTTTATAAAAATACAGAAATACAGAAGTACACAAAAGTACACAGTTTTTCTTCATTTCTCTTCTCACATCCCTCATCAACAAAACTACTGTCTTCTACTCATACTATCCTTCCAGTCCCCTTACTGTGCATTTACAAGGATCCATGTACAATCAACATATTTTTATTGCCAAAGTATGTGTAAAATTAGCTTTCAGCTACACAATCTATGAATATCTTATCCTTGTATAAATAATAAAACTTGAAAACAGAGTTCTAAATTACCATACACAATCCCAAACCACTTCCCACTGGTAATCACTTTTATCACTCGGGGATATATCTTTCCAGATTTTTTTTCCAGAATTTTCCATTTATATACATGTCTATGTGTCCATATATAGGATTTCTGTGAATATATTTTTCATAATTGGTACTATATTTAACACATTGCCTTTCAAATTTGTTTCTTTCACAGAAAAAATGTACTAGAGATCTTTCCAATCAGTAAATACTATCAAATTACTTTTGTGATATAATCATTGTAGGAATTTACGATGGTTCACCTTTTCTACTAATGAGGTAAGTGGTGTCCAGTTTTTCAATATCACAAACAGGCTGCAATAAACATAATTAGAACATGCTTCCTCGTGCACCTGTACAAGTGGTGCTCTAGGGCAAATGTCAGGAAGGACGATGCAGAACTGGTACTTTAAGAGATAACGGAAATTCTTCAACAATTTCTAAAATTTAATTCTGTTGCCATGAAGATCAATACATAATGGAAAAAGATTATTATTTACAGCCAAGTATTCTATTCTGGGGGGCTTCCCAGGTGGCACTAGTGATAAAGAACCTAACTGCCAGTGTCTCTGATGTAAGAGAAAGGAATTTGATCCCTAGTCCAACAGGATCCCCTGGAAGAGGGCATGGCAACCCACTCCAGTATTCTGGCCTGGAGAATCCAATGCACAGAGGAGCCTGGTGGGCTACAGTCCGTCCGTAAGGTGGCAAAGAGTCAGATATGACTGAGCAACTAACACTTTCACACTGTCACAATTCTATTTTTGATGAAAGCTTTTCTAGTAGTACTGCAGGAGTCTCACAATCTGGCACCTTGAACACAAATCACCATTAATTTCCTCACCAGTTATTAGCAATTATGTATCTTAGTGGTCTTGGGAAAAACATGGATTAGTGTGATGGTTAACTGTCAAAATTTTAAAAACATGCATAACCACAGCCCCAAGAATATACACCAAAATTTATCCAACAGATATACTTGTGTATGTGTCAGATAACATGTTCAAAGGTATTTGTCGCAGATGCAAGGCAGTAGATCTGGCTAAGTCTCTAACTTAATTCAAACTGGTGATGAGTTAATGACCTTGGAAGGATATTCAATATAGGCCTTACTTTAAATAATTAATAAACTCAAAGTTCAGAAGCTATAAAAGGAAATATTGATAAATTTACCAATAAAAAACTACATGACAAACAAAAACTACACAAAGTAAGCAAATTGAAACACAAATGACAAACTCTAAAAGGATTATAATTTGTATCTCTACAAAGAGTTAATCTCTGATTTTAAAGAACACCTCAAAATGAGTCATTTTTAAAAGGACTAACTACTGAATAGAAAAATGGACATAAGAAGAGATAGTTGACATAAAAATAAACAGAAGTAAATGGCCCTTAAATGTATAAAAAGATGATCAAAGTCATTTATAACAGAAATGCAAATAAAATGACTCCAAGATACCATTTTCCACTAGCAGACTGGCAGAAGTTCAGAAATCTGGTAACATACTTGGCTGGTAATGTTTGGGAAAACAAACAATTATGCTGCAGTGGAGAATATAAGTCTGTATAACCTATATGGGGAAAAACCTGCAATAATTATTAAAAAAAATGTATATACACCCTTTAAATCAGTAACCCTACTCCTGGAAACTTATCCTATAGGTACTCTTGCATAGGTATGAAATAATGTATATATAAAGTTACCTCATCTCAGAATTGTTAAAAAAAAAAAGGTCAACAACAACCCAAACATCCAAAAATAGAGGAGTGGTTTTAAAAAACTACATCACATCCATAAAACTGACTACAGAGCTGGCAGAAACAAGTGCGGTGCTCCAGGGTTACCTGAGGCTAAAGATGGGAGTAAGCATTGACTGCACGTGGGCAGGAAGTAACTTTTTAGGGGTGATAAAATGTTCTAAAACTGGACTGCGGTGATAAAGGCATAACTCTATGCATTTATTTTAAAATCACTGGTTTTTACATTTATAATGGTTTAATTTTTTGGTATAAAAATTATACTTCAAAAGAGTGATAAGAGAACACATGGATGAGGGCACTCTCTATGCAATGGTATAGAAACATTTCCCAAAAATAAAAAAAGAAACATTTCCCAGATACGTTAAGCGACAAATCTGAAAAGTGCAGAATAGTAAGTATGATTTAAACACTGAAGGTTAAAAAAAAAGAGAGAGAGAGAGAGAGGAATAAGAAGGCAAATCTGTGTTTGTTTTTCTCTGCATAGGAAATACCAGAATGATGATGATGCATGATAAACAACAGCAGAAAGAAGGAAATTCAAAAAAATGGAGGGAAAAGATGGGATGCAAGTTTTTTTTTACTATATTATTTTATGTATTTTAAAAAACGTATCAGCCATATAAGTGTTTTAACCATTAGAAAAATTAAATGAAAAAAATAGATATTTGGTCTTCAATATGAATATATCCGCAAATAAGTTATATGCTTCTGTATTTCATTACATATTATATGTGACATAGTTTTGCAGTCATCCTGACTGTCCCCAAGAGTCTGCCTTTGTGAAGTGTTTGTAGACATATGCCTACAAAAACTTCATATCTGTAATATTCTGGGAATAGTTCCAAACATTCATTTCCAAAGCTATTGATTTATGTATCAACAAAGGCTCTTGAAAATTCCAAACTTCCCAGGTTATATCTACAGTGACATCTGGAAGAAACAAACCAAAAAATCCTTTTTTAAAAATCACATGACCCAGTTTGATATTGAGGAGGTCAATTCATCAAGGATACCTATAAAACCTGAATTCCGACTTCTTGCACTTCACTGAGCAAGATAAAATAATATACTAATTTGTAGGTAACAGTAACACAACAGGCATAAAGTGGACCCAAAGTCTCTGTTGGGCAGAAAAACTGGAAATGAGTCCTCTGGGAATATACATACAGGGAAAAAAGCTGAAGTGCCAAGAGAAGGTGGTGAGCTCAAATAAAGACAAAGCTCTTGTAAGGTTCCACAATACACTCCTCATATGTACACAGCTATACCCCTCCTAAGACCTACAGAGCAGCTACAAAGACTCCCCTGCTCACTCATCATGTGCCAGGCATTATGCTTTAGTAATATTATCCCATTTAACCTCATGACAACACTGTGACATAGTGTTAGCCTTGGTATCTAGGTACAGAAACTAAGGACCAACATTACACAATTCAATGTCAGAGTCAAGGCCAAATAAATATATATACATATATATGCAGTAACAGAGGATTTCTACTTTTCGTCGGATTTTTATACATTTGAATTACTGATCACTAACAAACTTTTTGGAAGTGGAAAATTTTACAGTTAATGAAGCAGTACACATTTGATTAAAAAAAATCAAACATTTTAACAATACAAAATAGACACTAAACATTTTCTATACCCCCACCACCATTAACAACTTGATACAGGTCCTTCCAGACCTTTTCCAAGAAGCATTAACACCTAATGTGCCCACTTCGATAAAACTGCTTAAAAGAAAAAAAAAAAACCATCAATACACCAGTCTATACCCCTTAACTATAGTAAATCAGTAAGAATTTACTTAAAAAAAAAAAAAAGCCAATTCAATAACCTATGAAATAAAATATCTTACTTATCTAAATGGCACCAATGTAAGCAAAAGCAAACTACTGATGGAACTTACGTAAGCCAGCACACAGAATATTCTAAAAGCATAGATACTGAAAAAAACAAACAAAACAAAGAGGAAGGATGAGAGCAAGGCAGGGCCAGTTGAAGTCTAGCGCCCAGCACAGCAGCACAGCCAGTTTCGTCACCGCCTACCTACTCAAGAGCTTATTTTAACGTCTATTTCCATGGCAGCCAGGCATTCAGCAAAATTACACATACAAAAAACTTTGGGGATAAGATTCCTTCTTTCTCCTCCAATAGAAGAGTGCCCCATCTGGCAAATTTAAGCCACATAACGAAAAGTTTGACTCTGTGTTGTGATTTCAATATATCAGCCTATAAGACATCTTTAAATAGTTGTTAATTGACTAGGGAGGAGGGTGGAATTATTTACTGATTATCTGCAAGCATCACAATAAGAAGTTTTAAGCAATTATATATCCATTTGCCTTCTCATGACAAAATCCAGTAAAACACTGGAAATTCTAAGAAGCAATATATAAACAAGAACTATTTACTGCCATCTAGCAGCCATCCACTGGACTTTAAATTTGGACCTTAAAAACTCATACAAGCAGATATTGAATTTTAAAACATATGGTAAAATGATACATTGCTTTAGACAGTGATAGAATATGGGGAGAATTATGATGTGTCAAACAGCAGCATCTTTTAAAAAAAATGCCCCTAGCATTTTGAAACAATGTGAATATTTTATATCAAAAAATTAATAAGGAAAAATTAGAGTATTCCTGAAAAATCAAAAGCAAAGTGAAGTAAATGACCTGTTTTTCAAGTCGGCAGAATAAGCACATAGGAACAATTATTTCAAGCCACTTTAAAATAAGTATTCTGTTCTTATATCCCTAGTGGAATATAGCCTAAGGACAAAAATAACATAAAGGAATCTTAAGTTGCATTAATTAGTCTTCTTATGACTAGTATGTAGAAGGCAATGGCAACCCACTCCAGTACTCTTGCCTGGAAACTCCCATGGATGGAGGAGCCTGGTAGGCTGCAGTCCATGGAGTCGCTAAGAGTTGGACATGACTGAGAGACTTCACTTTCACTTTTTGCTTTCATGCATTGGAGAAGGAAATGGCAACCCACTCCAGTATTCTTGCCTGGAGAATCCCAGGAATGGGGGAGCCTGGTAGGCTGCCGTCTATGGGGTCGCAGAGAGTCGGACACGACTGCAGCAACTTAGCAGCAGCAGCAGCATGACTAGCAAGATGAATTATTTCAAAATGTATATATGTTATATGCAACATATGCTTAAGTTGTTGAGTATTTTTAGCATAAAGGATTTTTAGTATAAATAAAAAAGATACAAATATGAAATAAGTCAAAATCAAAACTCTGGGGCTTCCCTGGTGGCTCAGTGGTAAAGACTCCATCTGCCAATGCAGAGATGTGGGTTCAATTTCTGGCCCAGGAAAATGCCACATGCTCTGGAGCAACACAGCCCATGCACCACAACTACTGAGCCTGTGCTCCAGTGCCACGGATCACAACTAAGCCCACACAGCCTAACGCCCACACTCCGCAAAAGACGACGCTGCAATGAGAAGCCCACACACCCCACTCAGCCCCAGCAGAGTAGCCCCTGTTGGCCACAAGGAGAGAAAAAAGCCTGTACAGCAACAAAGACCCAACAAAGCCAAAAGTAAATAAATAAAATACTTTTTTTTCAATCTCTGTAATTTTTATGGAAATTGGAAATATCAGTAAAAGTCATCTATTTATTTCTCTTCTTTAAAAAAACAAAAAACAATCATTTCCTGAGTCTAAGCACTAAAAATATCTATAAGCAATAACAAAACCAGTAGCAAGTAATACCCCTAATATCCCGACTGTGATTTCTAAAAATCATTTCTCGCTTGAAGAAACCAGGGCTTCCTGAAGAAATACCTGATTCCAAGTCTGGGAAAAGAAATGTACAAGATGAACCTGAGATTCCTTGTGACAAAAAGTAATGAAGTTATCAAAAAAACATAGGAGTCCATTTGAAGAGACTCTAAACGCCCCAAGATGAGACAATTAAAATATCACCAACAGCAACCACAAGAGATGAAGACACAAATAATACATAAAAACCCATGACACTAAAACAGCTAAAACAACAACAAACAAAAAACATCACTGGTCATTTTAAGAGCTTCCTGTAGCACCAACCCATTATTCTAAACACCAGCAAAGTCAGGGGGAAATAATCATTTATTCTGCATTTCTGTATTGCAGAGTCATTAAATATAAAGAATTTCAACTAATAAATGCAGTAGGAGTGATACAATTAAAAAACTGTTTTGTAATCCTTATACAATGAAGCAGGCAACAATCCTAGCAGGGGCTAAAATCAGAGTGGAAGTTGACAGGATGTTTATAATAGCCAGATAAGACTGCCAACACCTAAAATCACTGACCAATCATAGCATTAGTAACAGTGAATTAATGATATGCAGTAGAAAGAATGCCTCACCTACTTTGAAGAATGCTCACTAAAAAAGCCTCTGGAACTAATGACCAGCTGACAGGAAAGTTAGGGGTTAAACAAAATCAAAAAGATGCTATGAGCCAAACAAAGAATGAGGGAAAGATTAAATGACATGGATCCTTCATCAAATGTAAGGCATGAACAGGGAGGAGACTTTACAGAATAAATGACTCGGCTTAAGAGACATAACTTTCAATTGCAACATGAGGACTTTACCTGGAACTTAATGCAAACAATCCAACTGTGAAAAACATTTTGGAGACAGAAAAGTCTAAACATTTCTAACTATAGGATATCATTGCTGCTGCTGCTAGGTCGCTTCAGTCATGTCCGACTCTGTGTGACCCCATAGAGGGCAGCCTATCAGGCTCCCAGTCCCTGGGATTCTCCAGGCAAGAACACTGGAGGAGGTTGCCATTTCCTTCTCCAAAGCATGAAAGTGAAAAGTGAAAGTGAAGTCGCTTAATTGTGTCCGATTCTTAGCGACCCCATGGGCTGCAGCCCACCAGGCTCCTCCGTCCATGGGATTCTCCAGGCAAGAGTACTGGGTGCCATTGCCTTCTCCGATAGCATATCATTAGGAAACTGTTAATATTATTAGTTGTGACAATGGCATTGTACCTATGTTTTAGATAAAGATATCTGTGAAATAATACTTGGAATTTGCTTTAAAATCCCACATAGTGATGGGGAGAGAGAAAGAGTAGCAGAGTAAAAAGGATAAAACAAGAAAGGCAAAATATTGACAATGGCTGAAGCTAAGGATGGGAAAATTAACTGAACTTCATTTTAGTATGTTTTAAGTTTCTATAATAAAGTTTTAAAGCTGTGTATCACCAGTGTGCTTGCTACCCTCAAGTGTATTCATTCTAACAATCTGTTTTTACTAGAGTCCCCAGATTTGAATATCATTCAACTGTCCAAAAATTTAAAATGCTGTATTTCAAATAACATATTTATATGAATCCAAATGCCAGTTACCACATCATATCAAACATGCATGTAAATTACTACCTGCCTTACAGTCACGGTGCCTATCCACTGGACTGGTTAAATGTTTGTTTGGCAGGTTTGTGCTTAGGTAACAGACCGCTTCAGTAATGTAAGATCTTCATTGTGCTTAATGAGGATCCTATATTTGTTTCATCAACACTTAATTCAGCTAATATGCAATCAAGGCAATTTACGTTGTAACTGGATGGGCATGGAGATGGGGAACTAAACCACATTGTTCATACTTACGATGAAAGCTGGCTTTGATCCATACACAGAGGCATTTCATTCATTAAAAACTGCAGTCTTGTAAGTCTCTCATTGTACATCTTAAAGTTTGAACTTAATCCAAGTTTATATATATAAGAAGCTTTTAGTGTTTTTCCAGGGGACAAACTGTGTTTTTAAAATTTCCAAAAGTTTAATATCCTAATAACGATAACAAATCCTGAGAGTTCAGTCTCGTCAAAAATTAACATCAGACACTAATACATCAAGGAGTTATTTTCTCATTTTAAAAAAACAAAACAAAACCACTTCTTGCCTATCACCATTCAACCTTTCATTTGGGGATCCGATTCCTGGCACTGGTGTACAAGTAGAGCAGTTCTCTACAATGTAATGGAAAGGAACCGGATTATGAGTCGAGAGAGCCAAGTGAGGAGGCAGGTCTACACCAGTTTGAATTCATAATTGTTATCCATGGGTGGTAGCTGCCCAAAGCCTTGGCTTGCAAAGGAGTCTAAGGCTTCTTTTAGGACCAGCAGAAGTCTTTAGAGTCTCTCACAGTTCTTAAATGTATGATGTGTCCGGAACAAATATTATTCTCCCCATTTTACGTAACTGCCAAAGGTCTTGCAACTAGTTAAGGGGCAGCGCGGAATTTAACCCTAATGATCCATCCCACTACTGCTCCCTCACAAGGGTGGCGAGGCATGCAACAGTACATCCTGAAACACACGCTTGTTTGCTTCTAATACACCTGTAATGACATCTGGGAATGAAGAGTGGTGCTTGAGTTTATCACCTTCATTAACATGAGGTGCTGATATTTAATTTTTTTAAAGTTAGATAATTTGAATATAGTACCATATGTGCTACCAAACTCAAATCATTCATTTATCTACATTTTACAAAACACTATTTGATATATATAAAACAGAAATAGTTGATATACGTAAAATAGAAACCTTGAGCGAATAAATTTACAATTCAGGGCAAACAGAACTTTGTGCAACTTATTTTGTACTGATGCATGTATGAAAATAATTGTCCAGGATTTACTGCCTGTCATTCGAGTGTGATAAGGGCACTGCTAGAACTATGTAGAGGATAACTAGAGGAAAAAGACAGAAGGGTCAGAATCAGAGGATCCACTAATGCTAGAAAAGCCAAATGACTGGTTACAACTCAGTCTTCAGAAACATTCTAACTTAAATCATACTCAATCAGCAGCTATGTGCAAAGAAATACGTGATAATGCAATGCAGAGAAAAACCAACTTATTCGTACCACAGAACTGAGAAAATTTCAATTTCTTACTTGAAACATATTTGCAGGAAGACAAACAGTGGATTTCTCTTTCCATCTATATCTACAAGATAACCTAATCACACAGGAATGTTTTGTTATGTTTATTCTAGAGCTGTGCTGTGTGCTTAGTTGCTCAGTCGTTTCCAACTCTTTGCAAACCCGTGGACTGTAGCCCACTAGGCACCTCTGTCCATGGGGATTCTCCAGGCAAGAATACCGGAGTGGGTTGCCATGCTCTCCTCCAGGGGATCTTCCGAACCCGGGGATCGAACCCAGGTCGCCCACATTGCAGGCAGATTCTTTACCAGCTGAGCCACGAGGGAGGCCCAAGGACTGGAGTGAGTAGCCCATCCCTTCTTCAAGGGATATTCCCAACCCAGGAATCAACCGGGATCTCCTGCATTGTAGGAGGATTCTTCACCAGCTGAGCTACCAGGGGAGCCCCTAGAGAAATGTAACTCAAATTTTAACCTGGAGACAGAAATAACAGAGATGACATATCTACCCTTAAAATTCCCTCTGACTTTAGAAAATGGTTTTCTAACAGCCATTCCACTATCTACCACTCCAGTCTGTGAATCCTGCCTCACAGCACCACAGTTTTGAGAGCTGAAAGACTAAAAGAAAATTTAGGAAATGACAACACTAAACACAGCAATTCTCCAAGTTTAACTTCAAAAAAGAATATGAAGTTGACATATACAAAACAATCAATCATCAGGAGTTGAGACTTAAAACTACAATTACTCAAGGCCTCTCCATTAATTATTGTCACAACTTTCTTTGAAAAATCCTAGCAAGTAGAAAAGCATATTGCTTTAAAAAATGTGTTGTATCTTTCAGACTAAAACAGATTCAAACCATAAAACAAGTTACAGTTAAGCATTCATCTATTTTTTTCAACTCTACGCTATAAATTAACACTATCCTCAACAAGCAAAGGTCTGGAAAAGCTGAATTCTAAGACAAAAGCCTGCCTTTATAAGAGTCAAATGAAAAGTAAACAACAGTAGAGAAGGCTCATTCTCTGGAAAGCCTGTGAGTCACTGACATCCTGTTCTGCTTCCAGAGGCCAAGTGTAACTCCAGGTTTTCAGATTGGAGTTTACCAAGCCCACTCACTGCTTACCGTGAAGACGACCTAGCCACAGTTAAGCATCTACCTAGTGCATAAGACCAACCAGAAAGCATCAGTTACTATTTCTGAGTGTATTCTATGCATGGCCTGTCTACAATGGCACATAATTTCTATTTCCTTAAAATTCCCTTGTAGCAAACAGTAAATATTAATCTCATTTTATGGAACAGCCTAAAAGGTTAAACAGATCCTGCTGAACTAAGGAGTCTGTAGTAGGCAGAATAATGGCCTCCCCAAAAATGCCTGTATCCTAATTCCCTGAATCTGTGAACTGCTGTTAAATAGCAAGAGGGAATTAAGGTTGCAGACAGAATTAAGGTTACTAACCAACTGACATTGAAATGGGAAGATTATCCTGGATTATCTGAATGGGCCCAATGAGATCACAAGGGCCGTAATATAAGTGAAAGAGGGAGGTAGAAGTAGTGTCAAAGCCAGAGAGATTTGAAGATACTAAGCTGCTGGCTTTGAAGACAGAGGAGTGAACACAACCAACAGTATGTGTACAGCCTCCAGAGGCTTGAAAAAGCAAGGAACATTCTCCCCGAGAGACCAAGGAAGGAATTCAGTTCACTGAGACCCAGTTCAGATTTCTGACATACAGAACTATAAAATAATAACTCTGTGTTGTTTTAAGCCACTAAATATTTGGCAACTTGTTATAGCAGCAATATGAAACAAATACAGCCTAAATCTGTCACCATTCTGCACAAACTTGCTAAAGTTTGTGAACAACACAGGTAGTAGCAGTAAAATTTAGCAGTCATTTGTTTCCTCTGTCCTGTTCAATGCTTCAAAATTCAACTTGTATACTCTTACATAATAGTTTCTTGACATCTTTTTTTAAAAAAAAGTACATAGGAATTAATCCTGAAGTTTAAAACATTTTTTAAAAATACACCAGCAATTTATAGAACAATAGAATCAAGTCCTAACAAGTAAATAGAGGATATTTCAGACAAGTAAACTTATAACTTAAGGAATGCTACCGAAATTATAGATACTTTTTTTTGGGTGGGCATGAGTAAGGAAGGTGTAGGACACTTTTTTAGCCTAGATAACCTTCCATGCTGTTACATGGCAGGAGAGTGGGGTTCTAAATCCACAGGTCCAAACGATCTTTAAAATTCTCTTCTGACTCTATGAGCCATAGTGTTTCAATTCAAATTACTCATGAAAATATACCCTGACAATTCATTTTTCTCCTACTTTAAAATATCTTCAAGCCTTGTACTATTTTCCTCTTACTTACAATTTCAAGCTAGAATAGGTTCTCCCAGAAAAACTAAGTCCTTGTAGTTCATTTTAATATATTTTCATATAATTTCCTCTACATTTAAGAGAATAGGATAAATTTTCCTAAAATATTTACTATCACAATGCAAATAAGTTTTAGCTTTAAAACTGTTCCTTTCAATGAAAGTAGGTAAATGGTTTCTAAGCTATACTTGCTATTCCATAAGCCCATCAGAAGGTCACGAAATGGTAACACCTTTCTAACTCACGCACAACTAGCAGAGAGCAGCATGGTTGAGTTTACTAACAGAAGAACAGATTCTGCCATAAGTTTAGTGTGCCCGTGGGCAAATCACTCAACATCTCTGCATCTGCTTCTTCAACCATAAAAAAGGAAAAATGCTGCTGACCTGCCTCAAAGGGACGTTATAAGAAATAACTAATGATTATGAAATTTTACAAACGTAATGTGCCATTTAAAAACCTAACTATAGTGCTTAAAAAAAATACTTTACAAACCACATGTTCTGACTAAGCATCTGCTGGGGTCATTACCTAGAGTGGTCTGTCCCAAAGTAACCTTTCTAATAAACGCTACTAGAGATCCCAAGAACAACATTAGCTTCTTCAGAAACAGCCATATAGCACAGGACGTTCCCTCACTACCTCCCACGGCTTACCTTTTAAAAGCAATCTCATGCAATCAGATTTCCCTAACAGCAGCTGTAATAATCTGTAGAGTTATGAGAGACTATCATAAATGTTACATAGGACTGGGTCTATTCACCAGTACTAGATATTCAAATAAATTAATAATACATACTGAATATCTGGGCTTCCCAGATGGCTCAACGTTAAAGAATCCATCTGTCAGTGCAAGAGATGCAGGTTCAATCCCTGAATTAGGAAGACCCCTGGAGGAGGAAACAGCAAGCCACTCCAGTATTCCTGCCTGGAAAGTCCCTGGGGCAGAGGAGACTGGCAAGCTGCAGTCCATGGGGTCGCCAAGAGTTGGACACAATTGAGCAACTGAGCATGCATGCACTGAATGTCTACTGAGTGCTGAACACCACTAAGCAGGCCTATACTTATCTGCCATTAACATAAAGCTAAAGAAACATGGCACGGCCCTAAGTAATCATTTGGTAGTAGAGAAAATACATACTGAATGCAAATAAAATCTTTCTGAGGGCATCAAAAAAGACTGATATATATCTTTTATAAATTCATATAGAAAGATGTAAAAACAGCCACAGAACAATATGCAAAGTATAAGCCCATTTTTGTAAAACCAAACATATCAAAAAATATATATAAGTTTATATGTGCAAGGAAAAAGTTACGGAAGAATATACCCCAAACTTTTAAATCAAGTTACCAACAGGAAGAAGGTAATGACTTTTACTATTCACTGTATACATTATCTTTCTGTAATTTTTTAACATTTACAGCAAACTGCAATTGCTTTTATACCTAAGAAAAATTAATTTTGCTAGGAACAGGACAGATTAATTTAGAAAAGTATTTCTCCAAATTGAAGCAAAGCAAAATTAGGTGACTTACTAAGTGTGAAGCCCTCTGACACTGAACAACTTTTTAAAAAAATCACTGAACATAGGGCTGCCCTGGCAGTCCAGTGGTTAGGACTCTCTGTTTTCATTGCAGGAAGCCTGGGTTCAATCCCAGGACCAGGAACTAAGATGCCACAAGCCAAGGGGCCCAGACAAGAAAAAAAGAAATCACTGAACAACTTTCAACAAGGATATTCAGATTTAAAAAAATGAAACGGGACCTTGGATGAGATACACTTAGCAAGATAAAACTGAAAATAGAAAAAGCTAAATTTTTTAAAGCTCCCAAATAGGTACAAGCCAAGCTGCCTCATTTAAACTCTGAGAGCAATAGTAGCTCTTTGTCATTGAGCCTGTTCCGTTTTCCTTTTACTCTCTCGGGTAGAGACAGACTCAGGCTTGGCAGGGCCCCAGGCCTCGTACACCCCACCCCCACAGCGCACCACGCCAGAGCAGCTTCAGGTGACTAACTGCCACATCCGAACAGGGATCAGATCAGATCAGATCGTGAGAAGAAAAAAGACTTTTCCTATATAAGCAAGGCTGGATGTGGATGCTTGCTTAGAAAATGAACATCTCCAGTGGCTCACCTAATCCAACAAAAAAACCTCTAGGCTTGGAAGTAAAATTTACTTTTCCCTTGAAAAAATCCCATCTAGACAAGCCAGCAGCAAATAGAAGAAAGGACAAGTATTTACTAAGAGAAGATTCTGCATCAGGAAGGGCTAGAATAAATAAAGGTCTGAAATGGAGGCAGAGTTCTTGGAATAAAGAAATCTGGTTTTCACCTTTCCTTGAACAGTCTTTTTAAGGATTTCACAAAGACAGTAGTAACAGGCTTCAATCTTAATCACAAAACTGTAACTTCTTCCCCCAACTTCCAAATCAACCTTTAAGTTAAAAGAGACTAGAGTCACTATATCACCCCCAAAGCATTTCAACTCATAAGCATTTACACATTCTTTCCATGAACTAACAATAATAGCTTCAATTTATGGAGTAGATCCTGTCATTACACTTAGTCACCCCTAACAGCCCCATGAGGTAAAGTGCTACCACCATTCCTCATAAGACAGGGACACGAGCCTTCCTAGAAAGTTAAAGAAAACTGCCCACAACTTGGCAAGCGTGAGAGTCCCAATTTAATCCCAAGCAGTCTCAATGAAAGAATCCTCACTAGCCATTTATAAAAGAAGTGACAGCTTTTACCAGAATCATGCAGCTACCACGTACTGACTACTCAGAACGTGTACAGTTCAAGTTAACTGTTATTTCATTTAGTACTTACACAACCTTGTAAGGTAACTATCAATATTACTATCCCACTTTACAAGAAAATGAATCTGATGTTTACTTTCACTTCAAAAATAAACAACTTTCCCCAAACTTCAACAGCCAGAACACAGAAAGACAGCCCTGGGAACAAGACCTCTCTCTTTCCAAGCCATATGCTCTTAATCACTAAGCTACACTATTTACTGGGCACTTTAACTAAAAAAAGATGGTTTTTATAGTCATTTTCAAGTATAACTTTTACTATCGGTATAAGGTAGTCTTTTCTTTAAATGCCATTTGGTCTAAGATTTGATGATTTATAATGTTCATTTCTGTTATTAAAGAAAATGATAAGAAATCAGTGTGACTTTAAGTGAAACTTACTAAACAGTTACCAATGACACTCTTCTAAGCAAGTATGCCCTGCGAGATTATCAAATTAGGAGACAGCAGTCCACTGTTCGTCAAAACCTTGACACAGGACTTTAGATATCCTATAGTTAAGTCACACTGCCAAAAACTCATCTATAAATTAGGGGAAAAAATGGCTTAAATAAGAAAAATCTACATAAAGTATCTATCTCACTGTCCCATATAGACTGTTTTCTGACACATTTCAATAGTAAAAGACTATGTACAAATTATTATTCTCTCAGGTGGTAGGTAGGTGAAGTCGCTCAGTAGTGTCCGATTCTTTGCGACCCCGTGGACTGTAACCTATTAGGCTTCTCCATCCATGGGATTCTCCAGGCAAGAATACTAGAGTGGATTGCCATTTCCTTCTCCAGAGGGTCTTCCCGACCCAGGGATCGAACCCAGGTCTCCCGCATTGGAGGCAGATGCTTTAACCTCTGAGCCACCAGGGAAGCCTTATTCTCTCAAGTGATAGCTAAATTTATAACTTAAAAGTGATCCATTACTTTCTGTAAAGATTTTCTTCCTTCAAATGATAATAATCGACCCAAAGAATCAACCTCTCTACCACCAGACTGCCAGCACCAATGTTAAGCTGGAAAGATACACCAGGCAGAGTCATGTAGAATTGTATCTGTATCTTCAACTGTCCTAATGCTCAGTACATCTAGTTATTCACAGTTAGATATTATCCTCAGAGTAAGCCAAGTGTTGTTTTAAAACTTTCTTTTCTGCCTCTTTTATTTTGTCCCTTAGTCCTATTAACCAACCTGAAACATGACTGTTAGTATGTGAGATGAAGAGGAAGTTGGTTTCTCTGTCTCTGTGAACTGACCCTAGCAGATTTCTGCTAAACTGTTTACATACTTTTTTTTTTTCATGTAGATATACATTACACCAAAAGTAATACTTACATCAAGTTATGGAACACCACAATGATCATCTTAAGTGTTTAGAAACACTAAAGGAATAGAATTCTTAACTTAAGAAAGCATAACATAAATTCACCGTTAAGGTAGCCTAGTTTTAAAAACCATATGCCAAACACACTTACATTGGAAAATCTTATGCCAACTCTCAAAAACAGAATGTTTTTTTACCGGGACCCTTAGGAACGTATCAATCAACAGTTGTCTCAAAATGAAAAGAAAAATATTACACTATGATTGCATTCTGCAAACTTCCTGTACATAAATAAATTCTAAACAATATATTATATATTGTAACAGTAAATAATCCAAAACCAAGCTTACCCAATTAATAATTAACTATTGATAATTGGTTGTTTACAATTGAAAGCAAATGAGAAAATGAAAAATATGACTAAAACCATTTTTTGAAACAGGGTTTCTAAATTTGCTATAGAACTATGTACCCAAAAACAAAAGGCATTTTACAATGTTAACAAGTAGTATGTGACAGCTGTATTGCAGAATACACGCTAAAAGACCATCATCTGTAAATGACACATAAATTAAGACGTGAAATATTCACCAGTTTTCTAACAGCCAATAAACAATGTAATCCCCACCTATGTTGTTGTTCAGTCGTGTTTGACTCTTTGCGACACTGTGGACTGTAGCAAACCGGACTCCTCTGTCCATGGGATTTCCCAGGCAAGAATAGTAGAGCGGGTTGCCATGTCCTTCTCCATGGGACCTTCCTGACTCAGGGATCAAACCTGCATCTTCTGCATTAGCAGGTGAATTCTTTACCACTGAGCCACCAAGGAAGGCTAATCTCTGCTGCTGTTGCTGCTAAGTTGCTTCAGTCGAGTCTGACTCTGTGTGACCCCACAGACAGCAGCCCACTAGGCTCCTCTGTCTCTGGGATTCTCCAGGCAAGAATACTGGAGTGGGTTGCCATTTCCTTCTCCATACATATTTTTTTAAACTCACTTTTCCTCCCAAACTTGAATACTGTCTCCAATTTTAGTATGAAAATTATCAGATTTCTAGAAACACATTATCTTCCATGGGAAATGTGAACATGAAGATTTCCTGCACTCAATTTTTATAACAAAAGCTCTCTCTTAAAATTAAACATACTAATTAGCAGTTTAAGAGGTAACAAATATATTGACTTATTTTCATGTAAAGTAATAAATGAAAATATTTCAGTCATCTTGGGAACAAAAGCTTGTTATTTACAGCTCGTGTTTCATTTTAATGTCCACTAGGTATAAACAAGTCCCCAAAGTTTCTTTCTTTTTTCTTTCTTTTTCTGAAAGAAACAGACTTTTTAGTATTTTCTTTTGTCTTCTGTATTCAAAATAAGTTACAAGCTAAAAAGCTCTGCACTTAAGTATCAATAAAAAAATTTTAAGTAATTCTACTTGCAATATATGCCTTATCACAATCCACACCTTCTAGAATCCGCAATATTTAAATATCGAAAAGATTGTGGCCCCTTCTGATGCACAGATGACTGTGGGTGTAGTTACACAGAATGCAGTGCATGGTGTATGAATGCAGCAACATCCTTGCCCTGTGACACCTAGATGAAGGTACCACCAGTCCTGTTTTTAGACAACTCATCAAAAATGAAAGGCTTCAATGTTTTTAAATATTTGTAACTAAAAACCTAATAGAGTTGACTCAAGCAACAGGGCGGGGGGGACTGGAGGGACAGCTGAAAATCCTGATACAACTTTACAGTCTGCCTTCTGTATCTGCAGATCCACATTCTTGGATTCAGCTACCCATGCATTGTGTAGTATGACTGCATATTTGTTGAAAAAACTTCTTGTATAAGTGGACCCAAGCAGTTCAAACCCATGTTATTCCAGGGTCCACTATATAGCATATCCATATTTTGGGTTTAGTCATATTTCACCAAGCAATACACCAGTCAGCAATTTTCACACATGTAAAATATATTTTATAAATGTATTCAATATAAATGTTTATTTCCAAAAATTATGCAGCCCAATTTCCTCATAAAATCCCAGCTTTCCAGATATTCATCTACACCATCTTGGTACCCTCCTTGACTTTCCTCTACATTCAACCTGACAAGAACTCCTTTTGGCTCTATCTTCAAACCACACCTCGAAGCCGACCATTCCACACCTCGCTCATTGGGCAGTCACCATCCTTTGTTGACTGCAGCTTTTTAACTGGTCGGCTTCCATCTCGTAGACTTGCCCACAGCCTGTTTTTAACACAGCAGTTAGTGATCCTTTAAAAACATAAGGAAAATCGGCCCCTCTGTAATGAGATGGCATCATTCTGTTCAAAATCCACAACTGCTCCCTATTTCTATCAGAGTGAAAGTTAAAATCCTTACAAAAGCCTTCAGGTGATCGGCTCTGATGTGCTCCATCCCCGTCGTGCAGCCCCCTTTACCTGCCTGACCCCGTCCACTTCTGATCTCCTTCCTTCCTTCATCCACTCCAGCTAGCCTCTGTGCAGGTCACCGAACACGTCCAACTGCCTTTGAGGCCACATGACTAACTCCCTTACGTCCTTCTCTCAAGTATTCGCACAAACGTCTTCTCGATAAACCCTACTTGACCACCTTACTTCATGCTATAACCTATCCACCTTATATTCCCTGTCCTCCGTACCAAGCTCCCCTCTTATTTCTCTACTACTGGCCACCTAACAAATTAGATAATTGACTTACTATGTTTATTCTTACTTATCCGCTCCTCACCTCATCTTAAAAGGTAAGATCCACAGGGCCAGGACTTTCTACCTGTTTTGTTCACTGGATATATCCTAAATGGCTAGATTGGAGACTAGCATGCAAGGATTCAATAAATGTTGAGTGAATTTTTTAAATAGCCAACTCTTCAGTGGCCACTTTCTACAACACAAAACACTCAGCTTTCAATAGGGTTACCAGAGGTAGCATCACTACTGTGAAAACTGAAAGGTCCACTCCTAAGAACCCCCAAAATGGAAAATGTATGTTCACACTAAAGGCTGAAACAAATGTTAACAGCAAATTATTCATAATAGGCAGAAGCAGAAATAAATGAACCAACAAAATGTGGTATACCCAAGGAAATGGAGTATTATTCAGCAATTAAAAGGAATGAAATACTGACATACGCCTCAAAATGAATGAATCCTGAGAATATTATGATAGGTGAAAGAAGTCAGACACAAAAGGTCACATATGATATGATTCCATTGCTAGAAAATGTCAAGAACAGGCAAATTCTTAGAGACAGGAAGTAGATTAGTGATTGCCAGAGGAAGGATAGAGGGAAGGGAGAAGAATGACTACTAGTGGATAACAGGTCTCTCTGGGGAAGATGAAAATGTTCTGGAGTTAGCAGTGACGGAAACAGTCTGTGAAAAGTACTGAATTGTGTACTTTAAAAGGATGAATTGTGGGAATTCCCTGGTGGTCCAGGGGTTAAGACTCTGCATTACCAGAGTAGGGGGCCTGGGTTCAATCTCTGGTCCGGGACGAGATATTGCATGCTGCAACTGAAGACCCTGCAATGCTGCAACTGAGACCTGGCATAACAAAATTTATAAATAAATACCTTTTAAAAGCGTGAATTTTACTTCATTCCCTAAAATTCAAAAGCAAAACAAAATAACAGAAAGGACTGCTCAGTTCAATGTTCACTGCCCCTAACAATGGAAGGCTAGGAGTTGGGAGCATCAATACTCTGGCCACCCGATGCAGAGCCAAATCACTGGAGAAGACCCGATGCTGAGAAAGATCGAGGGCAGGAAGAGAACAGGTGACAGAGGATGTGACAGTTGGATGGCATCGCAGACTTGATGGACATGAGTTTGAGCAAACTCTGGGAGACAGTGAAGGATAGGGAAGCCTGGTGCTCCAGTCATGGGGTCACAAAGAGCAGGACACAACTGAGTGACTGAACAGCAACAAAGAGTTGGGAATGGCTCCTTGGCTGTACTCAGTTCCAAGAATCTATCCACCAACAAATCACAGCAAAAAGACTTTTTTAAAGGGACTGAGGATGGGAGGGTTAGTCACCTATAAACGCAGTAAACAGAAACCTCATACCCAATTCATTATACTCCTATATCCCCACCTTCAATACAACCATTTCCCACACCTGGTCTACCTCCATCTCTCATCAAACTGACTTGCAGCTCATCTCCCTACTTCCACTCCCACTCCCCTGCAGCTGACCCCCTACTCAATCACTTCATTCTCTGGCTTGAGACTTTTCAGCGACTTCCTAGCACACTCAGACTTTAAGTCCTTAACATGACCTACATGGCCCTACATTGTTCTGGCCCTTGTGAGCTCTCAAGCCTCATCTCCTCCCACTTCAGCCCTAAAGGACAACTTCCTGCTCCTTAAACATTTCAAGATTAAACAATCTAACCGAAAGTCACACTCTCGGTCACTCTACCCTTTTATCCTGATTCTGCTTCATCTCCCTTCATAGAACTTACCACTTTTTTCTTTTGATTTGGTGTCTATCCACTCTAATACAGTCGACCCTTGAACAACACAAAGATTAGGGGCCCCACTCTCCCCATGCAATGGAAAATCCATGTATAACTTCAGACTCCCCCCACATTTAACCACTAATAGTTCGATGTTAACCAAAAGCCTTACCAATAACATACAAAGTTGATAAGCACATATTTTGTATATGTATTTTTACAATGTATTCTTACAATAAAGTAAGCCAGAGAAAAGAAAATATTATTAAGATCATAAGAAAGAGGAAATACATTTACACTACATATACCTGTATTTACTTCCCTGGTGGCTCAGATGGTAAAGCGTCTGCCTACAACGCCAGAGACCTGGGTTCGAACCCTGGGATGGGAAGATCTCCTGGAGAAGGAAATGGCAATCCGCTTCACTATTCCTGCCTGGAGAATCCCATGGATGGAGGACCCTGGTGGGCTACAGTCCACGGAGTCGCAAAGAGTTAGACACGACTGAGCAACTTCACTATCACTATATTTATCAAAAACCCACGTACAAGTGCAGGTCGAGTGTCCACTGTGAAGCCCACAAGGGTTAGGGATTATTTTGTTTACTGTGTATCCTCAATACCTACAGTCGCATCTAGTACAAACAAGGCACATGGTATCTCTTCAGTGACTGAATTTACAAGGTAAGCTAGCAAAAACACATTCTTCTGTGAAATATCTACCACATTTTAAAAAATTAAAATAAGCAAAGGATTAGAAATTTGGACAGGAAGGCAGTGTTTTACAAAAGTATCTATTCATCAAAAAGATCACAAGTTTATAGCACAAAATACATTTGCCATATTATGGGTCCAAGTACCCTGAAATACCATAAATATTAACTATGAGGCTAACATTCACACTGGATTAGCCAAGCCTCCGATTTCTCTTCATTCTACCTGCTCCCTTACTCTTATATCCTAGTTAAGTCCACTTGGATGCGGACCTCCTACAGGTCCCTTGAATACTGAAAACCTTATTCATGTTTACTCGTCACAGCATAGTTCAAAATAAAATAACATCTATCTCATACCCCAAGACAGAAACCTCCATCTTCCTTCTACCCCAGGGTGAGTTGCGAGTCCTCAATTTTACTTCCTGGATATTTCAGGTCTATTCCCTCTGGTTCTACTCCCATGGAATTAGCTCCTTATTCACTTCTTTCTTTGATTTATCACCTGGAACTAAGTTTCTCATGAATTACTTGGAACTAAGTCTCCCATGAGTCAGCTCCTTATTCACTTCTCACTTTGACTTATCACCTGGAATTTCCAGATTTTCCATTCAGATTTCCCTTTAGATATTTCACAGAATACTACCAAAGTGATCTCTCTCTAGTATAAGCCCAGTATCCTTACATTCAGTGGTTCCATGTAGCTTTGCAGAACTTTTTTGGCTCCCTGACTTACTTTCATCTCGCATCACTGCCCTCCTATTCCCACCCCCAATGGATCACACTTTATGTCAACCTCAGCCACACTGAACTACTTACAGTTTCCAGATACATCATCTTGTTTTTTTCCTATATTTTCCAGTATGTTGTTCCCTCTCTGAAACACTCTTTTCTACTCTTCTTACCTAGCGAAAGCTTAACTTTCAGCTTAGATGCCAAGTCTACCAGAGAACTTTCTGTGGCTCTCTGCTTTAGATGTCTTCTGTCCTCTTCTGTCCATTGCACTAATCACAAATACTGTACAGCAAAAAATACTTGTATAATTCAATATGTACCATTTGTTTTATTTTTCTGTGTCTTCAACTAAATTATGAGCCCCTTGAGAACAAGACTGACGTTATTTACCTTCATGTCACACTCCCTGACACATGGAAGGGGTTGTTGTTAAGTGAAAGATTTATAAAATGGGGAGAGAGAAAAGAAGGATAAGTGAGGAGAGGAAAGAAGGAAAAAAAACAGGAAGGAAAGGTAGAAGGGAAAGAGGGAGGGAGAGAGAGGAAAGGAGAAGGGTGGGGTGGGGAGAGAGGGACTGAGAACACTCACACAAACAAAGGCTATTTCAATAGGCATGTGCGATCAATCCATTATTTTTATGTGGTCTCAGACAGTGATTACTGAGGAATGAATGGTACATCTGAAAAAGCCCATCTCCCCAGATCCCAAGCACAACCATCTGAATCACCTATCCCCTAAAGATTCTGAAATGTCTACTCTATTCCATATCCACTTGAAATTACTGCAGTGTAATGAGAAATGTTAATAACATGCACGATATAAAAGCAAAAAAAAGAAATTTAGAAAAAAAAACACAAAATGTAACTGACATAATTAAGTCTTAGAATTATTTACAGACTTCAATAATCTATCATTTCCTCACAATGTGCTATCAATGACATTGAAAGGTTTATCACAAGTATGAAAAGTAAACCCAACATAATGCCAACGTCATGATCTATGTTAAGGCACAAAACCGCTTTTATGTTATAGCCATATTTCTCAAAAACACACCGGGCAGAACAACGAGATATGGTAAAGGGGCTTTATTTATTTAAATAAATTTTTAAAGGTAGTACTACAAGAAAATTGCTTCTAAAACATACAACATTGAAAATGATATGTATTATTTCCTTGCCTTGGGACTCTAAAGCAACAACCAAAAAGTGTATTCCTACACACATTTTCAGTTACCTCAATACGCTGTCACTTAATAAAATTTACTGTGACTAGGAGGACAAATAATACGAACTTAAAAGCTTGCTACAAAGTACAAATTTATTTCTTTGGTAGATCTGACAATTGGCCTAAGTCCTTCCATGGCTTAGTTGTCATTACAATATAGAGGCTGGGAACACACACAAGAGAAAATCTGAAATCTAATATAATCAATACTACATGCTTTATGAATTACAATTTTGTTAAAGCAAATACCAACCATGGGCAGCCTCTAAACTTTTTTAAGTTGAAAGAAATAAGCTGAGTTTTTAGAACTTATGATTACTAGTAGATTCCCAAAGAGAGGACTTACTGTACTGATAAAAACATAAGTATAAAATTAGAAGATTATTTTAACAATTCTTTCTTCTAACATTACTAGTAACTTTTTGTTTAAAGGCAGTAATAACAGAAATGCTGAATCTTTAAAATGAGTAGTTCTAAAATAACACCAAAAAAATTGCATTTGCCTAACACTATACTATGAAACTCTCAAGCTGAAGTTTCCAACGTACTTTCATTTTTTAAACAGGTTAAAAAAAAAAAGAAAATGAAAGGAAGAGAGAAAAAGAAAATCTAAAAGACCTTCAACTTACTACGTTTCCTTTAACCAAAAATTAACATAGTACCCTAGATGTGCCAGGCACTCCACTGGAAACTTTGACAGATTACAACATTTATTCCAAACTGTATTATTCACCCTATAAACTTAAATCATTCAACCCAACACTTTTCTATAGAAATTGCTGTCCAATGCCAAAGAAGATATTTTTTTCTAAAAAATTTACTTGTCACTGTTTCACACAGGTCAGACAGAAAGTGACGGAGCTAGCATTTTTAGCATGATTAACAAAAGGGATTCATTTCTGAAACATCACTGATTGTTTTTTTATTTACATGAAGGTGAATAGTAATTCATCAGATTTAAACTGTTTCATGTAGGAGTTTACAGCACCTCAAACTCAAAAAGAAACCTAAAAAAAAAAAAGGACTGAATTTAACTACTTTGTATAGTTGATAAATATTTAAGTAGTCACAGCTTTCACTTTCTACCATGAGCAAGTACTGCAAATCTTAATTTGGATGCAGTACTATAAAAGTGGTCCTGATTCTGAAGAGAATTAAAATTTTTTTTTAAATAATTCAAAGGACTGTCAAAAGTAGCTGGAATTTACATTTTAACATACTGACTGTTGCATTTCTATCCCTGTGAAAACCCTCTACTCTTTTCAAGCTCTTCTGAGTTTGTAATGGATGAAAAATACCTGCTAGTCTCTAAGTTCCACTAGTTGAATCTAAACATTTCAGATATCTAAGGCTTTTCATCCTAAAGTGCGTTAAAAAATATGGCAGCATTCAATCACATATTCTCTAAAGTGAAAAAACAACCTGTACTAAGTTTATGACTATAATTTCTTCAACCATTTAAGCAAATCGTACTCTTTTAGACAATATCCTCCATTCAGTTAACACGTTTACATTTAAAAGGAACCTGGCCATCGGTTTTATCACAATGCAATACAGCATCTGATAATTTATAGACCTAATGGATCAGCAGAGGAAAACACACCATATAATCCTAAATCCCCGGAAATTCAAGGAACAACTAACTGCCATCTCTGAATTATGTAAAGATCACCAACATTCTCTTCAAAAAATCTTTCAATTAAGATTATATTTAATTCTCCTAAGCAGGGAGGTCTTCTGTTAAAAATTCACAATACTGTTCACACAATAAATGAGATGTTCTTTCATCAGTGTAACCGATAGAACCACAATACAGTTCAGTTTCTAGAATCAGATTACTTGACCTGCTTTTAAAACACTTAAATTCACGCAGCTATTTCTCCCATTCCCCGCAAAAAGAGAGATTCTATAAGGAAAAATCATCCTCAGCGAGATATCCTACAACCGGCTCCAACTCCACAGCAAAGCCCACCGATATCCACACCAGCTGACCCTCGTCGTCTCCGGGGACGAGCTCGGGCGCCAGCCACCACACACACCTTCCTCAGCAAAACTCGGAGGGGCCCCCCACCCGAACTCAATCAAAGACCCCACTTCCTAGATTCTCTAGCCCCCGAGGCTCGTCTTCTGGAGGTGATCTTACCTTCATGATGATCCTGGGGCCGCGATCTCCCCGAAAATACCAGATTCACCTGCACCTGGAGAAGAAACAAAAGACACCCCGTCAACATCACGGGCACCCCTCTGCACTGGCGGAGGCGGAGGGACTCCAGCGAAGCCTGCACGCCGAAAGGGAGCTCAAGGAGGCGTCAGCCCCCAAACCACCAAACGCCGATCCAGGGTCCCCTCTGGCCCCGCCATCCCCGCAAACCCGGCCACCTACACAGCTCGACAGCTTCCCGTCCCCATTGTCGGGACCCGACGGAGTTTCCCGTCTCCGACAATGACGCCATTTCTGTCAGAGAAGAAACTCACAACAAGCCTGGGGGCCGGCGCGGGGCCGGCCGCCCTCCTGCCCGAGGGCCTCCGCGCCGTTCCTGCAGCTCCCCCTCCAAAGGGCCGCGCACCCCAAGTCCAAGCGGGCACGAGCCGGGCCTGGGGGAGCACAGCAGGGGCGACGGACGGGCCGGGCGGGCCGCGAGCTGCACCGACCAGCCGCAGAGCCTCAGCCCACGTCCCGCTCCGAGATGGACACCCGACAAGTGGGAGCGGGATCCGAGGGGACGGCGAGAGCGCCGAGGGGCCAGGAGGCGGCAGAGCTCGCCCACCGACCCGGGCCCCCCACCGCGGCCGAGGGACGCTAAAGCGCTGAGCGTGCGGCCGCCAGGCTGGGGGGCGACTCGGACTCGGCAACTGCGGGGGGCGGGGGAGCTCCTCGGAGGCCGAGGCCCCGAATTTCCGTGCCCGGGGAGACCACCAAAGCGACCTTCCCCGGGTCCTCGGCCGGGCCCAGTGACTCCCTTAAAGACCCCCTTACGAGACCGCGAAAGCCTCAGAAAATGTCCCTACCTGCCTCGGAGGCGAGCTCCGACCCTGGCACGTCCAGGTCCCCTCCCCTGCTCCCCCCCAAAACCAGCAGGCCCGGGGGAGAGATGGGGGAAGAAGGGCGGCGGGTCCAGCGGTTGCTGAGGCTGAAGCTCCGGCTCCTCCTCCTCCCGCGGCGGCGACTGGTACCTTTGTTTGGCGGCCGCTCGGGCTCCCTCGCTGGGGGGAGGGGGGACGACGAAAAATCTCTCCCGGACTGGAGGTCTGGGCCCCCAGTCGCGCTGCCCTCCAGAGGACGGCGGCGGCAGACCCTCTGCGACTCCCTCCGAGCAAAAGTCCAGGCGGTGGCCGTGGCAGCGGCAAGCTTAAGCTGAAGAGTCTCCCTCCGCTCCGGCGCCCGAGCTCCTCACTCCGGACTCGACTGACGGGCAAACATCGCTTCCCCCGCACCCCAAGTCCCCCCCTTTCCTCCTTTCTCCCCTCCCCTAGACTTTTTTCCCCTCCCCTACCTCTTTCCCGGATGGCTTCTTAGACGATCTCGGATTGGTTAGGCTTCTTTAGAACCCGCCTATACCCTGTTCCTATTGGTCCCCGAGATACAAACAACGACGCCATTTTCCCACCAGTTCTATGGAAACAGAAAGTTACGCCTCAAAGCTCCCCGGGAAATGTAGTCCAGCCTTTCGGGCCAATGCGCGAAGCCTCCGCCCGGAGAACTGCAAGACCCGCAATGCCCCGCGCCTCCGTGAGACAGGCGGGGGGAAAGAAAGGGGGCGGAGCAACAAAGCAGAGGGGAGGTGGCAACGACGCCTGCGCAGTGTGACCGGGATGGCGCATTTTATTGCACCGAGTAATGCGGGGTCGCCGGCGGCCGAGGAGGGCGGAGAGTTCTGTGGTGCAATAGGGGGAAGTACTCATGTAGGCATCGGAAGGACCCTTATTCTGAACTATAAGGTGGGAAGCTGATACTGGGTACAGCTTACTCCCGGGCCCGCGGCGTGAAAGTTGTGATATCATCCTCGAACCGTGAGTGGCTGTGGTGGCGGCTGGGGGGAACCCGGATGGGGAGGTGGGTGGGGGAGGATGGGAGGCGGAGCTGAGGGGAAAGAAAGAAAGGAGGGTGAGGACCCGGATGCTGAACCGGATTGTGTATGAATTTTCCATCCTCTGGCTGGAGAAGGGGAGGAGCCGTAAGGGACCCAGCGGGGCGGAAGGGGCCCACTGGGCGGAGAGGAAGAGGGCACCTCACGGACCCTGTGCTAGGGGAGTCGACGTCTGAAGCTCTTCTGCCAAGCCTGTGTTAAAAATCTGACTTGAAGTTATTTAAATTCCCTCCCTGTATCTCTCCGGCAATTTTCTTCAGACCCATTAATCATCTCCCGGAGTTTGGACGGATGCGCTCTGCGCTCCGCAGCCGCCCTTATATTTGTATGTCTATTTGGCAATACTGAAACCAGATCCTTCCCTTTAAAGAAAAAAAAAAAAAAAAAAACCCACTTTGCATGATATTTTCACTTTTCCGTGCAGGAGTGTGCTTTGAGTTTATCCTCTAACGCGTTGGAAGGCACTTGCTGTTGGTTCCGTCGTTCATTTCACATATTTGAGCGCCTACCATGTGAAAAAACTGGTATGGCCCCTGTCTTCCTGAGTCCGAGCATAAGACGGACAGGATGGACACACACGTCAGTGTGAAATTGCAACAGGTGTGATTGCTACAAAAGAGAGGGTCACGGTGATATGAGAATTGGAAATAGGGAATTTGCCTTAGGGAGATGAGGGAAGGCTTTCCCGAGCAAGTAAAGATCGAGCTGAGAGCAGAAGGTTTAGCAGGAGTTAACTTAAGGAAAGAGCATTCCACACAAACGGTATCATGTTGGAAAGCCTTATGCCAGCGGGGAGCTTTTTAAAATATGAAGAACTGAGTCTAGAGGGCTGGGGGTTTGTGCGAACCTGACACGCTTCGTTAGGGAGTTTTGTTCTGTTTAAGAGCCATGGGATAACGTGTAAGGGTTCCCAGTCAGAGGGGGGAGATAGGACCAGATTTGAATTTAGAAAAGGTCGCAGGGTGAAGAGTAGAGGACTAGAAGAGGGGGCAGGTACCAGGGAGTCCAGCCTGGGGGTTATTGTCTCCATGGAGAAGAGAATTTGATTTTGTGTTCATTAATATTCATAATATATTGTTTGAACAAATTTAAGGCAATTTCCCAGATTTGAAAATGAGTAGTTTCAGACTCTGAACAGAGGCAATCTGTGTGGTTGTTCACTCTAAAAGTAAATTAGGCACAACATGGTAATGAGCTGTACATCAGTAAAATATTTTAAAAATTAGTAGAGTGCGTGTAACACAGTAATGCCTCTTTATATTCAGGCCTCCTGTGTGACAGCTACAATTTCTAGGTGTGATAAATCGCAGTCTTTTGGGTAAAGAAAAAGGTCAGTCAGAGTATTGCCACTGTAATAAGTATTGCCACAGGGTTGTAATGTAGCAACAGTTAAACTACACAGGACAAGAAACAGACTGGTTGTCAGTACTTAGAAAAATTGAGGCTTCTGTGTTTCCCGATTGCTGAGAATACTTTCATATAAACGTTTCTTGGGGAAAGGATCATTAATTGACCTATTTGTTAGGTGAGCATTCTTAAACTTTCTTGAATTATTTAAGGAAAGAATGTTTTTTTTAAAAATTCATAACTCATATTTTCAGTTAAAAAAACATCAAACAAAACCCACAGAATTGAAACAGATTAGCTCTGATATCTATCCAGCAGTGTAGAGTTGCTACTAATCTAGATAGAGACAAAACAGAAATTATTCAGAGTTGGTCTTACAAGTGTTTTTTTTTTCTTTTGGCCATACCGCATGGCATGTGGGATTTTAGTTCCCCAACCAGAAATCCAAACTCTACCCCCTGCTTTGGAAGTATGGTTCTTAACCACTGGACCATTAGGGAAGTCCATATTGATTTTTAAATTATGTGTTCTGAAGGCTGTGAAAAAGATAAACAGAACATTTATTTTCAACCTAGTTGAGAAAAGATGGCTACTAATTGATTTAAATAAAATAGTATATATATGGTACATTTTAAAAATTCTACTTTTAATTCTGTTCAGTATCTTTTACCTAAGTGATTATTCTTCCTGCATATCATCTTCTTTTTTAATCTCTTAAGTTAATCTTTGTCAGACTTTAAACAGTATAGGTGTTATTGGGTTACTTCCAGGTGACACAGGGGTAAAGAACCAGCCTGCCAATGCAAGAGACAGTGTCAGTCCCTGTGTAGGCAAGATCCCCTGGAGAAAGAAATGGCAAACCACTCCAGTATTCCTGCCTGGAAAATTCTGTGGACAGAGACTGGAGGGCTACAATCCGTGGGGTCACAAAGAATCAGACATGACTGAGCACACATCAGGTTACCAAACTGGTATTTGGATTATTCCAAAGTATTCTCTGAACTTTTTTTACCTTGGGACGTACTTGATTGTTGTTCAAGGCAGATGTAGCAGTTTTCTGTATGGAAGTTTTCTCTTTGGATTCACATCGCTAAAAGGATTTCCTTTGGGAAGTGCAGATTTTTATGATCCTTTCACCTAGATATTCAAGAGTAGACTACAGAAAACACACCTTTCAATCCTTTAGCATGATCCTTGGGACCAAATCATTGTCTCAAAAAACAAAAGTAGACAAAGGTGAGAAACCTAAAATGTCCAGATTAGGAATGAAGACTTCCCCGCAACCACCCCCCCCCAAACAAAAGAAACAGAAAAAAACAAAAACAGAAATGAAAATTCCTTAATAAGAGGACAAAAGTAGCAATAGACAGTAAAGGCGCATTCGAGTAAAATTGTGAGTGCAATTTTAGGAAATATTGAAGTAAATGTAAAATTCAGAATAAGTCACCTCAGGGGAATATTTTCAATAATATAATTGCACTCAAGGAACTTCCCTGGTGGTACGTGGATAAGAATCTGCCCACCAGTGCAGGGGACACTGATTCGACCCCTGGTCCAAGAAGATCAGACATGCCAGAGGGCAACTAAGCCTATGTGCCATAACTAGACCCAAAGCCCTGGAGCCTGTGCTCACAAGAGAAGCCACCACAGTGAGGAGCCCCTGTACCACAGGGAAGAGTATGCCCACTCGCCACAACTGGGCAAAGTCCACGCACAGCAGCGAAGACCCAGCGCAGCCAAAAATTAGTCAATTAACTAATTTTTAAAAAGCTTCTTTTATAATTGTACTCATGAGTGCATGTCTAAAATGGGTTGTGAAGAAAATGCATCAAAGAATTTTCTCCTTGTATTCTCCTTACGTTTTAAATATACATTTGACCCTTGAAGAATGTGAGTTTGAACGGCTCAGGTTCCACCTATACTCATATTTCTTTTTATAATATATACTACAGTATTACATGATTTGTGGTTAGACTTAAATCTGTGCCTGCAGAACCAGGAATACTGAGGTTAAACTGTGAAGTATTGATAGTACTCAAGATTTTCAACTATAGAGGAGAGGGTGTTGGTGCCCCGAACCCCACTGATGTTTAAGGGTCACATGTATAAAACATACTCATTTTAATGCTCTTAGAAAAAAAAAAGTATGTTTTCTAATTTATATGAGCAATCAAATACAGAAGTATCTAATTCTCTGGATTTGTTTTTAAGGTTTCATAGGTGTAGAATTTTCACTTAAAACCAAACTGAACATTTACTTTTACTAAAACATCTTGAAATACAAACTCCTTTCCACTTTGATACTCAGTTACATCATCTTTATGTTTCTTCTTTTTTACAGAACAGCTTTGAAATTTAAAAACAATGGAGAAGACTCAAGAAACCGTCCAAAGAATTCTTCTAGAACCTTACAAGTACTTGCTTCAGTTACCAGGTAATAGTTTAGTCATAATATATATAGGGTCATTTATATAGAGTAGTGGTCATTTAAATATTAGTGTACAGAAAAGGTTAGAATTGTCAGCTCTTGAGACTTTCTATAAGGAAATACATATAAGGAAAATAATTATAAACTTTTACAATTTTTTCTTAAAAGGGACGTTTTTAAGGCACCTCTTTAAAAATACCCAATTTTATAACATAACTAAAAATAAAAATACTTAAAACATTTGAGTATCTCATTAGAAATTTTATCCTTTATGGATTATTTTTATTCCCTACTGTTTTGATATTAGGGGGTTTTATGCCAATTTGTGTGACAACAAAAAGCTGCACTTAACTTTTTATATTTTTGGCCGTGGCGGGTCCTCGTTGCAGCGCGTGGGCTTTCTCTGGTTGCGGCGAGCAGGGGCTGCTCTTCAGTGAGGTGCAGCCTCTCACTGCAGGGGCTTCTCGTTGCAGAGCATGGACTCCAGATGCACAAGCTCAGTAGTTGTGGCCCATGAGTTTAGTTGCTCCACGGCATGTGGAATCTTTCCCGACCAAGGATCGAACCAGTATTCCCTGCATTGCAAGATGAATCCTTGGCCACAGACCACCAGGGAAACCCCAGACAGCATTTTTTTTTTTTTTTTTCAGACAGCATTTTTTAACACTGCTACTTCTTGTAAGAGATGAATAGCAATACATTCAAAGCACATTACTTGGAAGCATAACCTAAATTATTCCTCTACAAAGATGAGTCACTTGGACATGGCTTAATCATATGTATGTGCTTGTTTTATTTTGCTAATTTTTTTTCCTTAGCTTTTCTGAGACATGATAGTAGCAAGTAAAAAGTCATGTATTTGATAAATGTGGCTTCTCATAATAAAAATTCAAACCAGTTACTCAGGTGAAAAGTTGGGAATTCCCTGGCAATCCAGTCGTTAGGACTCTGCACTTTCACTGCCAAGGACTCAGGTTTAATCCCTGACATCCCACAAGCCGTGCAGTGTGGCCCCCCAAAAAATAAGGTGATAAGTTGACAACCATAGGAAGACCTATTTAGATCATAGTGTGTCTCAGCTATAGTGTAGTCACAATTAAAACTTTTTACTTCAGTTCCAAAGTGCACATGTGGGCTTCCCTGGTGGCTCAGTGGTAGAGAATCCACTCGCCAGTGCAGGAAATGTGGGTTCAATCCCTGATCTGGGAAGATAACTGAGTGCCGCAGAGCAACTAAGCCCATGTGCTGGAACTGTTGAGCCTGTGCCCCGGAGCACTGTAACTGCAGGTCCGGAAGCCCCGTGCCCTAGAGCCCGTGCTCAACAACTGGAGGGGTCAACACAACGAGAAGCCTGGACACGACAACTAGAGAGCAGCCCCCGCTCAGCACAACTGGAGGAAAGCTCACGCAGCAACCAAGACCCAGCACAGCCAAAAGTAGAGAAACATTTTAGAGTGAATAAAGTGCGCACTTCTCTTGATGAGCATACCTCAGTGGGAGTTAGGGCATTTCTATTCTTTATGAGCCGGGGGAGGGTAAGTGTGGTTGTCCAAAGCCAGAGAATGGTAGCTCTACCTCCACCTTGGAAACCATCATGATTAGTGATATTTCTGCTCTAGCAGACCATAATGGAGACACACTTGATAATATCAGTGCTTCAGAAGCATGGAGGAGAAACAAGTGGAGAATGCAAGGGAACATGGCCAACCGTTCAAGAAAAAGCTAAGAGACTGCTTTTGGGTGACATTTATTGAGCTGCCCATAGCTTCACTTATTTTAGGATCTCGAATTGAGAAAGGTCACACTGTTTCTCCTGAACTCTCCCCGCCTGTTGCTGGGCTTACTTTGTTACAAGCTGGCAAACACTGGTTTTAACTGGGCTACTGTAAAATATGCCAGTTATCAGTGATGATAGGAGTCTTAACTAGCATCTCCCAGTGTCTCCCACTCCACTACTATACAAAGCAAGAACTGCCTGTAATTACATTTTAATAATAATGCTTAACCTACCTAATTAACTACTCCAGTAGCTTTGTTTTAATTCTCATTATTCGGAAGTAATGTTTTAGGCCTTTAGATAACATATTTAAGACTCATTAGGTATCCCATCTTTTTTTTGTTTTTAATCAAATATACTCCTGCATTCAAGGTAGACTATTATCTCAAAAGATTTTCCTAAAGAAGCAAGAAACTGTGTTATGCATATTTTTCACAAAGAGCTTCAGAGTTACTAAAGTGACTTAAAGGGCGGCGAGACCACTTACTGTAAAGTTACTCTTACAGTAAAAGGTTATAATAATAATTTTTGACATTAGGATGTTTGAAATTAGTGAAGTATTAATAGAATGACTTGTATTTATGTTTATTTACCTACGCAGAAGGGTAGGTCCCCAGGCCTTTGCGGTTGGAAGCCAAGGAAGAAGTAAGCGTGCAGAAAGGGAGTCAGTAATCTTAAGGTCTTAAGAGGAAACAGTCATTATTGTAATATTAAAACCTGAAAACAAAACCTGAGTATATGTAAATTAAGCCATTCATTTGACTGTTTTCCAAATACATTCTGAAATGAAAGCAGAAATGTAACTGTACATTGTTTCTCTGTTCTTCATTTTCTAATGAAAATGAAGCTTGGTTTTTTAAAGTGATGAAGTTACTTTGCACAATTGTGCATGCTCATTGTAGCCCAGATTGACCTTTGTCAAACTGGAAAATACATCAGATGTTAAGGGTATAATTGCTACTCAGACCTTGTTCACCTTAAGGGTTAATAGAGGACACTACTTCCAGAACCCTAAGAGAGCCTTCCCTTTTAGACTTCTCAAGATGAAAAGAGTGGGTTCACTGATGTGCCGCTGCTGCTGCTAAGTTGCTTCAGTCGTGGCCGACTCTGTGCGACTCCATAGACGGCAGCCCAGCAGGCTCTCCCATCCCTGGGATTCTCCAGTCAAGAACAGTGGAGTGGGTTGCCATTTCCTTCTCCAATGATTGAAAGTGAAAAGTGAAAGTGACGTTGCTCAGTCATGTCCGACTCTTAGCGACACCATGGACTGCAACCTACCAGGCTCCTCCACCCATGGGATTCTCCAGGCAAGAGTACTGGAGTGGGTTGCCATTGCCTTCTCCGGATAGGCCACTGGAGTACTATAAATCTGTTTCACCTGCATAAATTTTAAAAGGTCATGTGTCTTTAGGATATGAGTTTTGGCAGTATGGACCCAGTAGTAGAAGATAAGCTCTATCAGTTCAGTTCAGTCGCTCAGTTGTGTCCGACTCCTTGCAACCCCATGAGGTAATGAATTGGAGAAGGCAATGGCATCCCACTCCAGTACTCTTGCCTGGAGAATCCAGGGACGGTGGAGCCTGGTGGGCTGCCGTCTATGGGGTCTCACAGAGTTGGACACAACTGAACCGACTTAGCAGCAGCAGCAGGTAATGAATTGGTGGGGCTGGATTTAGCAAGTCTTATTAATTTTAGAAGAAGTTTCTGAATGTGTTTCTTATAATTAAAATATTAATTTCTTGCCAAATTGTATTCTTTAAATGCAGGTAAACAAGTGAGAACCAAACTTTCACAGGCGTTTAATCATTGGCTAAAAGTTCCAGAAGACAAGCTACAGGTATTTAGGCAATTATAACCTCATTCTTTGTTTTGGGGTTTTTTTTTAGTATATATTTATTTATTTATGGCTGCATCAGGCCTTAGTTGTGGCACACAGCATCTTTGTTGCAGTATGTGGTCTCTCTGTTGTGGCACAGGCTTAGTTGCCCCACATCCTGTGGGATCCTAATTCCCTTACTAGGGACTGAACACACGTATCCTGAATTGAAATATTCTTAACCACTGGACCACCAGGGAAGTTCTCTAACTGCATTCTTAAGCCCAAGAAATTAATAGATATCATGTAAAAATATTCCTAGCTCTTAACTCAGTTTAATGATCATACACTATTTCTATTGAGGTCTCTAGATAGTAATTAATTGTAAAAAAACTAAGACACCTGACACTGATAATCTTATATAATAAGTATTGGTAAGTTCTTTTGAATAATTCAAATAAAATGAAATTTTTCAATTGTATTTTTTACTAGATTATCATTGAAGTGACAGAAATGTTACATAATGCCAGTTTACTCATCGATGATATTGAAGACAACTCAAAACTCCGACGTGGCTTTCCAGTGGCACACAGTATCTATGGAATTCCATCTGTCATCAATTCTGCCAATTATGTATATTTTCTTGGCCTAGAGAAAGTCTTAACCCTCGATCACCCGGATGCAGTAAAGCTCTTTACCCGCCAGCTTTTAGAACTCCATCAGGGACAAGGCTTAGATATCTACTGGAGGGATAATTACACTTGTCCCACCGAGAAGAATATAAAGCAATGGTGCTGCAAAAGACAGGTGGACTATTTGGATTAGCAGTAGGTCTCATGCAGTTGTTCTCTGATTACAAAGAAGATTTAAAACCACTACTTGATACACTTGGGCTCTTTTTCCAAATTAGGGATGATTACGCTAATCTACACTCCAAAGAATACAGTGAAAACAAAAGCTTTTGTGAAGATCTAACAGAGGGAAAGTTCTCATTCCCTACTATTCATGCTATCTGGTCAAGGCCGGAAAGCACCCAGGTGCAGAATATCTTGCGCCAGAGAACCGAAAACATAGATATTAAAAAATACTGTGTACATTACCTTGAGAATGTAGGTTCCTTCGAATACACTCGGAATACTCTTAAAGAGCTTGAATCTAAAGCCTATAAACAAATTGATGCTCGTGGTGGAAACCCTGAGCTAGTAGCTCTAATAAGACACTTAAGTAAAATGTTCAAAGAAGAGAATGAATAATGTTAAGCCATTCTCGACTAGGCCTGATACTTAGTTGACTTTTTTTTTTGTCTTTTGGCCTGTTAACCTTTTAAAAAAATTGGACCAAGCTGTTAGTCTCCAAAAATTGAGTGATGATGATGTGAGTAAGGTTGTTTCCATTTAGAATCCCTGTGTACAGATAATCATCATAGTACAAAGTTGTAGGAATCAAAAGGAGCCACATTTAAATAAGTAATTTGAATGTCAGAATGTGCTATGTTGGGACCTTGTGGCCAACTCTGCCTCACATGTTCTGTGGATTCTGTCAATAAAAGAAGACTTCAGCTTCCAGGAACTTTTATCCACATACTTCCTAACTGTACTACATGGGCAGTTCACACTTCATCTACTCCATTTCTGCACTATCGACTACTTGGGACCAGTTTCTATAGCTCACTGGCCCAAAGATCACAGGAATTCTTCTTTCTTCCTAAATGTTGTTGCTTAGAATAACTCATTCTCCTCACTGGAAATTGCCTTACTTCCATGAAGAAGCTGACCATGAAAGTAAGCATTCTGGCCTTTGTTTCAACTCGTTTTTTCCTTCCTCCCTATCCAGCAAATTCTGCTGTTTTAGCCAAGGAGTCTTCACTGAATGAAGTTTACACACTAGCCCAGATACTTTTTTCCTCCTGAAGTAACTTGCTACCCACACACGTGCTCAGTGCTCTGTCGTGTCTTGACTCTGCGACTCTATGGGTTGTAGCCTGCCAGGCTTCTCTGCCCATGCAATTTTCCAGGCAGGAATACTGGAGTGGCTTGCCATTTCCTCTTCAAGGGATCTTCCTGACCCAGGGATCAAACCTGAGTTTCCTGCGTTGCAAGCAGATTCTTTCCCACTGAGCCAGCAGGGAAGCCCTCATGTAACTTCCACCTCAAAACTAGTGTCTGATTATAATGGTATCTTTCCATTGGGGAAAAAAGAAAAGGTATATGCAAAAAGTATTTTAGGAAGGAGTCTTTAAACCTTTCTTAGTAGTAAAAATCATAAAAGAGTTATTGGCTCACCTCAAGTCAAAAGCTGGGGCAACTGACCTTTTCCTTCCCACACACATCACTAACTCCCCCTCCCCCAAGGCAATCAGTTGCTTGAATGGAAAAAGGAAGTAGGCATCTTTAATCTCTGATTAAAGGAAAGAAAAGAGTTAACCTGAGAGCCAAAGTATCCAAAAGCTAGACTCAGGCACAACTAGCTTTATAGTGCCTTAACCGTGATTATCCCTTTGTTTCATTTTAAATCCTAAACTCCTGGAGCAATCTTGCAGCCCAAGAGCTATGAAGAAAGACTCTTATTTTCTGTAGTAAGAGGTGTCACTGACATCCCAAAGTTTTTATTTCTTACTAACATTACATTTTGCTTGATTTGTTGTGCAATATGTTATGTCAGGTCAAATTACCCTATACTTGTGTGAGAGATTCTCACCAAAGCACTCAACCTGTTTTTGAAAAAGTTGGGTATTGCCTTTACTAACTTAAAATTTGAATCTTCCATTTTAATTGATCCAGGGAAGCCTCTTCTGAAAATCAGATTTGTTCTGCCCTCAGATGTTTGAACTTTATTTTTATAAACCTATAACTTAAACTGGATTACTCAGAAAGATCTAATGTTAACTATATTGACAAATTACCTGTAAGTATAAAGATTACTTGAGGTTATTCCTTACCTAATCAAATTAATTTTGGCCTGGTACAACTCATGATTCTTTATTCATTTTTATCTTGCTTTTCAGTGACAGAAATGCTTGGCAAAGGGTTGTATATTAAATAATCAAAAATATTTTTCACTTGAACTGTAGTCATGGTGGTTAACACAGAAGAAAATGAAATTGATTTTATTTGTTGGCAAAATCAAAAGAATGAAGGCTAGTTATGTTGACAGAAATGACTTTCTGACCTCAGCAAAGTTTTAAATGCATCAGTTCTCCTCACTGTCAGCTTCCTGAGTTGACTTCTCTTCCTAACCTATACTTTGTAGTCATTCTCTTCAGGGACCCTTTCAAGAGCTTTCTTCAATCACCTTCCTCCTTTCTTTAGGCCCTGCCTATCCTGTCAGTTCCCAGGATGAATCCAAGGTTCACATGCTTTGCCCTTCCTATGATGCCTAGTGCTACTAGGGGGATGTTTTCAAAACTGCTATTGCCGCCATTGCAAGTTAATGTATTAAAGCCTCCAGAGCCCTTTTATTTTCCATCTAATCCTGATGAAGATTTAAAATCCCAATCTAGCACCCCAGCTTCTGCATTCTCCCATTTAAATGTAAAGTCATCTTGCCTTTCTTGCACTGTACTACTTTAGGTCTGTCTTCAAATAGTCTGCCTTCATCTCAAGAAAAATTTGTCCTCATGCCCTCAGCCAAACAAGCTCTCCTGTTCTTCATTCCCTCCTTTTCTGTCTCTTGAGGGCCTGTTTCATTCCCTGCCTTATATCCTCAAGATTTATCCATAGGCTCTTTTCTAAACATTATACCAAGAGGAAAGAAAGAGGGAAGAAAATGTCCATTTGTGAAGTTTCTACTACATACCCCCCTGTTTTATGTTTTATGTTTTTCTCTTCGAGCATTTACTAACAGAGCCAGGGCCTTGAATACAGATCAAAGCACGTTGCTCTTCTGTTGGTTTCCCATTCTGTATGCACACGTAAATATGTTTAAGTTTAGAAAGCACTGATCCATTGTATTAAAGTACTAAACAGTTCCCTTCCTGTAACCTCTACCCACTTCAGTCTATCCAGTACACTCCAAAGCTGTCTTTCCAAAGCACAAATCTGATTGTATCATTCCCATGTATTAAATTCTCTGAATCCCCAATACTGTCATCTAGAAATTCCTTGGTGTATAAGGCTTTCCAAAATCTGATCTCTCCAACTTTACCCATATTGTCTAATATTTTACTCTCCCCATACACCCTATTCTCTGCCAGAAAATAATGCCCATCATTGTTGAGATAATCCTGTTTTTCATTCAGTTCGTTTAGAATATTTCTTGAGTGCCTATGAGTTAGATCTTCTGTTAGGCTTTGGAGATAGAAGAGTAACAAATACTATCACTTAGCCTCGTGTGATTTTCCTGTAATGGAGACTGAAAAGTAAATAGCCAATTACTAAACAGTATTGTTAGTGCTGGAATCAGAGCCCCTAATTACATGTCTGCTTCTCCCATTGGATTAGAAACTCATTAAGGGCAAGGACTGTGACTTACGTACACACCTATTCTCAGTAGCACTTAATAAATATTTATGAATGAATCTCAAAACTAATCTCCCACCTCAAGGGTTCCATTAAATATAATATATGTGAAAAGATACCATAAACTTCAAATGTTACCTTTTATGTTAATGTGGTTCATCTACCTCTAATTCCTCCTCTAATGATTCTTCCTGAATGTTTTTCCTTCAGAAAGCATTTCTAGACTGTTTACTTTCAGTTTTGTCCATAGTTACCACTGTGTCAGAACCCTAACCTTATATTCAAGTCCTATATTTTTAAACTACCTATTCATCTGAGTTTTCTGTTAACTTGAAATCAACATATGTAAAATCAGCTTAGACCTCCCTTCCTATCCCTTGACCAACCAAAATGATGGAATGAACTGCTTCTACCTCTTGTCTCTTCTGTCACCATTAGCATTACTTTTAAATACCCTCCTGCCCCCGCTTTTTTGGCCTGAGTTCCCTGACCAAGAATTCAACTTAGGCCACCTGCAGAGTACATGCAGAACCTTAACCACTGAATCGCCAGGCAAGTCCACCACTGCCATTTGTAAAGTGACCCAATAGTATGTCTTTGACATTACTTGCCTCCCATCCAGTCCTCCCAAGACTTGTCCTTGGAGATGTCTCTTCTCTATCTCTTTACATTTTCACTTCCCTTTCATTTTCACTATGGTGCTTAAAACAACCATTATTGCCATGCTGATATCTGTTGGTTGGAATACAGAGAACTCATGATAATGAACCCCATAATAATATGAACTCAGACATGATACAATTGGCATTTGGCTCCCTAACCTCCCACCACCTCCAGTTGGCTAACTGCAGACTTACTCTTATTATTTGATTAAGTCTTAGAATAATGCAACCTCAAGTTTTATTTGATTGAATATATTGGACCTTACAGTTGTATGACAGAATTTTACAATACTCTCGGTAAATATAGTAATAGTGTAATAAGCAAAGGTTTAGCCCATTAGAATTTTCAATGGAAATAGAAATTTGAATATTAGCCCATTAGTTAATTGTGTAGAATGTTTAATGGGCATCTTGTCATAGAGATATCTGGGAAGCATTTTCAGCCCTACCTGCCGTGGCATGCACATATAAAGCACTCTTTGCTTTAGGAGAGTAACCAGTTTACTTCCTTTGATCTATATTTGTTACTGTACACAAAAATATATCTGAAGGTTGGAAAATCGGTGTAATGAATAATGGAAGATATTTAGATCTCAATGAGCAAAGCAGTACTAATGGTAAGCTGCCAAAATAATTTATAAATCTCAACAAAACTTGTGAAGTCACATAGTATGAAGTGTAAAATTGGAATAGTTAAATATTTGAAAAGTAAAAAACGTAGAGATTTAGCTTTAGTAAATTCTAACAGCTGTCCATATTTTACAGAAATAAATGATTTATTGAAGTTGACAGATTAAGTCAATTAACCACAAAGAATTAGACAAAACCAAAAGAACCTGAAAATGAAGCAGAAGATTATTGAAACAAGAGACAAACTAATAGATTTTCTAATACATTTTATGAACATGCATTTGTGATTTGATAACAGACATGGAAGTGTAATTTTTTTCTTTTCTTTTTTGGCTGCACTATGCAACATGCGAGATCTTAGTTCCCCTACCAGGGATAGAACCCGTGTTCCCCTGAAGTGGGAGCATGGAGTCTCAACCACTGAACCAACAAGGAAGTCCTGAAAGTATAATTTTTTAAAGTTTGTTCAATTTATTGCATCTTGAAACTTGGCCATTTAAGTTTACAAAGCTCTGAATTAGAGATGAACAAAAAAAATAGCATTCACTACATGACTTAGCACTAAAGATATAAAATGCACAATTTTAGACACTCTTACAAGGCTTAGAAAAAATTTTGAGTATAATTGCTGATAGTTCAGAAGGAACTAAGGATTCAGCACCATAAAGACTGTTATTTAGGAGAAATTCTCCATTTATTGAGACCACAAGTCACCTATGATTATCAATTTAATGAGGATGTTGGGAGAATTTAGCAATTTACTGTGTTACATGACAAAGACAGAAGTATCATTTAGCTAGTGAATGCTGCAACAAACAAAAGATCAATAATTTCCTCTTGCATTGGAGTATCATAGCATATACAGATAATTCATGTTACCAGCTTGTTTTACTGGAATCCCCTCCTTTCAGTCCATGTTGCACACAACTGCCAAAATAATCTTAATTTGCTTTCATTTTGTGCCTCTGTTCATAAATCATTTCCTTATAGGATAAACACTTTAGTTTCAGAGTCAAAGCTCCCAATAATCTGTTTCTCTTCTCACCTCCCACCATCCCTTCACTTAAGTTAAGCCTGACTGTTCATTCTTGCCTATTAAACGCATTCCCACCTTCATGTTTGTACTCATATACTTGTTTCTGAAATGTCCCCCTGCACCCATTAAATCTCTCTCTCTAAAGCCTAACTGAATATTTTTGTTCCAAATCAAAATGTCTTTCTACTAATTAACAATGCAAATAAATGAAACAAGCTACTCCCACCATTCAGATAAAAAATGAGTCAGAGGATGGCCTTAGTGAAGTACTTGGTAGAGATCCTCCAAAGCAAATGTATCACCTTTCAACTATAGCCAGGCAGTGGGCGGAAGGAGACAGCAACCTCCTAGGATCCTTTGGCTTCCATATTCGAAGGCAGGATACCTTGGCTGTAAACAGCTGGCAAGACATAATTCACCAAAAGGAAACAGGAATATGATCAGGTAGAATTAGGATGGGAGAATGGCTAATTAACAACAAAAGGTGTCCCTGGTAGGAGCTTATGATTTTACACACATTACAGTGTAACACGCTTCCCTGGTGACTCAGTGGTCCTAAGTCTAATCCTGCCCACAATACAGGATATGGGTCCAATCCCTGGGTTGGGAAGATCACCTGGAGGAAAAAACAGCAACCCACTCCAGCATTCTGGCCAGGGCAATCCCAAGGACAGAAAAGCCTGGCAGGCTAGAATCCGTGGGGTCACAAAGAGTCAGACATGTTTGAGCACAAGAGTGTTAACAAAAAAGTAAGTGAGATGCTGACTCTGTGGGGCAACAGGAAAACATTTCTTTAAAAGGGATATGTAACAGTGTTTCTCCAACTTGAATACTGTACCATCTCCTTTAAAGGAAAATTATCCTGGGCCTCTGCTTTCGACCTAGGTTTTTTTGTTAACACTCTTGTGCTCAAACATGTCTGACTCTTTGTGACCCCACGGATTCTAGCCTGCCAGGCTTTTCTGTCCTTGGGATTGCCCTGGCCAGAATGCTGGAGTGGGTTGCTGTTTTTTCCTCCAGGTGATCTTCCCAACCCAGGGATTGGACCCATATCCTGTATTGTGGGCAGGATTAGACTTAGGACCACTGAGTCACCAGGGAAGCGTGTTACACTGTAATGTGTGTAAAATCATAAGCTCCTACCAGGGACACCTTTTGTTGTTAATTAGCCATTCTCCCATCCTAATTCTACCTGATCATATTCCTGTTTCCTTTTGGTGAATTATGTCTTGCCAGCTGTTTACAGCCAAGGTATCCTGCCTTCGAATATGGAAGCCAAAGGATCCTAGGAGGTTGCTGTCTCCTTCCGCCCACTGCCTGGCTATAGTTGAAAGGTGATACATGACCATTTGATTGAGATCAAACTAGTCAATCATAAAGGAACTCAGTCCTTAGTATTCATTGGACAGACTGATGCTGAAGCCAAACTCCAATACTTTGGCCACCTAATTCAAAGAACTGACTCATTGGAAAAGACTCTGATGCTAAGAAAGATTGAAGGCAGGAGAAGGGGACAACAGAGGATGAGATGGTTCAATGGTATCACTGACTTGATAGACATGAGTTTGAGCAAGCTCCAGGAGTTGGTGATGGACAGGGAAGCCTGGTATGCTGCAATCCATGGGGTCACAAAGAGTCAGACATGACTGAGTGACTGAACTGAATTGAACATGACCTAATCTTAACCAGCTGGATTCTGTCTCCATTCTTGAGTGGAGAAAACTGCTGGAGTTCATTCACCTGCTGGGAATCTGACCAAGCAACTAAATAGACCTGCTGTTTTGGTTCTTTTCCAGTTCTTGTTCTGTCTTGTTCCAGTTCTTGGTTCTATCTTGTTCCAGTTCTATCTTGATTCTTTGTCCTAAACCTGAACCTGGTGCTCCAGCCCTCCTGTTGCAGTGTGAGCTATCCAGTATCCTCCCAATATATCCCCTTTGTTCTTAAATTAGACAGATCTCCAGCTTATGGTGGTTTCCCTGGTGGCTCCAATGGTAAAGAATCTGCCTGCAATGCAGGAGACCTGGGTTCCATCCTTGGGTCAGGAAGATCCCTGGAGAGGGAAATGGCAACCCACTCCACTATTCTTAGCTAGAGAATCCCAAGGGCAGAGGAGCCTGGTGGGCTACAGTCCATAGGGTCGCAAAGAATTGGACATGACTGAGCAACTAGACTTTCCAAGGTATAAGAAAAGAAAACACAAGGTGGTTTAAGAGACTATAGTAAGTTACCAATTGTGTGAAAAAGGATGGAATAAAAGAAAAGTATTTGCATAGATTAGGGTAGGAACTGAGGGACAGAGACTGAAACTCAAGAGTAGCAGGAGTGACTTTTCACTGTACACCTATTGACTGCTTTTGACTTTTGAAGCTTGGGACTCTATTACATATTCAGATATTGAACATTTTTAAACTCATAAAAACAAGCAAGAAATATCAGAAAGTTCTAAGCAGATAATTTTTCAAGGGTGGCTACATAACATTAAGTGTTCAAGGATGACCTCTCTGAGGAAGCAGATGTAAGTTAAGCTCTCAGTGATTTAAAAAAAAAATCTATATATATAATACCACAATCCTGGTGAAGAGCAGTCAAAACAAAAGGAATCCAAAGATCTTAAGGTAGGAAAGTGCTTGAGTAAGGATTTGGGGCTTTAAGTACAATTGGGAAGCCAGTGGAAGGTTTCAAGAAAGGGAGTAACTGGATTTAATTTACCTTTATAAAAGATTGTTCTGGCATCTGAGTAGAGGATGGGTTTATAGAGGGGAAGGAGAAGAGGTGAAGAGACCTATGAGGAGGTGTTAGAATATCCCATGAGAGCTGATGGTAGCTGAAATAAGGATAATAGCACAGGACACAGTATGAAGAGGGTCAGCTGGGGACTATTTTGAAAGTGGAGCTGATAGGAATCACTGGTGGATACAAAATAGAGTTAATAAAAAGAGGAATCAAGGATGACTGCTAGATTTTTTTAAGATATTAAATAGTGATCATAAATTAGATTTAGAAAGGCAGGGGAGAAACAACTTTTAGAGGGGAATTAGAGATGGAGATGGCTATGAGATATCCTATAGAGATGTCAAGAAGGTATCTGCAGGCACATACTTAGATAGAGTTCAGAGGGGAGATCAAGAAAGGCTGGAAGCTGGATTTGTGAGCCATTGACATGAAGTCATAGGATTGAATAAGCTCACCACCTAGGGATAGTGTGGGAATAAGGAAAAGAAGAGGGTCAGCACTGGCCCCTGGGCACTGCTACTCCTGATTTTTGGAAACAACTGTATTGATTCACACATCACAAACTTTTTAAAACTATGCAATTCAGTGGGTTTTAGTATATTCATGAGGTTAAGCAACCATCACCACAATCTAATTTTATAACATTTTTGCTTTCCCTAAAAGAAACTTCCATCACAATTAGCATTCACTCCCCATTTCCCTGTCTCCATCCCTAACGACCACTCTGTGCTGTGCTTAGTCATTCAGTAGTGTCCACTGCTTTGCGACCCCATGGACTAGAGCCCGCCAGCCTCCTCTGCCCATAGGGATTCTCCAGGCAAGACTACTGGAGTGGGCTGCATGCCCTCCTCTAGATCTTCCCAACCCAGGGATTGAACCCAGGTCTCCCACACTGCAGGCAGATTCTTTACTGTCTGAGCCCCCAGGGAAGCCCCAATGTCCACACTAGGCAGCCACTAATCTGCTTTCTGTGTCTATCGAGTTGCCTGTTCTGAATGTTTCATATAAATAGAATCATACACTATATTGCCTTTTATGACTGGCTTCTTTCACTTAGCATAATGTTTTCAAGATTCATACATCTATATCACAACCTCAATCATTTTTAAGTCTGAATTAGCTTATTGTATGAAAATACCATATTTTGTTTTATCTGTTCATCAGTTGGTGGACCTTTGAGTTATTTTTACTTTTTGGTTTTTATAAATAATGCTGCTATGAACATTTGTGTACGAGTTTTTCTGTGGATATATATTTTCATTTCTCTTTGGTAATATTATGGACTGAAAGTTTGTGTCCCCCTCAAATTTATATGTTTAAGCCTCAACCTTCAGTATTTCTATATTTGGAGATAGGATCTTCATGTAAGTAATTAAGGCTAAATGAGGTCAGAAGGGTGGAGACTTATCCAATAGAATTAATTTTCTTACAAGAAGAGACTCAAGAGAGCCCTATTCTATCTTTACACCATGTGAGGATACAGAAAGAAGGCAGCCACCACAAACCAGGAAGAGAGCCCTCACCAGGAACCAGGCCACCTGGCACTCCCATCTCTCTGAGTTATCCACAGTTTGTTATGATCCACACAGTGAAAGGCTTTAGCATAGTCAATGAAACAGAAGTAGATGTTTTTTTGGAATTTCAGAGTCCAGAGGGGAAAAAAAATGCTGTGAGAAAAAAAAAATATCTGTTGTAAAATCCACTCAATCTGTGTATTTTATTACAGCAACCCAAGCCAACTAAGGAAGTTAAATACTCAGCTGAGTCACATGGTACATTTGTTCCATAGGACTGGAAGAGGTCAATCCTCATTCCAGTTCCCAAGAAGGGCAGTATGAAAGGACGTTCAAACCTCTGGACAGTTGCACTCATCTCCCATGCTGGTAAAGTTATGCTCAAAATCCTCCAAGTTATGCTTCAGCACTATATGAACCGAAAACTTTCAGATGTTCAAGCTGAGTTTAGAAAAGGCAGAGGAACCAGAAATCAAATGGCCAACATTTTCTGGATCATAGAGAAAGCAAGGGAATTCCAGAAAAACATCTACTTCTGTTTCATTGACTGCACTAAACTCTGTGGATCATGACAAACTGTGGATAACTCTATAGATATGGGAATACCAGACCATCTGAACTGTCTCCCAAGAAACCTGTATGCGGGTCAAGAAGCAAGAGTTAGAACCCTGTATGAAACAACTGACTGGTTCAGGATTGAGAAAGGAGTGTAACAAGGCTATTGTTTCCCTGTTTATTTATACACAGAGCGCATCATGTAAAAGGCCAGGCTGGATGAGTTACAAGCTTGAATCAAGATTGCTGGGAGAAATAACAGTCTCAGATATGCGGATGATACCACTCTAATGGCAGAAAGCAAAGAGAAACTAAAGAGCCTATTGATGAGGGTGAAGGAGGAGAGTGAAAAAACCGGTTTGAAACTCAATATTAAAAAAACTAACATCATGTCATCCAGTCCCATCACTTCATGGCAAATAGAAGGAGAAAAGTTGGAAGCAGTGACAGATTTCCTCTTCTTGGGCTCCAAAATCACTGTCAATGGTGACTGCAGCCATGAGATTAGAAGATGGTTGCTTTTTGGCAGGAAAGCTATAACAAACCTAGACAGTGTGCTAAAAAGCAAAGACATCATTTTACCAACAAAGGTCCATATAGTCAGGACTATGGTCTTTCTAGTAGTCATATGCGGATGTGCGAGCTGGATAAGAAAGAAGCCAGAGTGCTGAACTGTGGTTCTGGAGAAGACTTTTGAGAGTCCCTTGGAAAGCAGGGGGACCAAACCAGTCAATCTTGAAGGAAATCAACCCTGCATACTCTTTAGAAGGACTGATGGTGAAGCTGAAGCTCCAGTGCTTTGGCCACCTGATGTGAACAGTTGATTTATTGGAAAAGACCCTGATGCTGGGAAAGATTGAAGGCAGAAGGAGAAGAGGGCAACAGAGGATGAGACGGTTGGATGACATCACTGATTCAATGGACATGAACTTGGCCAAACTCTAGGAGATGGTGAGAGACAGGGAAGCCTAGCATACTGCAGCCCATGGGATGGTGAAGAGTCAGACATGACTTAGTGACTGAATAACAACAATGGATTGATTAAATCACAGTTCAGGATTTAATGTGGCAAAACCAACTGTATACTGTAAGTATATAGTAGCAAACTAATTTTTAAGATTTTTTTTCTTCCCCCCTTTTTTTTTTTGGTCTTGTTGTGTGGTATGTGGGATCTTAGCTCCCTGACCAGGGATCAAACCTGTGCCCCTTGCAATGGAAGAATCATGGAGCCCTAACCACTGGACCACCATTTCCCTCTATTTTTTTTGTCTTTAGTTGTAGAAAGGTACTCAAGCCAATTTGTGTTTTCTTGCCTCAGGAAAATATTATGGTGATAAAGCTAAAGGAAGTCTTTTGTAAGACACTTACCTTTCTGAATTAATTTTTCTACAACCTGAGCCTGTTAAAGAGATTAGGCTAGGTGTACTGGAGGGAGACACAAAGAAAAGGAGCAGAGACTTTAAGGGCAAACAGAACAGAGGAGAGAGGAGAGATTCCTGGGAAAGGAACAAAAAGCCAGAAGTTCCCATGGTTGTTGATGGTACTCAAGTAGTTAAGCAATACTTCACCGAAGATGAACTAGATAACATTCCCACTCTATTCCTGTGACAGGACAGCAGAAAGGTGCCAGGCTTTGAGGGATCATTATGGGCTTCAACAATAAACCTGCCAATGGTGTCTGTGATGCCTGGAGTCAAGATGCCCTCAGGCACCTCTTAAATCTCCTAGAAGCTGCTCTAACTATGAGAGGTAAGGAGGTACCAACACTGACCGAGACTAAACTTTATTCCAGCAAGAAGAAAGTGCCAAAAGAACAATCATCCTTTTCAAGATGCTTGATTGAGTATGTGGTTATCTTTTCTCCCTCTTGGGAGAATACTGAAAGGAAAGGAAGATAATATAAAGACTAAAATATCAAAATAACATTGAGAATGGAAGGACTTTATTAATGGATGAGAAATTTAAAAAAAAATCTGGAATATAGAAAGCAGAAAGACTGCTGACTGATGAAAGCCGTGGGGATATGGTCCGAGCTGAGGCTATTTTGAGACGGGGTTGTGGACCCAGCAGGCTCCAGAGACCAGAAGTGCTTGGCAGAATAAGGGTCCCTCCCCCCAGTGATGTTCACATCCTCACCCCCAGAACTGATGAATATATTAGGTTATATGGCACAGAAGAAATAAGTTTGGAGAGAAATTATTGTTGCTAAGTGATGATCTCAAAATAGAGAGATTATCCTGAATTATTCAGGTGGACCCTGCAGTAACTACAAGTTTCTTCAAATTGGAAGAAGGAGGAAGAAGAGGAGAGAGAATGAGATGTGAGGTTGGAACCAAAGACAGAGCGGTGTGATAAGAAGGACTGAGCCCATCATTCCTGACTTTGAATATGGAAGAAGGGGACCACAAGGCACAGAATGCAGGCAGCTCCTAGAAACGAACGGCAAGGAAGCAGACCTCTGCTGGAGTCTCCAGAAGGGAACATAGCCCTGCTGAGACCTTGAGAAGTGATGGGCTTCTGCAGAACTCTATATAATAAATAGATGTTTTTTTAAGCTACTAAGATTGTGGTAGTAGGAAACTAACTGGAACAACTCTGTACTTGCTGAAGTGATAAATGTGGACAAAAACAAATTAATTGGTAGTCTGTAAATTGAAGTGTATATCCCCCTACACTACCTCTTTGTTATACTCCAGTGGGCAAACTACATCATCACTGCCAGATGTTTATCTTTTTAGAGAACTATGAGTTAAGTTTATAGGAAGAATTTGAGTAAATACGGAAGGTATCGGTGCCAAAGAGCTACATTCTTCTGTCCTGGCATTTGGTAGTCTTCCTGGAGCATGATGGATGGCTGCTCCCTTCCCACTTACGTGACATTGAAACTTAACTAGTAAGCCAGCCAGCCCTGCCTGCGTAAGCTGAGCTCCCATTAGTTCATGTTTAGCATTTCTTCTGCCTCATTCTGTCTAAAACGTAAATGGACAACCAGAAAGGCCTCCATATTTATAGAATACCTGCAGTATGACAGAGAAAGACCAAGGTGAAAAAAAGAAAGAGACTTTTCTGGTGGTCCAGTAGTTAAGAATCTGCCTTGCAATCAGGCAGGGTATGCAGGTTCAATACCTGGGTGGGGAACTAAGATCCCATATGCTGCAGTCTGCAGCCAAAAAAACAAGCAAAAACAAAACAAGAAAAATTCAGGAAAACTTAATTTAGAGGAAACAGGAACGATTAAGGGAACAGAAAACACCTTAAAACAAAATAAGACAAACCATAATCTGTAAGTAATATCATCGGAGAGATCTGAGAAGATACTGAATTGAATCTATGGCAGATGTTGTTTATCTACGGAACAGTCATTACTCAATTCTTCCTTATGAAAAGAGCCCTGATATTTTCCCCATGTTGCATAGCCATGTGTTTCAGGGGAAACAGAATCCTCTCTTCTTTGAGGGGGCTTCCCAGGTGGCACTAGTGGTAAAGAACCCACCTGCCAATGCAGAAGACATAAGAGACATGGGTTTGATCCCTGGGTCAGAAAGATCCCCTGGAGGAGGACATGGCAGCCCACTCCAGTATTCTTGCCTGGAGAATCCCCTAGTAGAGGAGCCTGGTGGGCTACTTCTGTAGTGTTGTAAAGAGTCAGAAACGACTGAGGCAGCTTAGCGTGCACACATGAGGGAGCTTAGTCTTCATCACATAAGTTCTTCAACTGATTGGGTGAGGCTCACCCACATTATGGAGGGCAATCTGCTTGACTCAGAGTGTACTGATTTGACAGTTGATCTCATCTAAAACATACCTTCACAGCAACATGGAGACTGGTGTTAGAAGAAATATCTGGGTACAATGGCCTAGCCAAGAGGACATATAAAATTAACCTTCACAACTACTTGCTAGGATGAGAAGCTGCACGTTAGAAGGTACCAAAGGAAGGAAGGAGGGAAGAAGGCTGGAGGGAACTTTGCATGGTAAACATCTGCCACTGTGAAGTTACCAGTGGAAATCTGACTTCTTGTGATAGAGCTGTGAGGAAGACAGATATGGAAGAAGAGTGTAAAATGTTACAGCAACAGTACTAGCCTTTTATTTCATTTTTCTTATAAAAATCTTTTTCAGGTGTCCTTATGAGCAATTACAGTCTGAACTCTTATGGTGTCCAGTTAGATACTGTGAAGTCAAATAAATCTGTGGCTATTGAGTGGGTTTAACTGATCTTGATTTTCTCTTAAGTTACCCCACAACTCCAAGGGGCTTCTGTACTAAAATAGGTGTCATTGCATATAGATAGGCAGCAGGTGCATGAAACATCACTAATTATTAGGGAAATGCAAGTCAAAACTACAGTGAGCTACCTCACTCTGGGCAGAATGGCCATCATTAAAATCTCCAAATAATAGGTGCTAGAGAAGCTGTGGAGAAAGGGGAACTCATCTACTCTTAGTGGGATTGTAAATTGGTATAGCCAATATGCAAAACAGTACAGAGGTCCCTCAAAAACTAAATGTTGGGAATTTCCTGGCATGCAATGATTAGGACTTGGCACTTTCACTGCCATAGCAGGGTTCAACCCCTGGTCAGGGAACTAAGATCCCACAAGGCTTGTGGCATGGCCAAAAAAAGAAAGAAAAAAGATACATTCACCCAATGTTCATAGTAGCACTGTTTTCAATAGCCAAGACATGGAAGCAACCTAAGTGTGAATCAACAGATGAATGGGTATAGAAAATGTGGTATATATACACAATGGAACACAACTCAGTCATAAAAAAGAATGGACCATGTATTTACAGCAACATGGATAGGTCTATATATTATCATACTAAGTGAAGTAAGTCAGAAAGAGACAGATACATTCTGTATGATATCACAGGTGTGGAATCTAAAATGACACAAATGAACTTGTCTACACCATAGAAACAGATTCACAGACTTGAACAGACTTGTGGTTGCCAAGGAGAAGGGAAGCTGGTAGAGGGCTGGATCGGGAGTTTGGGATTAGCAGATGCAAACTATTATATGTAGAACTGATAAACAACAAAGTCCTAGTGTATACAGCACAGGGAACTATGTTCAATATCCTGTGATGAACCATAATGGAAAAGAATATGAAAATGTATATGTGTAGAACTGAATCACTTTCTGTACACAGAAATTAACATTGTAAATCAACTTTAGTTCAGTAATTTTTTTTTTAAGTAAAATAGGTATCATGGTCCCAATAAAAAAATCAAGAAAGTAGATGTAGTCCCTGAGAGAGTATGTACCATAAGGACGGTTATCAAGGAAGGAGCAGTTAATGGAATGAGGAAACCATGAAGGAAGAAGAGAACAGCTAGTTGACATTCTTAATCTGCACTCCGTTGTCTTCTCTGGGGCCCATTAACGATCTTCAAAGGATTAATTAACTCCCTGAAATTATATACAAAATTTGCACATATGTGGATAGCTGTCATCAGATTTCCAAAGTGACTTCACTCCCTTTCAACAACAGCAACAACATCAACAAAGAAAAGTAAAAGGAAAAAATAACCACTGGAAAGAAACTATGTGGTTTCAAGAAGTGAACCATTAAAGTATTGATATAATGCAGTAGAGATACCCAATAGGATATTAAGTGAAAAATATTTATCAGTAGGCAATTAGAAGGTCTCTTCTTGGAACAGTCATAGAACTGTGCTCCCTCAACCTCCTTTCCACTGCAGTCTGGCTTCTGAGGCCGCTACTCTACCGAAATTGCTCTTGTTGATGACACTGACATTTATTTTGTGAAATCTAGAGAATAGTTCTGTCTTCTCATTTTATATGACTTCTCAGTAGCTGTGACTCCACAGTCTTCCAGTCTGCTTCAACTTTTCTGGCTTAAGCCACCATTTCCTTTTGTGCCCTACATGAAATGACTACAATAGTTCATAACTGACTCCCTCTCCCTTTTTTTTTTGGCCATGCAGCTTGCAAGATCTTAGTTCTCCATCACGAGATGTAATCCAGGCCCCGGCAGTGAAAGCACCGAGTCCTAACCATTGACCACAAGGAAATTCCCCATGAATGACCCTCTTAACCCTCCCTCAACCCTGCCTCCCACTTCTGTTATGCTATAGAACTAGAAGGATCTTCTTCCAGTTTATTTTTTCTTTTTTTACCTTGTTTGATCCTTCTTATTTGCAGTTGTCTGTTCAAATGTCACCTTGAAAGTTATCCTTCCCATACTTTCCTACTTTCAGTTGCTAACATTATCACTGAACCATCTATTTTTTTTTAAATTGCACCTCACACAATCTGAAATTATCTTATTCTTTTTATTTATGTGTCATCTGCCTCATACCATTAAGACATACATTTTTTTCCCAGGACTGGAACATTGCATCTCTTTTTCTCTACTAGACCTCTAGTGTCTAAGGTGCAGAACTGGCACTTACTGACTTGATGCATGAATGATGACACTCAAAATGAATTGCACTGTTAAGATTTTATATTTTAAGTTTGCGCTCTTTTGATACAGTGCTTTAAATATGATTTTTACAGCAAAGGTGGGTAAGTAACCCTATCGAAAAATTCTATTGAGAAATCAAAGGATATGAGGACTAAAAAATCACTTTGATGACCTGAAGTTAGTATTGATATTTGAAAGATAACTGTGGAAGAACTGGAGGGAAAAGAGAAGCCAGAAGGCCAGGCTAAAAAGGATTAAAGTGAGAGGAGGGTGAGGAATGAGACAGAATGTAGAGATCGCTTTCAGGGAAACATTTAGCAGAGAAAACATTTCAAAAAGATAACATGGTTGAGGGAGCAGTGTACAGGATCACTGTCTAGAGAAAGGGACTGAAGCCAGAGAAGTGTCATTCTTTCATTCTAGGCAAAACCAGGCAACTATTGTCACAACTCAGTGGAGACAGGAAATATTTTACAAAGAAAAGGAATACGCGTGCTTCTGTATCCTTGGGGCTCGTTTGAATTTGGTGGATGCCAATAATTTTCAAAAACTGTGATCATTCTCTAACAAAAGATAACTTAAAACTCTCAAGTTAAAAAAGGGCACAGCTCTTCTCAGGACACAGATGAATGTCAGTAAATAACATCTTTATTCTGCTTCAGTTTTTGTCTAAATTGGGGTCAATGGTATTCTCCAACCTTCATGAGTGCAGGAGGCTTAATCAAAATAAACAGTGATAAAGCCTATCTGATAAGCCATGTGTGTCAAACCTGTAGTCTTAACAAAATTTATTAAGTTGCTGAAATAAGGAAAACCACACACTAGAGGAATTGGAGGAGTTTAACTCAAAAAAAAGGGGAGAGGGGAAAACAAGAAGATAGCATAGAACTTGGTGGAGTGTAGATAAGAATTAAGCAGGCTCAAGCCTAACTATGACGTTGACTCCAAGGTCATGTGTTCTCTAAAACTATTAATGTAAAGTTAAATGTGGGATGTTACATTTGAAAATACCTTATTTGAAGCAGTATGCCTGGATTGGCAAAGTGTCAGAATGATCCCCAGGACTCAGCTCTGCCAGGCAGACATACGATATTCCATGATTACTGATATGATTTCACACAACAAAGCTTCTGAAAGTTTGTTTTTGGAACATGGTTTCTTAGCCTATGTCCTTTCATTAATCAACAAAAGCAGTGTTTACAGCTTCATAAGGGACATCTCTATGTGTTGAAATTCTGTTTAATTTTGACATTCAGCTTGAAGGCTACCCCCCTGAAGTGTTATTCAGTTTCTCTTTGGTTGGAATAAAGGATTTTAAAAGCAATAACTATACTATGGACATGATACGCTTTACTCATGTACCAGACTCCGTGACGGAGAAACATTTATTTATCTGAAATCTCATTTGATCTTCCATAGAAGGCAATGGCACCACACTCCAGTACTCTTGCCTGGAAAATCCCCTGGCCGGAGGAGCCGGGTGGGCTGCCGTCTATGGGGTCGCACAGAGTCGGACACGACTAAAGCAACTTAGCAGCAGCAGCAACATTCATCTTCACAACTCTTGAGATATGAGAAAACTGTTAGAAATTAACGTCTATGGAATTTCCTTTTTCTATTACTGCGTTTACTTTCATTCTGCCTTACGATTCAGCACGTTAAAATTTTTTTCCCCTAGCGTTTGAGGCATCAACACTAGTTTCTTTTCTATGACCACCACAAGCTTCCTATGCGGTAAATTCTCCACGAATATGTAACTGAATCTCATACGGGACTGTAACTCGCTTCCGTGATAACTAGTAAACTGGAAAGGGCGCGTTCCTTCTTTCTGTCATCCCAAGTTTCGGGGGCATCGCGGGGTCAGCCCAGGGGCCGAGGGTTTGGCGGGGTTTGGGCGGGCTGACCACACCTCCGGCTACCCAGACTCTTGAGTTGATATTCATCGCTGAGACTCAGCTGCCGCAGCTCCCGCCCCCCGGGGCGGGACTTCCTGTCTTCCTAAAGGAGCACTTCCGACCAGAGCCGGAAGCTGCCTTGGGGCAAAGCGCGTGCCCAGGGCTGTCGCTCAGACCACCCTGGCTGGCTGCAGGCAGGTGAGCTTGGGGTGAGTCTGGGTAGCGGAGGAACCATGCATTGCTAGCTGGCTCGTGACCAGTGCAACCCTGCAGGGCTCTCGGTCTTTTTGCCCTTACTTAGAAACTCCCCAGATTGCCGGGCGTGGTCTGCTTCCTGAGGCTTTGACCTAATCCATCTGCACTTAGTCTCTGAGCGAATCCCCCTGCATTCGCGGGGCCGGGCGGGGTCTCGGGCCTGGGCCCGCTGCGGGCGAGCGGGACACACTGCGTTGCACTCCACCGCAAAGCCTGTTGACTTGTCACTTGGAAATAGGTGAAAATGGTACAGGCGACCCACGACGTGGTGTCAGGTTAGAGAACCAACTCTGACCTTTTAAATGCTTTAACAGTTATGATGTAGGAAAAATAATGTTAGGTGGGTGGAGAACGTATTTACAAGTTTTACCTAGTGTTCACTACTGACAAGAGGACTGTTGTAGGTTGTGGGTGGATCCAAATGAGGGTGTAATATCCCTGTCCCTAAAGAAACTACAGTCCCGTTGTGAAAACAGAACTCACAAATGCCAAACTGTTACAGAAAGAGTAGACAGATTAAGAGTAGAGACTTCTCTTTTGTCTCGCGTTAATATAGCCATGAGGACTGTTGTTATTTGTCTCAGTTTTTTTCATCTTTTTTAGTTTTAACCTTTTTGTATACTTTTATAATAAAATAGCATATTGCTGGTATTTTTTTTTATCTAAATGGACAGCCTATGCCTTTTGACTGGCAGCCTTACTGTACTTAAATTCAAAGTCATTTCTGAGGTATTTGTTCAAGCCACAACCTTTGAGTCATCCTTGACTCATCTCTTTCTCGCACACATTTAATCTATCAGCAGCAAATCCAAGAACTCAGCCTTCAGAATCTATCCAGAGGCCCAAGCCCTTCTCATCATCACCCCTTATTGAAATTGCAGCTGCCTTTCACCTGGATTCCCTCAGTAGGCACCTAGCCAGTCTGCTGTTTCTTATTTCAGCCTTTCCATCACATCTAGAGTGATTCTTAAAAAAAAAAAAAAAAATCAGATTATCTCCCTCTCACAGAACTCTCCATGGACTTCCCATTTCACTCAGATTGAAAGCCAGATTCTTTAGAATGACCCTCAAGGTGCTTTCTGATCTGCCCTTGCTATATCTCTGATCTAATCTCCAGCTCCTTTCTCCCTTTTCTCTGGTGCCTCAGGCACATCCTAACCTCAAGATATTCAGCAGTTCCTTTGTCTGAATGTCCACAGGCTTAATCCCTTACCTCCTTCATATATATTTTTTTAACTTTACCTTTTCAGTGAGAACTTCCCTGGCATAGCCTTCCCTTACATTTCTATTGTACTCCTCCTCCTCCTGCATAGTACCATATGACCTGCTGTGGAACTGGTTTATTTATTTCTCTGGCTCAGCATTGTGTACCCCACAACCATAGAATCTTATTTATGAGAGCTGGTATTTTTCTGTATTTTGTTTACAGCTGTATCCCTAGTGCCTAAAACAATACCTGGCTTTTAGTGGGCTGTTTATAATTGTTGAAAAACCTTTTTTTGCCATTTTATAATTTGTACTTTCTACTCTTTTTCTTTCTCTTGCCTTGCCTTTTTTTTTTTTTTGAATTGAGGTTTGTTTTATCTTCTCTTTTTCCTTATACTTGTTTGAAGATATGTTATTCTATATACTTTATTTCTGTTCTTATAGTGGTTAATTTTAATTTTATGTTTAAAATTAATGTAGTTAATTTTAATTTTACTGTGCATAATTGAAACTAATCAGAAAGCTTTGCAAAACCGTATTGTTTTTACCTGTAAGTTACTGGTTTTTTAACAGGCTTCCTGGATCATCTCAGTATTGATTTTTGTAAGATGTAAATGTTCAATAAAACTAGTAGTTATTATTATTTTCTGGTGGTCTTCATTTTTTTCCTTTTTGGTTTCTTACAAAGTAAATTTGTCATACATTAATAAAATATTTACTGTATACTTAGCACTCAAAGTTTTGTTTTTAAATATACAATACTTTTTCTCCCTTACCTTTTTGCTCTGAAATGTGCAAAAAAGTCCACTAGAAAATATGGTTGATAATATTATGAAATGAATATTGCCCAGAAAGTAGGTAGAGACTACCAGAAAAGGAATTTTAACAGTTTGCTGATTATTAGGAGCAGATGGAATGAATTTGTGGAGGGGTTATATGGGAAGATTTGGTGGTATTTGAAAGTATGTGGAGAAAAGACACAACCTGTTTCACTCATTTTATTAGTTCTGTTTCATATAGTTGTATAGCTGTGTCTTAACAAATTGTAAGCTTGGTGTGGATTTAAGTCATTGGTGTTTGAGAGAGAAAACATGTCTATAGCCTCTTCAGAAAACCTAAAGCTTTTTGGAGGCACTACTTAAAATGATGTGAGATAATTCAGTGTGTGAGGGCCAAGGAATACTGCGAGGATGTAGAACTTTGACACAGTCTTTGACAGCAGGTATGATGTGCATGGAGGGCAGCAGGACATTATGCTAAGTGAGGTAAGCTGCTCACCAAAAGATAACTATGCTTTGGCTTCTTTGACATGTTTAGAGTAGGCAAGTTAATAGAAATGGAAGGTGGGAGCTGGGGAGAGGAGGTTATGGGAGTTGTTTAATGGATATAGATTTTCAGTTTTGCAAGACAAAAAAATTTTGGTGATTGGTTGCACAGCAGCAGGTGAATATATGTAATGCCACTGAACTGTGCACTTAGAAATGGTAAGGTAATAAATTTTATGGTGTGTGTATTTTACAACAATTAAATTTCTTTTTAAAAAGGACCACAGGTGGTTTTCTTTAAAATTGGGCTATTAAAATTCAGAAGTCATTACATTTTAGGTGGTCCTTTTTGCCCATACTATTCAAAGGTGTTGTAGTCCCACTTTCTGTAGTTTCCCAACCTGAATCTCCAATCAGTGAAACCCTTTAGGTTTCACCACCTGGAAAGCTTGTTCTCTTATTAATTTCTGCTGCATTTTCCCATCAGCTTAATCAGAAAGGTTTCCACATGGGGTCTGCCTCACTCTTAACCCTCCTGCTTCTTCACAGTTACTGAATTTGATCCTTACATTACTAATTCTAGGTCTTAATTGTTTGCTGTTATCTTTCCTAATTAAACGCTTAAGTTCCTTACAAGAGACTGTCTTCCATTTGCTTATAATCCTGGTGACAGAAAGGTTAATGAATTGGAGAAGGAAATGGCAACCCACTCCAGTGTTCTTGCCTGGAGAATCCTATGGACGGGGGCGCCTGGTGGGCTGCCGTCTAAGAGGTCGCACAGAGTCGGACACGACTGAAGTGACTTAGCAGGTTTAATAGTAAGTAAGTTTGTCAGCAGTTAAAGTAACTTGAGTGAAGAAACTTTTAAGGAAAGAATGCAAATGCAATTGGAGCTTTTAGATAAAATCTCTTAGGAATGATTATACTTTAGAAATGTCTGTGTAAATAGTCTCTCCAGACTTGAATAACCTGAATTTCTAGGGTTGTGCTAAACTAAGTGATGAAAGTTCATTGAATATCTAAGTCATTTCCAAATAAAATAATATTCTGAAACACACACACACACACAAAAAAGAAAGGTTAATGAGTGTCAATTCATAGCTTGTAAGTGCCTGAGCCAGGATTACTACCTAGAGCTCCTGAATCTCAGTGAAGCATGTTTCCTGTTGATGTTGTTTTCTACTTGATAAATGTCAGTGTGTGAATGATACTTCAGACCTCATGCTAAATTATTTTAATATGTTTTGAACAAGTAGCAGGAAAGATAAAATATGTTTAGAAAGATAACAATACATATTGAAAAGCTTTTTTCTAAAATTAATTCACAAAGTGCCAGTGTTCTCACTTTTTCTGTTGGGCATCAAACATCTTTTTGGATCCTTTGGTGGCTAAACAAGGTAGAAGATTAGGTAAATGAATCAGTACCTACTGGTGAAATAGGCTCACTGGAATTAGACTTCCCTATGTCAACTACTGTTATTCTTTTCTTTGATTAAATTTTTATTTTATATATGAGTTTAGTTGACTTACAGTGTTGCATTAGTTTCAGGGGTATAGCACCTGATTCAGTTATACATATGTCCTTTTTCAGATTCTTCTTTCTCCCCCTTCCTTTACCCTCTGGTAACCATAAGTTTATTTTCAGAGTCTGGAGTTCTGTTTTTGTTTTGTAAATAAGTTCATTTGTATCATTTTATTTTTTGATTCCACATAGGATATAGTATTTCTGTCTGACTTAGTTCAGTTAGTATGATGATATATAGGTTTATCCATGTTGCTGCAAGTGGCGTTGTTTCATCCTTTTTTATGGCTGAATAATATTCTATTGCCTATATGTACCGCATCTTATTTATCCATTCCTCTGTCCGTGGTCATTTAGGTTGCTTCCATGTCTCGACTGTAGTGGTTGGATGGCATCACCGGCTTAATGGCCATGAGTTTGAGCAAGCTCTGGGAGTTGGTGATGAACAGGGAAGCCTGGCATGCTGTGGTCCACGGGGTCACAAAGAGTTGGACATGACTGAGCAACTGAACTGAAATAGTGCTGCTATGAACATTGTGTGCATATATCTTTTCAAATTATAGTTTTCTCCATGTACATGGACTTCCCAGGAGGCTCAGTGGTGAAAAATCTGCTTGCCAGTGCGGGAGATGCAGGAGACACAAGTTCAATCCCTGGATCAGGAAGGCCCCCTGGAGGAGGAAATGACAACCCATTCCAGTATTCTTGCTTGGGAAATCCTATGGACAGAGGAACCTGGTGGCTATACAGTCCATAGGGTTGCAGAGTCAGACACGACTGAGGACAGCCAGATACATTCCAGGAGTGGAATTGCTGGATCATACGATAGGCCTATGTTCAGTGTTTTAAAGGAGACTCCATACTGTTCTCTATAATTGTACCAATTTACATTCCCAACAGCAGTGTCGGGAGGTTCCCTTTTCTCCACACCCTCCCTAGCATTTACTGTTTGTAGACTTTAAAAATATATATATGTTCATTTCTGGCTGTGCTGAGTCTTTGTTGCTGCCTGTGGGCTTTCTCCGGTTGCAGTGCATGGACCTCCCTGCGGTGGCTTTTCTTCTTGCAGAGCATGGCCTCTGGGGAGCGTGGGCTTCGTTAGTTGCAGCACATGGGCGTGGTAGTTGTGGCACATGGACAGTTGCTCTGCTGCGTGTGCGATCTTCCCAGGCCAGGGATCACACCCATGTCACCTGCCTTGACAGGCCCATTTTTAACCACTGGACCACCTGGGAAGTCCCTGTTGCAGACTCTGATGGCCATGCTGATAGCTGTGAGGTGATACCTCATAATTTTGATTTGCAGTTCTCTAATAATTAGAGATGTTGAGCCTCTTTTCATGTGCTTTTTGGCCATATGTGTGTCTTTGGAGAAATGTCTGTTGAGATCTTCTGCCAGTTTTTTGATTGGACTTTTTTTAATACATAAAGCTACATGAACTGTATATTTTGGAGATGCATCAGTTGTCTCATTGGCAAATATTTTGTCCCATTTTGTGGGTTGTCTTTTTGTTTTGTCTATGATTTATTTTGCTCTGCAAAAGCTTTTTTGTTTTTGCCTCTGCTGAATCTTTGTTGCTGAATGGGCCTTTCTTGAGCTGTGGTGACAGGGCCTCTCTCTAGTTGTGGAGCACAGGCTTCTCATTGCAGTGGCCTGTTTTGTGGTGTGCTGGCCCAGTTGCTGTGATGCATGGACTAAGTTGGACCGCAGCATGTGGGGTCTTCCTGGACCAAGGATCAAACCCTGCGTTGGGAGGTGGGTTCTCACCACTGAGCCATCAGGGAAACCTCTGTTACTGGACTTTCTGTCCGGGTCTGTTCTGTATTGCTGTTTTTATGCCAGTGCCATCCGTACTCTTTTCATTGCTATAGCATTTTCTAAAGTCAAGGAGCCTGATCCTTCTACCTTTGTTTCTCTTTCTTAGGATCATTTTAGCTATTACTGGTCTTTTGTGTTTCCATACAGATTTCAAAATTTTTTGTTCTAGCTCTGTGAAAGATGCCATTGGTCATTTGATGGGGATTGCACTGAGTGTGAAGATTGCCTTGGGTAGTATAGTCATTTTAACTGAATTGATTCTTCAGTCCAAGAACATGGTATATTTTTCTGTGTTATCTTCAGTTTTTTCTTTTTCGACTGCCCCCCCCCACCATCTTCAGTTCCTTTCATCATCATACAGTTTCCAGAGTACAGGTCTTTTGCCTCCTTTAGGAGTTTTATTCCTAGGTATTTCATTCTTTTGATCTTGTGATCAATGGGATTATTTCCTTAATTTCTCTTTCACTAGTGTATAGAATGCAACAGACTTCTGTGGATTAATTTAGATTTTTGTGTGTGTTTGTTTATGTTTTTTGGATGTGCTACAGAGCATACGTGATCGTAGCTTCCTCAACCAGGGATTAAACCCATGCCCCTGGCAGCGGAAGCACGGAGTCTTAACCATTGGACTGCCAGAGAAGCCCTTCTGTGTATTAATTTCGTATCCTGAAACTTTACCAAATTCATTAATTAGCTCAGCAGTTTTCTGGTAGCACCTTTATGATTTCATAAGTATGGTAAGAATTGGACATGACTGAGCAACTGAACTGAACTGATGTCATCTGCAGTTACAGTTTTTACTACTTTTCCAATTTGGGCTTCTTTTATTTATTTACTTTTTCTTCTCTGATTGCTGTGGGTAGGATTTCAAAAGTATGTTGAGTAAAAGCAGAAAGAGTGGATATCCTTGTCTTGTTCCTGATCTTAGAGGAAAGGCTTTCTGCTTTTCACCATTGAGTGTGATGTTACCATGGGCTTGTCATATATGACTTTTACTATGTTGAAAAAAGTTCCCTCTATGTCCACTTTCTGAAGAGTTTTTATCATGAATGAATAAGTGTTGTGTTTTATCACAAGCATTTTCTGTGTCTGTTGAGATAATCATATGGTTTTTGTTCTTCAATTTGTTAATGTGTATCACCCTGATAGATTTGCAGATATTGAAAAATCCTTCATCCTAGGAACAAATCTCATTTAATAATCTAGTGTATGATCTATTTAATGCATTGTTGGGTTGAGTTTGCTGGTATTTTGTTGAGGATTTTTGCATCTGTGTTCATCAGTGTCATTGGCTTGTAATTTTCTTTTTTTTGTGGTATCTTTGTCTGGTTTTTGCATTGTGATGGTGGCCTAATATAATGAATTTGGGAGTATTCCTTCCTCTGAAAGCTTTTGGAAGAGTTTCAGAAGGATTGGTATTCAGTCCAGTCCAGTCGCTTAGTCACGTGTGACACTTTGCGACGCCATGAATTGCAGCACGCCAGGCCTCCCTGTCCAACACCAACTCCCAGAGCCCACCCAAACTCATGTCCACTGAGTTGGTGATGCTATCCAACCATCTCATCCTCTGTCGTCCCCTTCTCCTGCCCTAAATCTTTCCCAGCAACAGGGTCTTTTCCAATGAGTCAGCTCTTCGCATCGGGAGGCTAAAATATTGGAGTTTCAGCTTCAACATCAGACCTTCCAATGAACACCCAAGACTGATCTCCTTTAGGATGGACTGGTTGGATCTCCTTGCAGTCCAAGGAACTCTCAAGAGTCTTCTCCAACACCACAGTTCGAGATCCTCAATTCTTCGGCGCTCAGCTTTCTTTATAATCCAACTCTCACATTCATACATGACCACTGGAAAAACCATAGCCTTGACTAAGATGGACCTTTGTTTGCAAAGCAATATCTCTGCTTTTTAATATGCTATCTTGGTTGGTCATAACTTTCCTTCCAAGGAGTAAGCATCTTTTAATTTCATGGCTGCAATCACCATCTGCAGGATTTTGGAGCCCCGCAAACTAAAGTCTCTCACAGTTTCCACATCTATTTGCCATGAAGTTATGAGACTGGATGCCTTGATCTTCGTTTTTTGAATGTTGAGCTTTAANACTCTTGCCATCTCCTGTTCGACCACTTCCAATTTGCCTTTATTCATGGACCTAGCATTCCAGATTCCTGTGCAATATTGCTCTTTACAGCATTGAATTTTGCTTCTATCACCAGTCACATCTACAACCGGGTGTTGTTTTTGCTTTGGCACCATCCCTTCATTCTTTCTTAAGTTATTTCTCCAGTGATCTCCAGTATCATATTGGGCACCTACCGACCTGAGGAGTTCATCTTTCAGTGTTCTATCTTTTTGCCTTTTCATACTGTTCATGGGGTTCTCAAGGCAAGAATACTGAAGTGGTTTGCCATTCCCTTCTCCAGTGGACCACATTCTGTTAGACCTCTCCACCATGACCCACCCGTCTTGTGTGGCCCCACAGGACATGGCTTAGTTTCATTGAGTTAGACAGGGCTGTGGTCTGTGTGATCAGATTGGCTAGTTGTTTGTGATTGTGGTTTCAGTCTGTCTGCCCCCTGATGCCCTCTCTCAGAGCCTACCATCTTACTTGGGCTTCTCTTACCTTGGGCGTGGGGTGTCTCTTCACGGCTGCTCCAGGAAAGCGAAGCTGCTGCTCCTTACCTTGGACGCGAGGTATGTCCTCTGGCCGCCGCTTCTGACCTTGGACATGGGATATCTCCTCTCTGTCGCTCGCCGCTCCTGTGCTGCCCAACTGCCGCTAGCCGCTCCTGCACCTCAGGAGGTATTAACTCTTTTCTAAATGTGTGATAGAATTCTATGAAGCCATCTGGTCCTAGACTTTTGTTTGTAGAGAGTATGTTTTCTTTTTTAAAATTTTTATTTATTTAGGCTGCACCAGCTCTGGTTGTGGCACATAGATCTGGTTCCCTGACCAGGGATTGAACCTGGGCTCGCTGCATTAAGACTCAGAGTCTTATCCAGGGATAAGGGCTAGTCTTATCTTACCAGGGAAGTCCCTGTTTATTGAAAGTGTTTTAATCATTATTTCAATTTCAGTCCTTGTGATAGGTCTGTTTATATTTTCTGTTTCTTCCTGGTTCAGTCTCAGAAGATTATACCTTTCTAAGAATTTGTCCATTTCTTCCATGTTGTTCATTTTATTGACATATATATATATACACACATATATATTTGTTTTTTTTCTTTAATTAATTTTTATTTTTTAGTTTGTTTTGCTTTACAATACTGTATTCGTTTTGCTACACATCAACATGAATCAACCACATATATATATTTGGCTTAGTAGTCTCTCATCCTTTTTATTTCTGTGGTGTTAGTTCTAACTCCTCAGTTTTCATTTCTAATTTTATTGACTTGAACCCTTTCCCATTTTTTCCTGAATATGGGTAAAGGTTTATCAGGTCTGTTGTCTTTTCAAAGAACCAGCATTTAGTGTCATTGATCTTGTCTATTGTTTTCCTTGTCTGTATTTCATTTATTTCTGCTCTGATATTTGATTTCTTCCCTTCTGCTGGACTTCCCTGTTGGCTCAGACGGTAAAGCTTCTGTCTACAATCAGCCCTGGGTTCAATCCCTGGGTCCGGAAGATCCTCTGGAGAAGGAAATGGCGATCCACTCCAGTACTATTGCCTGGAAAATCCCATGGACAGAGGAGCTAGGTAAGCTGCAGTCCATGGGGTCGCAAAGAGTCAGACATGACTGAGCGACTTTACTTTCCTTCTACTAGCTTTAGAATTTGTTCTTCTTTCTCTAGTTGCTTTAGATATATGTTTAGGTTGTTTATTTGGGATTTTTCTTTTTTCCTGAAGTAACATTGTATTGCCATAACCTTCCCTCCTAGAACTGCTTTGACTGTGTCTCATAGGTTTTGGATCATATTTTTGTTTTCATTTGTCTCTGCGTTTTTTTTATTTCCCCTTTGATTTCTTCAGTGATCCATTGGTCATTTCGTAGCATATTGTTTAGCCTCCATGTTTCTTTACAGTTTTGTTTTTTTTTCCTTGTAGTTGATTTCTAATCTCATAGCATTGTGGTTAGAAAAGATGCCTGCTATGATTTCAGTTTTCCTACATTTATCAAGGCTTGCTTTGTGGCTCAGTATGTGGCCAGTCCTGGTGAATGTTCCATGTTCACTTGAAAAGAATGTGTATTCTGCTGCTTTTGCATGGAATGCTCAACGTTGTTGTTCAGTCGCTCAGTTGTGTCCGACTCTATGCAACCCATGGACTGCAGCACGCCAGGCTTCCCTGTCCTTCACTATCTCCAGGAGTTTGCTCAAAGTCATATCCATTGAGTTGATGATGCCATCCAACCATCTCATCCTGTTGTCCCCTTCTGTGTGTCTTCTCCTCCTAATGTGTCATTTAAGACTTGTGTTTCCTTGTTGATTTTTCTGTCTGAATGGTCTGTCTGTAAGTGGAGTATTAAAGTCTCCACTGTTACTATGTTATTTTCAATTTCTCCATTTATGTCTCTTAACATTTGTCATATAATTCTTGAGGTACTCACATGTTGGATGCATATATATTTACAATTGTTTTATCTTGTTCTTGGACTAAATCCTTGATCATTATTTAGTGTCCTTCTTTGTCTCTCATAGCAGTCTTTATTTTAAAAATTATTTTGTCTGATATGAGTATTGCTTATCCAGCTTTCTTTTGGTTTCCATAGAAACCTTTTGGCTTGCATAGAAAGCCTTTTTCCATCTCCTCACTTTTAGTCTCTACGTGTCCCTAGATGTGAAGTTTATCTTTTGTAGAGAGCATATATAAGGGTCTTGTTTTTGTATTCATTCAGCCAGTGTGTCTTTTGGTTGGAGCATTTAATCCATTTTTGTTTAAGATAATTAGTAATATGTGTTTCTTACTGCCATTTTGTTAAATTGTTTTGGATTCGTTTCTGTAGGTCTGTTTTCTTCCCTTACTTTTTTTTCCTCCTGTGATTTGGTGACTGACTTTAGTGTTGTGTTTGGATTCCTTTTTCTTTTTGTGCATATTTATTGTAAGTTTTCAGATTGTGGTTACTGTGAGGTTTTTCGTTTTGTTTTATTTTTCGGCCACACCACGTGGCCACGTGGGATCTTAGTTGCCTGACCAAGGATCAAACCTGGACCCACTGCAGTGAAAACAGAGTGGTAACCACTGGACCACTAGAGAATTCCCACCATGAGGTTTTGATATAGCAGTCTACTATACTAGAGTGTTTTAAGTTGCTGGTCGCTTAATTTCAAATGTGTTCCTGATATTCTGCATTTGAAATCTTCTCTTCTCATGATTGCTGATCTTGATGCCATATTTATGTGTGAATGTTTTCCTACCTTTACTGTATGTTTGCCTTTACCAATGAACTTCCTCATTTATAATTTTTTTGTTTCTAATTGTAGCATTTTCTTTTCCATATGGAAAAGTTCTGTAGCATTTGTTGTAAAACTGGTTTCGTGGTACTGAATTCACTTAGCTTTTTTTTTTCTTTTTGCTTGTCTCTGAAGTTGTTGATTTCTCTGGCAAACCTTAACAAGAGCCTTACTGTGTAAAAGTATTCTTGGTTGTAGATTTTTCCTTTTCATTACTTTAAGTATAGTGTGCCAGTCCCTTCTGGCCTGCAGAGTTTCTGCTGAAAAATCAGCTGTTAGCCTATGGGGATTCCCTGGTATGCTTTTGTTGCTTTTAATATTTTCTTTTTGTCAGTTTGATTAACATGTGTCTCAGTGCATTCCTCCTTGGGTCAGTCCTATATGGGACACTCTGCACTTCCTGGACTTGAGTGTTTCTTTTTCCATGTTAGGAAAGTTCTCGCTGTTACCTCTTCAGATATTTTCCCTGGCCTTTTCTCTCTCTCCTCCTTCTCAGACTCCTATGCTGCAGATGTTGCTGCATTTATTGTCCCAGAGGTCTCCTCGGAGAAGGCGATGGCACCCACCCCAGTGTTCCTGCCTGGAGAATCCCAGGACGGGGGAGCCTGGTGGGCTGCCGTCTATGGGGTCGCACAGAGTCGGACACGACTGAAGCGACTTAGCAGCAGTAGCAGAGGTCTCCTAGACTGTCCTCATTTTTTCTCATTCTTTATTCTGTTCCACAGCAGTGATTTCCATCAGTCTCTGTCTTCCAGCTCACTTACTTGTTCTTCTGTCTCATTTATTCTGTTTATTCCTTTCAGTGTCCTTTTCATCGCAGCTATTGTATTGTTCATCTCACTTTGTCCTTTAAGGCTTCTAGCTCTTTATTAAACATTTGTTGTATCCTTTTAGGCTGTGCCCCTAGCCTTTTTCTGGGATCTTGGACCACCTTTACTCTCATCACTTTGAATTCTTTGTCAGGTAGACTGCCTGTCACCACTTTGCTTAGTTGTTGTTCTCGGGTTTTACCTTATTGCTTCCTCTAGAATTTATTTCTCTGATGATGTCTCATTTTGTCTTAACTTTCTCTGTCCCTCAGGCTGTAGGATTGTAATTTTTCTTGGTTCTGATGTCTGTCTCTTGGTGAGTGAAGTTTATATTGGTGCTTATGCAGTCTTCCTGGCAGGAGGGACTGGTTCTTGCCCACAGGTGGGTGAAGCTGGGTCTTGTCCCTCTGGTGGGTAGGGCCATCTCAGTTGGTGTGTTTATAGGTGACTGTTGTCTTTGGATGACTCAGCAACTTTGGTTGGTGGTACTGAGGTATCCCAGCTGCCAAAATGGTGATCTCTGGGAGAGTTCACACTGATGAATATTTGTTGGGGCATCTGCAATCAGTGTTTTTGCCCTCAAGGTGAGTTACTGCCAACGCCTGCTCCCTAGGAGACCTTCTGAGACCCGCAGGTAGGTCTGGGCAAGGCTTTGTGGAGTCGGTGCTTTGCCCTGGGTCCCAGTACACGTGAAAACTTGTGTGTGCACTCCAAGAGTGGAACCTGTGTTTCTCCCAGTGCTATGGAGCTCCTGCATTGACACCTCTCTGGCATTCAAAGCTAGATTCTATGGGGACTCCTCTTGATACCAGATTCCCAGGGTAGGGAGCTTGATGTGGGGCTCAGAACTCTCACTCCTATGAGAGAACCTCTGGGATGTAATAACTCTCCAGCTTGTGAGTTGCCCACCCAGGACGAAGGGATTTTGCCTGTATTGCAGGAGTGCCCCTCCTACCATCTCATTGTCTTTGGGGTATAGAATATCTTTTTTTGGTAGGTTCAATTCTTTTTTGTCAATGGTTGTTCAGCTATTGTGATTTTGGTGTTTTCGTGAAAGGAGTTGAGCTCAAGTACTTCTCCTCTGCCATCTTGTCTCCAGCCTCAGCTTCTGTTATTTTGAATTTATATTTCTTTTGATTTGTGGAATATTTTTCTCTATCTATGGAGAAGGAAATGGCAACCCATTCTAACATTCTTGCCTGGGAAATCCCATGGACAGAGGAGCCTGGTGGGCTACAGTCCATAGGATCACAAAGAATTGGACATGACTGAATAGAATCTGATTTATGATCTTAATTGACTAATACATTTACTATGTGTTAAACCTTTCTACACATAGTAACTCATTTAATTCTTAAAACAGCCCTGTGCTCCTAATATTACTGTATTTTGCAGATGAGGAAACTGAGGTTAAGTTGTCCAGTTTTCCCATAGCTAACATGTAATATTTTTATCCAGCCAATTGGTTGCATATAATATCCATATAACATTAAATAGGAACAAATATAACCTAAATTCTTATTTTTCAGTTGCAGGACAAAGAACCCAGCTCAAACTTATATGAACAAAACAAATAATTTCATGGTTCATTGAACTGGACTAATGAAATGTTTTAAGCATAGCTGGGTCAACTCTGGTTTTTTCTTTGGCCTTGTTCCCAGACAAGTTTTTTCCACATAGTGGCAAAGGTGTCCCTCAGTTGTCCAGGTTTTAGTGGTCCTTTTGTTTTAAGATTTTGAGAAAGAAAGAAATGAATCCTCTCTTCAAGGGCCCAATTTTGACTCAGAACAAGTAGACTGCCACTTCTCTCCAAATAAGTTTTATTTGGGATCATCAGGGAATTGCAACTCTGGGACGGCCATGTGCAAGTACCTGCACTGCATGGAAAGGAGAAAGCTTTTATAAAGGGAAGTTGGGAGAGCTAAATAAACAGGGTCAGCGGTTTTCCATTGGCTGAGGCATTTCAGGAAAAGGAGTCTTTCATCTTGTTGGGCTGTGCTAAGATTGCAGGGCATGAGAACGCCTCCTTCCTGATCTGTTATTTAATTGAAGTTTCTGTTCAGTTGTTTACAATGTCATTTCCTGGAAGATTGACTGCCTGGGCAAGGATCTTCACACATGGACCAACTGCTGTGTGCAAAGAAATGGGGGTAAAGAGTCATGAGACTGGCTGTACTGGGCTGTGTGTCTACTCCTGTAGGGAGGCAAATGGTAGCCCACTAGACAAAATACACTTCCCAAAAGGGGAAAATGTTTGGGCTAAAGGAGGCAGAAAATAGGAAAAACCATTTTGGCAACATAGCAGTGACTTGTTCTTTCATTAGGTGCCATTCCCAAGTTAAGATTCTTCCAGTTGTAAAAGATAGCAGTTATTTTTAGAGAAATTGCTAAAATTTTGAAAGAATATTGTGCAGTTAAAATAAGGAAAGTGAAAGTACTTTGTACAGTGCTGTCATGTCTTTTTTGTGTGTGTAATTTATTTTCAATCATATGTTTTGTTGTTCCTCTCATATCCTTCAGTTTTCGTAATTGATTATTTAGGTAAAGACCTCTTCACAGTCTGATGAGCCTGTGAACTCCTTAGAATATTTTTAAATACAGAAAAAAGAGGATTTCAGGATTTACCTGTGGTCCAGTGGTTAAGAATCCGCCTGTCAGTACAGGGGACGTGGGTTTGATCCCTAGTCAGGGAAGATTCCACATGCCATGGGGGAGCTAAACCCAAGCGTCACAACTACTGAAGCTCGTAAACTCTAGAGCTTGTGCTCTGTGACAGGGGAAGCTACTGCAGTGATAAGCTGAAGCACTGCAACTAGAGAACACCTCCCTCTCACCCCCGCTAGAGAGAGCCTGCACACAGCTGGGAAGGCCCAGCACAGCCAAAAAAGTTTTTTTAAAGAACTGAAAAAAAAACCCCCCTAGAATTTCTAATGAAATCATTTTTGTGAAATAAAGTCATCAAAATACTTTAAAATGGTAGTATAATAGGATGTGTGTTTCTTTTTTTGTTTTGTTCTTGGCCTCTCTGTGCCGCATGTAGGATCTCAGTTCCCCAACCAGGGATTGAACTGGTGCTGCCTGCAGGGGAAGTGCAGAATTTTAACCACTGGACTGACAGAGAAGTCCCTTCACTGTGTGTGTGTTTTACTATAATATAGTAAGTAACACTCTGGTGGCAGGTGTAATAAATGTTATAATTTCAAAGTGGTGATGAATGTAACATTTATTTTGAGATACCATACACTTTATTTAGGAAGAGAGATTGTGGCAAAAGCTCAGTAATTGAACTTGTGGTCTCAAGGTCTTTTCTTGGAAGATATATGCAGTACTGTGAATGTCACTAAAACTTGCTGGGACAGGCTTATTATTTCAATGGAAATATATCTTTGTTTAAAACAATCCAATATAAGATTTGTGAGATTGAGAGTGTATATCAGGAAGATACATATACTTGTTTGCAGCCAAGAGTATTGGCATTAGAGTGTTAAGCATAAATGACAAAAGGAGAGAGAGAAAAAAGGGATCTATAGATCGTACGGTAAGAAGGAGAGTAAGGTTGTTGCTCTCTAGATTGTAAAGGTAGCACAAAATAAGATAAGAGGTATGATGGACGATTTTAGTGATCTTAAATTCTGCCAGAGATCCTTTCCTTCCTAGGGACAAGGCCATTTTTTTTTTCTTTTGATCATTTAAGTTCTTGGAAAAAACAAAGTGAGAGAAGAGATTCCTTTGGTTTGAAATCCCATTGACAAGGAGGAAGAAACAAGTGAAGTAGGAGACGCTGAATGTTGTGGGAAAAGAAACTACTATTTTTGAGTCTCTCCAGACAAAATGTTGAGTATAATCGAACTGTGTCCTTGGGTATCAGGAAAGTACATTTTAAAAATAGAGAATTACCATACTTTTAGGATTCAGTGTCCCAGCCAAAGCTGAATCAAAGTTCTGTAAAATCTAAAATTTGGGGGTTAAATCTTAAATTATTTTTAAAATTCTAGTAAAATACAATATAAAATTTACCATCGTAACCTTTTTTAAATGTGTAGTAGTGTTAGGGACGTTTATATTACTGGCCAGCTATCAGTACCATCTGTCTTCAGAACACTGTTCATTTTGCCAAATTGAAACTGTCACCGTTGAACAACTCATTTCCCTCTCACCACAGCATATGGTAGCCAGGATTCTGCTTTCTGTCTGAAGGTGACTACCCTAGGTGCCTCTCTTAAGTGGAAATCTTACGGTATTTTTCCTTTTGTGACTGGCTTGTTTCACTTAGTGTTGTTTTTCTGAGATTCATTCATGTATCATGTGGTAGAATTTCCTTCATTTTAAGGCTGAGTAATCCAGTGTGTGTATATACTATATTTGTTTTATCCATTCCTCCATCAATGGACATTTGAGTTATTTCCACCTTTTGGCTATTGTGAGTAATACTTCTGTGAACATCTGGGTGTGCAGATGTCTGCTTATGTCTACATTCAGTTTTTTTCAAATTATTTTATTTGAGGAATTGTGTAACATCTCATCATTAAGACCATGCAGAAAAAAGTTTAGATTTTGAAAGTCAACTAAGGAAAACATCAGTAAACCAATAGGAAATTGACAAAGGATTCGAACATGCAGTTCACAGAAAAGGAGATCAAAATTAATAGATGCTTAGTTCTTCTCATAAGAGGAAATGCAAATAAAACACATATTTCATTTATCAGACTGCCAGGTAACTAAAAGGGTGTTAATATTCTGTGAAGGGCAAAGTTGTGATGATATGGGGTCTTATACACAGCTAATGGAATTATAAATAGGGTCAGCCACTAGAAAGGGGCATTTGTCATTACTTATCAGAATTAAAATGTGCATACCCATTGACTTAGCAGTACCCATTTTGAGAATGTTTCCTACAGATATTTTTGCACAGCTGTAAAAGATAAATATACAGGATTAATCCTTGATGTATTGTTTGCAGTAGCAAAAACTTGGGAGTGACCTAAATGTCCATCAGCTTGAAGACTAATATAAATTGTTATAGATATACAAATCCTATGCAGCTATAAAAATTTTAAATGCTTCTGACATGACTGGATAAATCTTTAGGATGTATTATTGAATGAAAATACATGGAATAGAATCACACATATAGTATGCCACCATCTGTGTAAAGAAAGAAAAGAATGTTTCCTTATATGTGCATAAAATATGTATGGAAATATCTATAAGATACAGATAAAGCTGTTGTCAGTGGGAAGGGAGAATGACTAGCTATTCAAAATTTAGGTGAAAAAGATATGCGTAGAAAAAAGCAAAGGGGATTACTAAAATAGAGGAAGAGAGAGTTCTAAACCAATGACTTACACCCTCTAACACACCTCTTAAGAAAAATAGCATAACTTCAAAATCAACATGTGAAAAAACTTAAAAGTGTTTAGGATTGATTTAGACTAAAAAGTAGTATAAGAAAACCAACTCCTTGGGTATAGTAACATTTCTTTCTTTTTTGTTGCTTTTAGTAATATATTTTTTAAAAACTAAATCATAAACTTTATTTTTTGGCTGCACCACTTAGCCTGAAGGCTTACTTCCCCAACCAGGGATTTAACCTGGGCCCCCAGCAGTTGAAGGTCAGAGGCCTACCCACTGGCTGCCAGGGGTCCAAATCCTAAACATTTTTAGATATATATAAAAAAAGAAAAATGCAATAGTCTTCTTTATCTGTGGAGGTTATGATATGAAACCGCCAGTGGATTCCTGAAGCTGCAGATAGTACCTCTAATTATGGTGTTTCCCCCTCAAGTTTGTTTATGAATTAGACATGGTAAGAGATTAACAATAAATAATGATAACATAGAACAATTGTAGTCATATAAAAGTTGCGTGAGTACGGTTTCTCAGTCTCAAGATATCTTATTACTGTAAAAGTTTAATGCCTTTTTCATTTAAGCACTTATCATGCATGTGGTCAAATTGTCAACATCCATTGGATCATAGAAAAGGCAAGAGAATTTTAGAAAAACAGCTACTTCTGCTTCATTGACTACACTAAAGCCTTTGACTGTGTGGATCACAACAAACTCTGGAAAATTCTTAAAAGAGATGGGAATACCAGACCACCTTACCTGCCTCCTGTGAAACCTGAATGAAGGTTAAGAAGCGTTAGAACCAGACCTGGAACAACAGACTGGCTCCAAATTGGGAAAGGACTATGTCAAGTCTGTATATTGTCACACTGCTTATTTAGCTTCTATACAGAGTACATCATGTGAAATGCTGGGCTTGACGAAGCACAAGCTGGAATCAAGATTGCCAGGAGAAATATCAATAACCTCAGATGTGCAGATGACACCACCCTTACGGCAGAAAGCGAAGAAGAACTAAAGAGCCTCTTGATGAAAGTGAAAGAGGAGAATGAAAAAGTTGGCTTAAAGCTCAACATTCAGAAAACCAAGATCACGGCATCTGGTCCTATCACTTCATGGCAAATAGATGGGGAAACAATGAAAACAGTGACAGACTTTATTTTGGGGGGCTCCAAAATCACTGCAGATAGTGACTGCAACCATGAAATTAAAAGACGCTTACTCCTTGGAGGAAAAGCTATGACCAACCTAGACGGCATATTAAAAAGCAGAGACATTACATTGCCAACAAAGGTCCGTCTGGTCAAAGCTGTGGTTTTTCCAGTAGTCACGTATGGATGTGAGAGTTGGACTATAAAGAAAGCTGAGTGCCAAAGAATTGATGCTTTTGAACTGTGGTGTTGGAGAAGACCTTGAGAGTCCCTTGGACTGCAAGGAGATCCAATCAGTCCATCCTAAAGGAGATCAGTCTTGAATATTCATTGGAAGGACTGATGTTGAAGCTGAAACTCCAATACGTTGGCCACCTGATGCGAGGAACTGACTCATTGGAAAAGACCCTGATGCTGGGAAAGATTGAAGGTGGGAGGAGAAGGGGATGACAGAGGATGAGATGATTGGATGGCATCACTGACGCAATGGATGTGAATTTGAGTAGGTTCCAGGAGCTGATGATGGACAGGGAAGCCTGGTGTGCTGCAGTCCATGGGGTCGTGAAGAGTCGGATATGACTGAGCGACTGAATTGAACTGAAGCCTTCTTCTACCCATTCCTCCTGTTTGATTGACAGAATTATGTCTCCTGACTGACAGTGTATTTTGATTTCAGTGAAACATTTCACAAAGTTCATGACAATGTGAGGTGGGTAATAGAAAGGCTGGTAACTGAGAAGTGTTACCCATGGGTTTCTGTCTTTGGTTAGAGTCTTATATTCTTTTTTGTGTTCGTTTTTAGAAAACTACACAGAGATAGTTAATATGTTGGATTATTTGATGTTTAATTATATGAATGTAAAGTTCTACATTTATAATAATGATACAATGTATTAAATTCCTACCTCAAATGTTAGTTATACAAATACAAGATAGAGAAGGCCTGATTTGAAAGCTCTTGATGAGAATTCCTGAGAAATAAACAAGTAGATTTTCTCTTGGTGTCTGTGGTAGTACTTCTTTTTTGATGAATAAGTTGGTCATGGCTTTCTAGAATTTTAAGTGTATTTATTTACTTGGAGTAATTGTCTCAAGAATTTTTCCTATGAAAATATTTAAGAGGATACTAATAGTTTTAAAATAAAAGATATTTTTTGCTGTTTTCTTTGGATTAGTAAATAATAAAACCATAACAATAGAGAAGTGATTAAATTGTGTTATCTACATGTCAAGAGTAAATTAGTTACTATGATTCTGTGGCTGTATAGAAAAATGTTGGCAGAATGTTAAAAGAAATAGAACAAATTATATATCTGTTTCTATTGTAATGAAATTCTGTTTACACGTTAATGAGACTTGAAAGAGTTTTAAAACTATTGAGAAATGTTTTTTAGGGTAGATTTTCTCTTAGTAATAATGTAACAATATATGCATGCTCAGTCACTCAGTTGTGGTCGACTCTTTGCAACCCTGTGAAGTATGTCCTCCAGGCTCCTAGGAGTCCGTAGGATTTTCTAGCCAAGAATACTGGAGTGGGTTGCCATTTCCTATTACAGGGAAGGTAATAATTAAATAGTGAAATTTAAACATTTTAATTTTATGACCAGAAAGTGATACAGTTTATTTCCTTGCAGTCTTAATAGCAAGCAGCAGTCTTTCCCATGAAAAGGAGAATAAGTGAAATGTAATATTAGGTTATATTATTAGAGTGTGATGTTCAGACCATTGAACCCACACAAGTCATCACATTTGGAATATGATTTTCAGTTTTAGGTGTTTTGCTTTTGTTTTTATTGTAGTGTAGTTGGTTTACAATGTTGTGTTAGTTTCCAATATACAGGTGTTGTAATATTAAGAAAAGAATGCGTAAAGAGTTAGGGAAGAGATCTTGGAATTGACATGAGGATGGAGGTGGGAATGTTTACCCTGTTAATGGGTTTTAGAAGATGAGGACAGGAAGAGGAGAAAGGGGAAGTAATAATATAATGGGGCCTTCGAATATTTGAATGTCAGCCGGAAAAGGGAATAGTTGTTTCTTTATAGCTGCAGAGGGCAGTACTAAAGTCAGTGGGTGGCGATGACAGCAACAGGCTGTGGAGGTCCAGCGTGGACCAGTGACTAACATCCCGTGGGTCTGACAGCAGGATACAGGGACTTATTGGGTGACTGGCCAGAGGGAGAGGGAACCGAGGCAGAGGTCACCAAGACAAGGAGCCAGCTTCTAGTTCCTTAAGGTCACAGTTAAAGAAACAGTTACTAGAAGAGTTAAGAGACTAGACAGGATCATCAAAAATACATAATGCAGGGAATTCTCTGGTGTGGTCCAGTGGTTAGGACTCACGCTTTCACTTCTCACGGCCCAGATTCAATCCCTGGTTGGGGAACAAAGATCCCACAAGGTGCAGGATGCTGCAAAAAAAAAAAAAAAAAAATGATGTAGAACCAGTTATTAACTGACCTTGGATACCATATGCCAGATGATCTCGGCTCCTGTGGGCGCAACATACAGGTGGCAATGAAAAGAATTGTTACTAGAGATCAGGTAGAATTGAGCCAGTGAAGGAACTTTAAACTTTTATCAATTAATTATACGTATTAAAGGAAAATGAGGATGACTTCCTAATGTCTCCTTTTCTCACTTCTGCCATTTATGCCGCTTGGTTTCCTACTCACCAGGTGACCACTGCCCCTTTCTTCTTACCCAGACATCCTTGCTGGGAGCGTGGTCTATAAAGTGGTCTCCTTAGGCCAAGCCCCATCAAGAACTTCAGACTGCGTGTGAGGCTTAGTTGTGAGTGTCTGGGTTTGGATAGCCCACATGCACTCTAGTTCAAGGAACCAAGATTCAGATTTCTACTTTAACTTCTTGTAGGAATGGTGGTCTATAGTGACCCTACAGGTTTTTCTCCTTGGGGACTAGAACTTCGCATCAGGGCCCTACCTACTGACTAGACCTCTTAGCTGCGTGACTCCACGTGTGTCTGAGCTTGCGAAAGCATGGCTTCCCCACACCTGCCCTCATCTTCCTATTGACTTTTCTTCAAATTATCTGAACTGTTTTGATTCTTCCCACCAATTTGAGGCTCTGGGCTGATTTCCCTTTTGCTTTTCAAACCTGCCAGGTAAGTTTAGATCTAGATGTTGGCTCCTTCCTGACTGCCCTGTCCACTCATATGTATCTTTCTTTCTTTGTTTTTGTTCTTGGCCCTTGGATAATCAAACTGTCAAAATTCAGCCTCTCCTCCCCTGTGCCTTTTTTTTCATTTAAAAAAAAAAAAAAAAAATGATGTAGAACCAGTTATTAACTGACCTTGGATACCATATGCCAGATGATCTCGGCTCCTGTGGGCGCAACATACAGGTGGCAATGAAAAGAATTGTTACTAGAGATCAGGTAGAATTGAGCCAGTGAAGGAACTTTAAACTTTTATCAATTAATTATACGTATTAAAGGAAAATGAGGATGACTTCCTAATGTCTCCTTTTCTCACTTCTGCCATTTATGCCGCTTGGTTTCCTACTCACCAGGTGACCACTGCCCCTTTCTTCTTACCCAGACATCCTTGCTGGGAGCGTGGTCTATAAAGTGGTCTCCTTAGGCCAAGCCCCATCAAGAACTTCAGACTGCGTGTGAGGCCTAGTTGTGAGTGTCTGGGTTTGGATAGCCCACATGCACTCTAGTTCAAGGAACCAAGATTCAGATTTCTACTTTAACTTCTTGTAGGAATGGTGGTCTATAGTGACCTTACAGGTTTTTCTCCTTGGGGACTAGAACTTCGCATCAGGGCCCTACCTACTGACTAGACCTCTTAGCTGCATGACTCCACGTGTGTCTGAGCTTGCGAAAGCATGGCTTCCCCACACCTGCCCTCATCTTCCTATTGACTTTTCTTCAAATTATCTGAACTGTTTTGATTCTTCCCACCAATTTGAGGCTCTGGGCTGTTTTCCCTTTTGCTTTTCAAACCTGCCAGGTAAGTTTAGATCTAGATGTTGGCTCCTTCCTGACTGCCCTGTCCACTCATATGTATCTTTCTTTCTTTGTTTTTGTTCTTGGCCCTTGGATAATCAAACTGTCAAAATTCAGCCTCTCCTCTCCTGTGCCTTTTTTTTCATTCTTTCAGTACCCACCTTATTGCAGTATTCTGGAATCAAACATAACATCTCAAGAGGTTTGCCTGTTTTTTTTTTTTTTATCATTTATTTATTGTTTTGATTAAATTGAACTATAGTTGTTTTACAGTGTTAATTTCAGCAGTGCTGCAAAGTGGTTCAGTTATACACACACACACACACACACACACACATATACATGCATTCTTTTTTAAAATATTTTTTCCATTATGGTTTATCATAGGATATTGAATATAGCTCTTTGTGCTACACCAGTAGGACCTTGTTGTTTATCCATTGTGTATATAAAAACTTAACATCTACTAACCCAAGGATTCCACTCCACCCCTCCCTCTTGGCCACCACCAACTTGTTCTCTGGGTCTGTGATTCTGTTTCATAGATAAGTTCATTTTTGTCATATTTTAGATTCCACATACAAGTGAAATTATGTGGTATTTATCTTCCTCTTTCTGACTTGCTTCACTTAGTATGCTAATCTCGTGGATAATCCTCCATGTTGCTGCAAATGGCATTATTTCCTTCTTTGGGACTGAGTAGTATTCCATTGTATGTATGGACCACATCTTTATCCATTCATCTGTTAATGGGCATTTAGGTTGCTTCCATGTCTTGGCTATTGTGAACAGTGCTGCTGTGAACACAGGGGTGCGTGTAACTTTTTGACATACAGGTTTGTTTGGATGTGTGTCCCAGAGTGGGATTGTTGGATCATATGACAATCTTGTTTTTCATTCTCTGAGGAACCTCCATACTGTTTTCCACAGTGACTGCATCAATTTATATTCCCACCAGCAGTGTAGGACGGTTTTCTTTTCTCCACACCCTCTCCAGCATTTATTATTTATAGACTTTTTAATGATGGTAACTCTAACAGATATGAGGTGGTATCTCATTGTAATTTTGATTTGCTTTTCTTTAATAATTAGTGATGTTGAGCATCTTTTCATGTGCTTATTGGCCATCTATTTCTTTGGAGAAATGTCTCTTTAGGTCTTCTGCCCAGATTTTGATTGGGTGGTTTGTTTTTGTTGTTGTTGATATTGAGTTTTATGAGCTATTTGTGTACTTTGGAAATTAAGCCCTTGTTGGTCACATCATTTGCAAATATCTTCTCACATTCCAGATGTTGCCTTTTTGTTTTGTTTATGATTTCCTTTGCTGTGCAAAGCTTGTAAATTTGATTAGGCTCTATTTGTTTATATTTGCTTTTATTTCTTGGAGAAGGCAATGGCACCCCACTCCAGTATTCTTGCCTGGAAAATCCCATGGACAGAGGAGCCTGGTAGGCTGCAGTTCATGGGATCGCTAAGAGTCGGAGACGACTGAGTGACTTCCCTTTCACTTTTCACTTTCATGCATTGGAGAAGGAAATGGCAACCCACTCCAGTGTTCTTGCCTGGAGAATCCCAGGGACAGGGGAGCCTCGTGGGCTGCAGTCTGTGGGGTCACACAGAGTCGGACACGACTGAAGCGACTTAGCAGCAGCAGCAGCTTTTATTTCTAATGCCTTGGGAGACTAAAAGAATCCCAAGGTACAGTTTATGTCAGAGAATGTTTTTAGAGGTTTCTTCCCTTTCTCTTTTAAATATTATGTTTCCCCAGAGTTCTGTCAGTGATCTCTTTTCTTTTCACCTAGTACACTTCCGATCTCATCCACTGTTATACTGAGATGACGACTCCCAAATACACATTTCTAGTGAAAATGTGTCCTTTGAACTAGAGACCTACATCGATCATGACATTCGATAGACACCTCAAACAAGTTGTTTTCCCTCCCACACTTGAATCTCCTCTTGTATTATGTTGGTGTTTGGTGCCACCATCTACCCCAGACACAATCTTGTCTTCCTAGTCTTCAATTTTACCATTTCTATCCATTTAATATCCAGATCCTGTTCTAGCTCTTAACTTTCTCCGAAATCCATACCTTTTTCTCAGGTTTAACTCACTGTACTTATACTCTGAGGCAGGAATCATACATGCAGGGTTTACTGTTTGTCACGTGGGGTCCAGTGTTTTAGCCAGCATGTGGTTAGTAGTTCAGTTCAGTCACTCAGTCGTGTCCGACTCTTTGTGACCCCATGAATTGCAGCACGCCAGGTCTCCCTGTCCATCACCAACTCCCAGAGTTCACTCAGACTCATGTCCATCAAGTCGGTGATGCCATCCAGCCATCTCATTCTCTGTCTCCCCTTCTCCTGCCCCCAATCCCTCCCAGCATCAGAGTCTTTTCCAGTGAGTCAACTCTTCGCATGAGGTGGCCAAAGTACTGGATTTTCAGCTTCAGCATCATTCCCTCCAAAGAAATCCCAGGGCTGATCTTCAGAATGGACTGGTTGGATCTCCTTGCAGTCCAAGGGACTCTCAAGAGTCTTCTCCAACACCACAGTTCAAAAGCATCAATTCTTCAGCGCTCAGCTTTCTTCACAGTCCACCTCTCACATCCATACATGACCACTGGAAAAACCATAGCCTTGACTAGATGGACCTCTGTTGGCAAAGTAATGTCTCTGGTTTTGAATATGCTATCTAGGTTGGTCATAACTTTTCTTCCAAGGAGTAAGCGTCTTTTAATTTCATGGCTGCAGTCATCATCTGCAGTGATTTTGGAGCCCCCCAAAAATAAAGTCTTGACACTGTTTGCACTGTTTCCCCATCTATTTCCCATGAAGTGATGGGACCAGATGTCATGATCTTCGTTTCCTGAATGTTGATCTTTAAGCCAACTTTTTCATTCTCCTCTTTCACTTTCATCAAGAGGCTTTTTAGTTCTTCTTCACTTTCTGCCGTAAGAGTGGTGTCATCTGCATATCTGAGGTTATTGATATTTCTCCCAGCAAACTTGATGCCAGCTTGTGCTTCTTCCAGCCCAGCATTCCTCATGATGTACTCTGCATAGAAGTTAAATAAGCAGGGAGACAATATAGAGCCTTGATGTACTTAGTATGTGTCAAATGAATGGATGGAGGCCAGTGTCTTGGTTCATTCTTGCTTGTTTTCAATTACAGCACTATTTCCCTAACTGGCCCCTCTGCTTTTTACTTCCTTTTAGTGTGTTGTCTATATCACCATTGTGTGTCATGTCTAAAATATAACTTTTAAAAATCTGTAAATTTAATATGTATTTCTGAAATATAAGATATTTTAAAAAATCATAACCACTATGCCATTATCATAGCTAAAAATTTCACAATTATTCTTTGACTTTAAAATTTTATTTTTTGGCCTCACTGTGCAGCATTTGGGATCATTAGTTCCTCGAGCAGAGATTGAAGCTGTGCCTCCTTCATTGAACGCGTGGAATCCTAACCACTGGTCCTTTCCGTTTTTTCCCCCAAATAAATTGATTTTATAATAGCCTTATTGGAGACAATTATTCTTGAATATCATCAGCTATCTAGTCAGCATTCAAATGTTCAATTTTCTCATAATTTATTTTGAAAATTATTTCCAGTTCTTAAGAGTTCAGGTTCCAAATAATGTTCATATATTGCAATTAGTTGACATCTCTTACATTTCCTTTAATCTTTTTTTTTTTCCCTTCCATCTCTCTCTCTTATCTGTTGAAGAAACTGACTTGTTGAATTGAGAGTTGGATATAGTGATCATTCCTTGAGAGATGATGCTTTTCTCTTGGGCTCCCTGTTGTTAGGGTTCTAAATTTGTCATCACACGTGTTCCTTCCTTCCTCTGTGGGTTTGTGTGTTTCTGCTTCCTGGGTGGAGAATGATGCCTGTGTTGCATGTTTCCTTTCCCTTTTCTCTGTCACCTTGATCCCCCTCTCTTTTCCTTCCCTTCCCATCCTTAGTAAAAGTACACAGTCATGTGATGTGAGCTAACTAGAGTTAAGCAAGGGTTTTTTTTTTAATGCATTAAATTATCAAAATGGAGAGTAAGGTAAAATCACATTCTGAGAGTCTGGTACATAAACCCTTAGGTTCTTCTCCTCACCAAAATAGGAAGGCTAAATTGGGTAGAAGCATTGACCTAATGAGCTCCTGCATACAGTTAAAATTTTTTTTAAGAATTTTACTAAGTTCTTGTTAATGTCATGTTTTTTTCCTAGCTCTCATGTTTTGGATTCTGGCTATGTTATAATGAACAGCACTTTGACGTCGGACGTCATTGGTCGGAGAGTTGAAGTTAACGGGGAACATGCAACTGTGCGTTTTTCTGGCGTTGTCCCTCCTGTGGCAGGTAATTCATGGCTTTGTGTGCGCGTGTTCATTTTGAGTTGTTTCTGGTAGCTGTCTCAGTAGAGGTCTATAATACCAATTTGAGGATGCTAACAACCAAGTTATATATGCTCTGATACAGTTTTACTTCAGGGACAATATCCTGTGGTATCCATGACTTAATTTGATTATACACTTATCTAATTATTTAATGTTACCATTTTATATTAAGTCAGTCTTAAAATGTCTTCAGTGTAAACTTTAAACCATAACAAAACTTGAATTCCCATAATCCTAAGCTCAAAAATGAAGTAATATTTTTGAAATTTCTATTATCATTAATTCATGTGTATGTGTAATTCAAATTGATCTGAATACAATTTTGTGTTACCATTTTTCACTTATGATTTGGTGTATATATCTGTGTTTCTATAGCATTATTTTACTTGTATTTCCTTTTGTATTGAGACATAATTAACATATTAGTTTTAGGTGGACAATATAATGATTCAGTATTTGTATATGTTGCCTCTTGGTCACCTATAGGTCCTCTTTGCAAATAATTTCTCCCTGTTTGTGTGTTGAAATTTCATTTTGTTTATTGTTTCCTTTGCTGTACAAAAGCTTTTAAGTAGGTCCCATTTGTTTATTTTTGTTTTTATCCCCATTATTCTGGGAGACAGATTGAGAAAAGATATTGCTGCAGTTTATGTTGGAGAGTGTTCTGCTTATGTTTTCCTCTAGGAATTTTATAGTACCCGGTCTCACATTTAGGTCTTTAATGCATTTTGAGTTTATATTTGTGTATGATGTTAAAGAATAATCTTAATTTCATTTTTTTTTAGAGATATCTGTCCATTTTTGCCAGCACCATTTGTTGAAGAGAATGTCTTTCCAACATTGCATGTTCTTGCCTTCTTTGTTATAGATTAATTGACCATAGGTCCATGGGTTTATTTCTGGACTGTCTATCCTGTTCCATTGATCTGTATTTCCGTTTCTGTGCCAGTACCATACTGTTTTGATGACTGTAGCTTTGTAGTATAGTCTGAAATCAAGGAGCCTGGTTCCTCCAGTTCGTTTTTCATTCTCAAGATTGGTTTTGCTGTTTGGGATCTTTTGTGTCTCCATACAGATTTTAAGATTATTTTCTAGTTCTGTGGAAAATACCAGTGGTAATTTGGTAGGGATTGCATTGAATCTGTAGATTGCCTTGGGTTATGTGGTCATTTTGACAATATTGTCTTCTAATCCATGAATATGGTTTCCATCAGTTGTGTCTTCTTGGATTTCTTCCATCAGCATCTTACAGTTTTCAGAGTATCAATCTTTTATCTCCTTAGGTTTATTCCTCGGTATTTTATTCTTTGTGATAAGATGGTAAGTGAAATTGTTTCTTGAATTTCTCTTTCTGATCTGTCATTGTTAGTGTATAGAAATGGATTTACTTGTATTTGGCTTGTGAGATCTCAGGTCCCTGACCAGGGACTGAACCCTAGCCATGGCAGTGAAAGCCCAAAGTCCTAATCACAAGGCCACCAGAGCACTCCTTTACTTATATTTCTTAATGGCTATATTTTATGTAGTTTGTTTAATCATTCCTCCTTTTTAGACCTTAATTTCTAGTTTGTTTTTTTTTTTTTTTTGTCAATGACAGTAGTATAGTAGACTTATTTATGTGTCTCAGTCAACAAATATTAAGTGCCTTCTATATATTAGGAATTGGCTTAAATGTATATAAGGTATTCAATGGTAAATTTACACCAGAGGGTCTCAAAATATGGTCACTGAGGAGTATCAACATCACTTGGTTACTTGTTAGTAATGCACATTCTTGGGCCCCACCCCAGAACTACTGAATCAGAAACTCTGGAGATGGGACCCAGCCAATCTGCGTTTTAAGAAGCTCTCCAGGGCATTTTATTAGGTTCATTAAGGTTGAGAACCACTGAACTAGATAGTTATGAACTCTGCCTTCATGGACCTACGATTTACCAGAATATTTAGTATGGAGAGGGTTTCTCCTCTTGTTTTACTTGGATTATTGGTAAATTGAAAGAGAAAGTAACATTTAATCTTAAAGTCAGCTGATGAGCAACTTCGTGGCTAATTAAGCAGCACTGTGTACCAGTTGCTCTTATATGCTCTCCACTTTGAACAAGAACATTCTTACAACGCTAAACTTATAACAGCTCTAGAATAGAGATGTTATTTTTACAGGTGAAGAGCCTGAGACTCAGGTCTCAAAGCTTTTCTGTAAAAAGCTGGGATTTGAAACTGTACTTTAGAGCCCATACCTTTTCTGTTCTATTGCAGCTCAAGACTCTGCATGGTTTAAGATGCTTGATAAATATTGCCAAGTTGCTGTCTGCAAGTACTGGGTCAATGTCCAATTCTTGGAAATTTCGAATGCCCTAGTTCTCCGGGAAGTAGACTGAGATGGAGATTCACATTTAGGAAGTTTACTATTCAAAAAGTGTATTAGGTAGTCCTCTTAGAATTGATAGGAATGCAAGGGAAGGGAAGGGACCTGGATTGGGCAGAGGGAGAAGTTGGGCCATGATTATTCTAGTCTTTATTTTTAATTTTTGTTTATTTTTGGCCGTGCTGGGTCTTCATTGCTCCATGTGGGCTTTCTCTAGTTGCAGCAAGCCTGGGCGATACCCTTTACTGTGTTGCGTGGCTTCTCACTGCAGTGGCTTCTCTCATTGCAGATCAGGGACTCCAGGCAAGCGGGCTCAGCAGTTGTGGCCGTAGGCCCTGGAGCGGGCTCAGCAGTTGTGGCTGTAGGCCCTGGAGCCGGCTCAGCAGTTGTGGCTGTCGGCCCTGGAGCGGCCTCAGCAGTCGTGGCGCATGGGCTTAGTGACTCCATGGCATGTGGAATCTTCCTGGACCAGGGATCAAGCCCGTGTCTCCTGTATTGTCACACGGATTCTTATCTACTGAGCCAGGAGAGTCCAGGTGCCATGATTATTCTAAATAAAGGATTCGTCTGATCTTGTGGGGGAACTCTGAAGATAGGATGGCCCTTCAGAGTCTTTCATAGCTGAGATGTGATGATATATCACTGGGTTGTGGCTGCCTTAGGAAGGAGGTGTGCTCTGGGCCAAGGTGTCTTTCTCCGTGGAGACAATCCTAAAAGAGGGCCTGCAGCTGAGTGCCAATTGCCTAAAGCCAGTACTGCCAGCACCCAGGGGGAATTCATTCTAGTTCCTAAAGGCAAATTGGGGTGGCACCTCACAAATACAGTAAGTTAGGTGAAAGCTATTTAATGGTACTTTAACAATATGAAGGGATGTACATTATTTTCACTTATTAAGTTGCCTGTGACTTTGACACTTTCTTCATGCATGTATTATCAAGCATTTTTCCCCCAGAAAATTATAATTCTGCCAAGAGGGAGCTTCTGTGTGTTTACTTTTTATTAATTATATCATTGTATGCAGCATTCTTTCCATTACTTCAATTGGTGCTACTTTTGGATTTCTTGTAGAACTCATCTCTGGGATAGGTACAAAGATGCAGAGGAATGGAACAGAGATTTAGTGCTTACTCCTTATTTCACTGGATGTGGCTGTAGGGCTGTTGTGACAACTCAAAGAGTTAAAAGCTTAAAAGCACTTAGACCAGTTACTGGTGTTTGCTGAGCACCTGGAATAGTCACCTGGCCCTCTGAGTGCTTACTAGGTGCTCAGTTCATTTGTTGAATGATGGAACGATCTCTCATCCAGTGATGTCGACAGCATCCTGCCTATTTTCTGGATGAGGACATTGAGGCATAGAAAGGTTAAGTAGACCTGAGCTCACCTGGTTAGGAATTCATGAGGAATTATTCTGACTCAACCCCTGAAGTGAAAGTGTTACTTGCTCAGTCGTGTTCTACTCTTTGGGACCCCATGGACTGTAGCCCCCCCAGGCTCCTCTGGTCCACAGAATTCTCCAGGCAAGCATACTGGAGTGGGTTGCCATTTCCTATGCCAGGAGATCTTCCCGACCCAAGGATCAAACCCAGGTCTCCTGCACTGCAAGCAGATTCTTTATCATCTAAGCCACTGGGAAGCCCTCCCTGTGCTGAGTAAAATGTGAAAGAAACACAAAGGCAGGGCATATTTGGAGCTGTGAAGGGAGGTGTCAGTTCAGAGGAAGAATGAACCATGGAGTGGGAATTGGATCTGCTGCTCTGTGCTACTGATTTCTGGGCTCTGCTGTTTTAGGGCTTTATTTGTTTTATCTGCTTTAGGGCTGGAGTGGGCAGAACTGTGAGCTCAGATTCCAGCACTCTACACCTGGTTCCCCAGGTGGTGGCAGGGCCGGGAACTCCCGTGGAGGATCTGAGCAGGGCCTCTAGAGCGACCTGGGCTGATTGCTGAAGCAGCTCAGCCCCATCTGCCTCAGCTGATCCTCGGTTCCTCCCCAGGCCTCTCCTTCAGGCCTGTTGGGGAGCAGGGGCGGCCTTCTCAAATCCTGTTAACATGGAGTCCAGTTAAGTCCAAGGGGGTGGCTCACACTGGTATCCGCAGGTAAGATCTCTGGGTGGCCGTGCCTGCATCTGGCTGTCATCTGGGGGAATAATCACTGTTCACAAAAAAGAGCTTCACTCCTTTGCTTCGGTCTGTCTCCTGCTAAAGACAGAATCTGAACATTTAACAAACGGTGGCTCCATAATTTAGAGGAAGAGCCAGGAGGCACCCAGACCCATGGAAGGAGGGTGACAGAGCTGAGGGGTCCCCTTCCTCAGTCCACCCGTATGCTCCCTGCCTGCTCAGTCAGGCCGCTTTCTCTGGGGAACTGATTTTGTTCGGCTTGCCATTGAAACAGGAGCTGAGGGAGGTCAGTTGTCTGCAGCTGGTAGATGGAGACGTCTTTGCCTTCTTTTCTTGGGAGGATCCAGCTTCAGTATTGAGGACGGATGAGGAGGAAGAGGGTGGGGGGAAACGAGACTGCTCAGGAGCCAGGGATGAGCTTTCTCCTCAACTCTGGAACCCAGAAGAGTAACGAGGCCCCTGGAAGACCATGTTCAGCATGGGTAGTGGCCCTGTAGCCCTGTGTGGCGGCCTGGAGGCCCTAATTCCTCTAGCCCCTCATGCCAGGGGACTGGGAGTGATGCCCTTAACCCCTCCCTTCACCTCAGTGTGAACAGCCAGCTGTACCCTTCTCTCAAGCTAAGGTGAGCTCTCTGACCACCCACTTGGGGAGGAATTCATCCCAGCCCCTCTGTGCACTCCCCAGGGTGGTCGTGATGTTCAGAGGGCCACCTCGCAGGCAGCCTTTATTAAACGGTGATACTCCACAAACCCACTTCACCTCGAGAAAGCAGAGGCTGACACCTTGGGCATCTCGCAGATACTGCAAAGTAGAGTACAACATGGGCCTCATGGGGAGTGTTGGATCTTATGGGACATTCTGGAAGCCTTGCTGCTGTATTTTCTTTCTCTTTTCTTAGAATTTATTAACATAATATGTGGCCATGGTAACAATAGAGGACAGAAAGCCTTATGATGAGAGCAGCTGTGTCAGCTGTGGGTGTTTCTTGACTCATTGTCTGGTGTGTTTTCTTGGTTAATCCTGCTGTTTGAGGTCACAATGTTTCTTCAGTGATGAGACGTTTACTTCTAAGATAATTTGATAATTTAACCCTTGTATATTACCTGCTTTTTTCCCCCCCTTGGTGATCCTTTTGCTTAGATATTGGATTTCCTGAATTGATTCTCTATATTTTTCTTACCATTTGTTGAAAAAATTGTCTTGTAAAATTTCCCATATTCTGAATTTTTTAGATTGCATCCCCATGAAGTCATTAGTATTTAGTTTTTCTGTCCCGTACATTCCCTGTAGGTTGGTAGTTACATATAGGCTTGATCAGATTCAGGTTTGATATTTTATTTTTTGTACAGATATTTATGTTGTTGTTTAGTTGCTAAGTCATGTCTGACTCTTTGCAACCCCATGGGGCCCAAGAAAATAAAATCTATCACTGTTTCCACTGTTTCTTCATCTATTTGTCATGAACTGATGGGACCAGATGCCATGATCTTAAATTTTTGAGTGTTGAGTTTTAAGCCAGCTTTGTTACTCTCCTCTTTCACCCTCATCAAGAAGCTCTTTGGTTTTTCCTCACTTTCTGTCCTTAGAGTGGTATCTTCTGCATATCTGAGGTTCTTGATGTTTCTCCCAGTAATCTTGTGATTCAGCTTTTGATTCATCCAGCCTGACATTTTGCATGGTGTACTCTGTAAACAGAGTAACAATATATACAGCCTTGTTGTACTCCTTTCCCAATTTTGAACCAGTCAGTTGTTCCATGTCCAATTCTAACTGTTGCTTTTTGACCTGTATACAGGTTTCTCAGGAAACAGGTAAAGTGGTCTGGTATTCCCATTTCTTTAAGAATTTTCCACAGTTGTGATCCACACAGTCAAAGGCTTTAGTGTAGGCAATGAAGCAGATGTTTTTCTGGAATTCTGTTGCTTTCTCTATGAGCCAACTACTGTTGACAGTTTGATCTCTGATTCCTCTGCCTTTTCCAAATTCAGCTTGAACATCTGGAAGTTCTTGGTTCATGTACTGCTGAAGCCATGTGAAATGACCTCAGTTGTTCGGTAGTTTAAGCATTCTTTGGCACTACTTTTCTTTGGGATTGGAATGAAAGCTGACTTTTTCCAGACCTGTAGCCACTGCTGAACTTTCTAAATTTGCTAACATTTTGAGCATAGCACTTTAATAGCATCATTCTTTAGGATTTTAAATAGCTTAACTGGAATTCTTTCACCTCCACTAGCTTTGATCATAGTGATGCTTCCTAAGGCCCACTTGACTTCACCCTCCAGAATGTCCAGGCTGTAGGTGAGTGAGCCCACCATTGTGGTTATCTGAGTCATTAAGACCTTTTTTGTGTAGTTCTTCTGTGTCGTCTTGCCATCTCTTGATCTCTTCTGCCTTTATTAGGTCCTCACCATTTCTGTCCTTTATCTTGCCCATCCTTTCATGAAATGTTCCCTTGATGCTTCATTGTGCTTCTCTAAAACATAAACACATTTTCTTAAAAACAGTATAAGTATACTTTAAACTTTAATTTTGATTCATTTTATCATATTGGTGAATAGAGTTCTTTTAAACCAATAAGTCAGATTATTGAAAAACTATGTTCTTATTAACTTCTTGGTTTATACTCCTTGAAGATACAAGGTGGAGTAGGTACATTCTTTAATATGATAATCGTATAATCCTTCAAAATTACATATAATATGATCTTTCAGGGCTTCCCTGGTGCCTCAGTTGGTAAAGAATCCGCCTGAAATGCAGGAGACCTGGGTTTGATCCCTGGGTTGGGAAGATCCCCTGAAGGAGGGCATGGCAACTCACTCTAGTATTCTTGCCTGGAGAATCCCCATGAACGGAGGAGCCTAGCAGGCTGCAGTCCATGGAGTTGCAAAGAGTTGGACATAACTGAGCTGCTAAGCACACACACATGATCCTTCAACAGTATAGATCTTTTAATCTGCTGTTTATGCTATCAGAATTCTACCCTAGTTTTTTCTTTTGTAAAAAAAAAATTATTTCATATTGAAATATAGTTGATTTATATTATTATGTTAATTTCAGGTGTAAGGCAAAGTTATTCAGTTATTCATATACATATATCATTATGATCACCCAGTGTGGAACTTCCCACTCTGGGATCAAAAATATCATACTCACTGCCTGTGTACAACGTGGCTGTTACCTGTTCATCCCTATCTGAGGGCAGACAAGTTTCTAGTGAATCAAAGCTTGGATCATTCTGAGTCCTAAAAGGAGGAGAAAAAAAGCCGAGAAGGAGTCACTAAGTATTTGGGTTTTTTCCTTACCTTTTATTATAAAAATCTTCAGAATAAAAATGTAGAATAATACAATGAACCCCTTGATATGTACCCCCCACGTTAAAAAATTATCGCTTCATGACATCTTATTTTATATCTCTTCCTGCCTACCTACTTTGCCTCCATGTTTTACTCTTTGTTTTTTCCTTTAGAAATTTATTTACTTAATTGTTTATTTTAATTTTTATTTTGTACTGGAATAGAGTCCATTAACAGGCTTCCCTGGTAGCTCAGCCAGTAAAGAATCTGCCTGCAGTGCAGGAGACTCTGGTTCAATTCCTGGGTCGGGAAAATCCCCTGGAGAAGGGATAGGCTACTGGCTCCAGTATTCCTGGTGGCTCAGATGGTAAAGAATCCACCTGCAATGTGGGACACCTGAGTTCTATCTCTGGGTTGGGAAGATCCCCAAGAAAAGAGCATGGCAACCCATTCCAGTATTCTTGCCTGGAGAATCCCCAGGAGCCTGGCAGGCTACAGTCCATGGGGTCCCAAAGAGTTAGACACAACTGGGCAGCTAAGCACAGCACACAGAGTCTATCAAGAATGTTGTGTTAGTCTCAGATGTGCAGCAAAGCGATTCAGCTATACATCTATCTATTTCTTTTCAAATTCTTTTCCCATTTAGATTATTACAAAACATTGAGTAGAGTTCCCTGTGCTATACAATAGGTCCTTGTTGGTTATCTATTTTAAATACAGCAGTAGGTACATGTCAATCCCAAAATCCCAATCTATCCCTCTCCTCATCCCTCACCCCTGGTAACCATAAATTGATTTTCTAAGTCTGTGAATTTGTTTCTGTTTTGTTAATAAGTTCATTCCTATCATTTTTTGTTTATTTTTTCTTTTTTAAAACTTTTAAATTGGACGATAATTGCTCTACAGTGTTGTGTTGGTTTCTGTGTACGAGAACACAAATAGCTATAAGTATATACTGTATCCTCTTCTTCTGGAGCCTCCTTCCCATCCCCTCCTATCATTTTTTAGATTCCGTATATATGCAATATCAGATGATATTTGTCTTTCTCTGACTTAAATTTACTTAGTATGATAAGATCTATCCATGTTGCTGTCAATGGCATTATTGCATTCTTTCTTATGGCTGAGGAATATTCCATTTATATATGTTCCATATTTTCTTTGCTCTGTTGGTGGACATTTAGGTTGTTTCCATGTCTTAGCTATTGTAAATACTCCTGCAGTGAATATTTGCATGTATGTATTTTTTTAAACAATTTTTCTGAATTAAAAAATTTAAGTTTTATTTACTTATTTTTGGCTGTGCTGGGTTTTCCTTGGTGTGCTTGAGCTTTCTCTAGTTGCGGCCAGTGGGGGCTGCTCTCTAGCTGTGGTGTGAGGCTTCTCATTGCAGTGGCTTCCTTGTTGCAGAGCGTGGGCTCCAGGGCCCGAGGGCTGAGTACTTGTGGTGCGCGGGCTTAGTTGCCCTTTGGTATGTGAAATCTCCCCGGACCAGGGATCTAATCCTTGTCCCCGGCATTGTCAGGCAGATTCCTAAGCACTGGACCACCAGGAAAGTCCTCATGTATCTTTCTGAATTATGGTTCTCTTCAGATACATGCCCGGGAGTGAGATTGCTGGATCATATGGTAAAGCTCTATTTTGAGATCTTCTTTTTAAAAATTTCTGTTTCTGGCTGCTTCTTGGGGCTTGTAGGATCTTAGTTCCCCAACCAGAAATTGAACATGGGCCCCAGCAGTGAAAGTGCCCAGTCCTAACCCTCTGGATCATGGGGGAAATCTCAATTTTTACTTTTTCAAGGAAACTCCATACTGTTCTCTATAGTGGCTGTACCAATTTACATTCTCATCAACAGTGTATGGAGTTCTGAAAGGGAACAGCGTTCCCTTTCCTTTACACTCTCTCCAGCATTTGTTTGTAGACTTTGATGATGGTTATTCTGACCACTGTGAGATGATATATTATTGTAATTTTGATTTGCATTTCTCTGATAATTAGCAATGTCAAGCATCTTCTCATGTGTCTGCTGACTTTCTATATGTCATCTTTGGAGACGTGTCTATTTAGATCTTCTGCCTATTTTTTAATTGAACTGTTTGGGGTTTTTTGTTATTGAGTTGTATGAGCTATTTGTATATTTTGGAAATTAAGCCCTTGTCAGTTGTATTGTTTGCAAGTAGCTGTGTGGATTTATTTCTGGGCTTTCTATCCTTTTTCATTGATCTGTGTTTGTGTTTGCGTGCCAGTACCATATTGTTTTATTATAGCTTTATAGTATAGTCTGAAGTCAGGGAATCTGATTACTCCAGCTGTATTTTTTTTTTGACTCTTCAAGGTCTGTTGTGTTTCCATACAAATCTTAACAGTTTAAAGACCAGAGCTAAATTAATACATCTTCTGTTACCCAAACATTATTGATTGAGACATTTCAATATTCACTTGCATAACAAATGGCTGGCCACAGCCACTAGTTTCTGCAAAAATCCCCTAGTCAGTAATGTGTGAAGATTTTTTGTTCTAGATCTGCAAAAAATGCCATTAGTAATTTAATAGGGGTTGCATTGAATCTGTGGATTGCTTTGGATAGTATACTCATTTTGACAATATTGATTCTTCCAGTCCAGGAACGTGGTGTATGTTTCCATCTGTTGTGTCATCTTTGACTTCTTTCATCAGTCTCTTAACAGTTTTCAGAGTACAGGTCTTCTGCCTCCTTAGGTAGGTTTTTTCCTAGATATTTTGTTCTTTTTGATGCAATGATAAATGAGATTGTTTCCTTACATTTCTCTTTCTGACCTTTCATTGTTAGTGTATAGAAATGCAGTAGATTTTTGTATAATTTTGTATCCTGCAACTTTACCAAATCCATTGATGAGCTCTAGTAGTTTTCTGATAGCATCATTAGAATTTTCTTTGCATGGAATCATTTCATCTGCAAACAGTGACAGTTTTACATCTTCTTTTCCAATTTGGGTTCCTTTTCTTTCTTTTATGATTGCTATGGCTAGGACTTCCAAAACTGCATTGAATAAAAGTGGTGAGAGTGGACGTCCTTGTCTTGTTCCTGATCTTAGAGGAAATGCTTTCTGATTTTCACCATTGAGTATGTTGTTAGCTGTGGGTTTTTTCACATGTGGCTTTTACTATGTTGAGGTATGTTCCCTTTATTCACACTTTCTGGAGAGTTGTTCTTAGAAATAGATGTTGAATTTTGTCAGAAGCTGTTTTTGCATCTGTTGGGATGATCATATGGGTTTTATTCTTCACTTTGTTAATGTATATCACACTGGTTGACTAGGGGATATTGAAAAAGTTCTATCCCTGGAATAATTCCTGCTTGATCATGGTGTATGATCCTTTTAATATTTTGTTAGATTGGTTTGGTGGTGTTTTGTTGAGGATTTTGCATCTACATTCATCAGTGATACTGACCTGGTATTTTCGTTTGTGTTTGTGATATCCTTGGTTTTGGTATCAGAGTGATGGTGGCCTCATAGAATGACTTTGGGAGTGTTCCTTCCCCTGCAGTTTTTTGGAAGAGTTTCAAAAGGATAGATGTTAACTCTTCTCTAAATGTTTGCCACAATTCGCCTGTGTTCCCATCTAGTCCTGGACTTTTTGTTTGTTGACAGTTTTTTAAATTCATGGTTTCAATTTCAGTACTTGTGATTGATCTGTTCCTGTTTTCAGTATCTTCATGGTTCAGTCTTAGGAGATTGTTTTTTTCTTTTTTTAAAAATTTATTAATTTATTTGGCTGCACTGGGTCTTCATTGCTGCCTGCTCTCTGGTTGCAGAGAGCGAGAGCTGTTCTTCATTGTGGTGCGTGAGCTTCTCTTTGCAGTGGCGTCTCTTATTGTGGAACACAGGCTCTGGGGCACATGAGTGTTAGTAGTTGCGGCACGTGGACTCAGTATTTGTGGTTTGTTGGCTCAATACTTGTGGTGCACGGGCCTAGTTATTCCACAGCATGTGAGATCTTCCCTGACCAGGCAGTGATCCCATGTCCCCTGCATTGACAGGTGGATTCTTAACCTCTGGACCACCAGAGATGCCCGAGGTGTTTTTTGGTTTCTTCAGGTCTTCAGTGATCCATTGGTTGTTAAGTAGCATGTTATTTAGCCTCCACATTTTTGTGTTTTTTTTAATGGATTTTGTAATTCTTCCTTGAAATTGAAGATTAGATTAGAATCTGTAGGCAATGTGGTCAGAAAAGATACTTGATATTATTTCAGTTTTGTTAAATTTACCAAGGCTTGCTTTGTGACCCAACATATGATTTATCCTAGTGAATATTCCACGTGCACTTGAAAAAAATGTGCATTCTGCTGCTTTAGGATGGAATGCTCTGTAAATACCAATTAAGTTCATCTGGTCTAATGTGTCACTTAAGGCATGTGTTTCCTTGTTGATTTTATGTCTGAATGATCTGTAAATTGATGTAAGTGGCGTGCTAAAATCACCCACATTGTATTGCTGTCAATTTCTCCTTTTATGTCTGTTAACATTTGTTTTCTACATTGAGGTGCTTCTATGCTGTGTTCATCTGTATTTACAATTGTTATGTCTTCTTGGGTTGACTTCTTGATCATTTTGTAGTGTTCTTCTTTGACTCTTGTAACAGTCTTTGTTTTAAAGACTTTTTTTCTGATAAGAATATTGCTACTCCAACTTTCTTTTGAATTTCATTTGCATGGAATACCATCTTCCATCCCCTCACTTTCAGACTCTGTGTCCCTAATCTGAAGCGGGTCTCTTGTGGACAGCATATATATGGGTCTTATTTTTGTATCCATTCAGCCAGCCTGTGTCTTCTGGTTGGAGTAGTTAATCTATTTACATTTAAGGTAATTACCGATATGTATGTTCTTCTTGCCATTTTGCTCATTGTTTTGGATGTGCTTCTGTAGGTCTTCTTTCTTTCTTTATTCTTGTGTTCTCTTACTTTATTACTGTCTTTAGTGTTGAGGTTGAATTCCTTTGTCTTTTTTCTATGTGTGTGTTTATATATGCGTGCGTGCATGCTCAGTCATGTCTGACTCTGTGTGACCCTATGGACTATAATCTGCCAGGCTCCTCTGTCCATGGGATTTTCCAGGCAAGAATCCTGGAGTAGGTTGCCATCTCCTCCTCCAGGGGATCTTCCTGAACTAGAGATCAAACCCAATTCTCCTGCGTCTCCTGCACTGCAGACAGATTCTTTACCACTGAGCCATCAGAGAAGCACATGTATGTATGCACACACATAGGTTTATGTGTACATGTATATGCACACATACATATATGTACATATAACATATACATATTTATGTGTATATATAAATGTACTATATATTTATAGTGCATTTCTGGTTTGTGGTTACCAGGAGGTTTTGATATAGTAGTAGACCTCTGTCTTTTAATCTACTGTTTGTGTCATCAACATTTTACACTAGCTTTTTTCTTGATTAATGTTAGACACGAGTTTCTTAGTATCCCAAATGCACAGTCCAAAGAATAGCAAGGAGAGATAAGAAAGCCTTCCTCAGTGATCAGTGCAAAGAAATAGAGGAAAACAATAGAATAGGAAAGACTAGAGATCTCTTCCAGAAATTAGAGATACCAAGGGAACATTTCATGCAAAGATGGGCACAATAAAGGTCAGACATGGTATGGACCTAACAGAAGCAAAAGATATTAAGCAGAGGTGGCAAGAATACACAGAAGAACTACACAAAAAAGATCTTCATGACCCAGATAACCACAATGGTGTGATCACTCACCTAGAGCCAGACATCCTGGAATGTGAAATCAAGTGGGTCTTAGGAAGCATCACTACGAATAAAGCTAGTGGAGGTGATGGAATTCCAGTTGAGCTATATTTAAATCCTAAAGATGATGCTGTTAAAGTACTGCACTCAATATGCCAGCAAATTTGGAAAACTCAGCAGTGGCCACAGGACTGGAAAAGGTCAGTTTTCATTCCAGTCCCAAAGAAAGACAATGCCAAAGATGCTCAAACTACTGCACAATTGCACTCATTTAATAACCTAGAAAAGTAATGCTCAAAATTCTCCAAGCAAGGCTTCAGCAGTACATGAACCAAGAACTTCCAGATATTCAACTGGATTTAGAAAAAGCAGAGGAGCCAGAGATCAAATTGCCAACATCTATTGAGTCATAGAAAAAGCAAGAGTGTTCCAAAAAAACATCTCCTTCTGCTTTGCTGAATATTCCAACATCTTTGACTGTGTGGATCACAACAAACTGGAAAATTCTTCAAGAGATGGGAATACCAGACCACCTGACCTGCCTCTTGAGAAATCTGTATGCAGGTCAGGAAGCAACAGTTTAGAACCGGACATGGATCAACAGACTGGTTCCAAATTAGAAAAGGAGTACATCAAGCTGTATATTGTCAACCCTGCTTATTTAACTTATATGCAGAGTACGTTATGAGAAACGCTGGGCTGGATGAAGCACAAGCTGAATCAAGATTGCTGGGAGAAATATCAATACCCTCAGATACGCAATGATACCACCGTTATAGCAGAAAGTGAAGAGGAACTAAAGAGACTTTTGATGAAAGTGAAAGAGGAGAGTGAAAAAGCTTAAAACTCAACATTCAAAAAGCAAAGATCATGGCATCCCATCACTTCATGGGAAATAGATAGGGAAACAATGGAAACAGTGACAGACTTTATTTTCTTGGGCTCCAAAATCACTGCAGATGGTGACTGCAGCCATGAAATTAAAAGATGCTTATTCCTTGGAAGAAAAGCTATGATAAACCTAGAAAGAAAGAAAGAAAGTGAAGTCGCTCAGTCGTGTCTGACTCTTTGCGACCCCATGGACTGCAACCTACCAGGCTCCTCCATCCAATGGATTCTCCAGGCAACAATACTGGAGTGGGTTACCATTTCTTTCTCCAGGGGATCTTCCTGACCCAGGGATCGAACCCAGGTCTCCCACATTGCAGGCAGATGCTTTAACATGATAAATCTATACAGCGTATTAAAAAGCAGAGACATTACTTTGCCAACAAAAGTCCTTCTAGTCAAGGCTATGGTTTTTTCAGTAATCATGTATGCATGTGAGAGTTGGACTGTGAAGAAGGCTGAGCGCCAAAGAATTGATGCTTTTGAACTGTGATGCTGGAGAAAACTCTTGAGGGTCCCTTGGACTGCAAGGAGATCAAACTAGTCAATCCTTAAGGAAATCAGTCCTAAATATTTATTGAAAAGACTGATGTTGAAGCTGAAACTCCACTACTTTGGCCATCTGATGCAAAGAACTGACTACTTGGAAAAGACCCTGATGCTGGGAAAGATTGAAGGCAGGAGAAGGGGACGACAGAGAATGAGATGGTTGGATGGCATCACTGACTCAATGGACATGAGTTTTAGCAAGCTCTAGGAGTTGGTGATGGACAGGGAAGCCTTGTATGCTACAGTGCAATGGATTGCAAAGAGTCACACACTACTGAGTGACTGAAGTGACTGACTGATTATTGTTATTGCAATGAATTAGGAAAAAGTACTTTTGAAAATATTCTAGAACACTTAATTTTCATCTATAGGAAAATAATAATATGTTGGTTTTTGTTAGAGCATAATACTTTGCAGTCATCAGTGTGATGAATATAAAAATCTGTAATTACTGGCCTTCAATGACAGAAAATGTGCTCTTTGTTTGACTAAACTGTTACCCTTATCAACCATGTGTTGTAGGACTAGTAACAGACAAACAGAATACCTGTTGTTTGGTTTATTATAAGTAACTTCAGTTTGGAATCACTGTCATTGCACTGTAGAAAGAAATCTAGCCAAGATAACATGTCTAGCAAGGGGAGTCTAGTGCAGCATTCTTGGGGTCTTGTTAGAAATAGGAATTCTCAGTTTGGACATGAAGAGATTCTAATTCCCTCTTTCAGAGTTAAGTTCCAGGACTCATCATTTAAGACGTGCTCCCTAGATGATTCTGATGTCCTATTTGGAGATTAAGTTTTTATTCCTTTGGTTGCACCAGGAAGCCACCAGAAAGCAAAATAAAACCATCTGAGCCCTTACAAAACCAAGCTTTCTATCCTGGACTTCGGTTGAGGCTTGAATTAACAAACAGCCACTTCTGAAACCCCAGTGGATATGTTATAAAGATGCTATCAAGTGTGATGTGTTCATTATCTTAATACCCTTTATACACAGAAACACTCTGTGACAAATTATTGTTAGCTCAGGGAATGGGGGAAAACGGAGATGATTTTACTACTGAAAAGAGGATTGCATCTTTTTCTTTTTGCTGCAAGGAAAAAAGCTACTTGACCACTACTTTTTCAGTTATTCTCTGCTGTCCTCTTAATGCTTCTTGTCTGCCCTCCTTCAGCTTTTTGTTGTTGTTGTTAGTGATTTTTGATCTTTCAGCATCCAGTTTTCTTTCTTCTGAATTAAAAAAAATATATTCATTTACAGTTGATTCACAATGTTGTGTTTATTTTCTGCCCTACAGAAAAGTGATTCAGTTTTACATATATATTCTTTTTAATTTTTTTTCTATTTATGGCTTAATTATCACAGGATTTGAACATGGTTCCCCATTTTATACAGTAAGACCTTATTTTTTATCCATCTCACATATGATAGTTTGCAGCTGCTAATCCCAGACTTCTAATCCTTCCCTACCTGCCACCCCCACACCTGGCAACCGCAAGTCTGTTCTCTTCATCTGTGAGTTTTCGTTCTTTAGATATGTTCATTTGTATCATATTGTAGCTTCCACATACAAGTGATGTCATATGGTATTTGTCTTTCTCTGATTTACTTTTCTTAGTATGATAATCTCTAGCTTCATCCATGTTGCTGCAGATGGCGTTATTTCATTCTTTGTAAGGGCTGAGTAACATTCATTGTGTACATAAACCATCTCTTTACCCATCCATCTGTTGATGGACATTTAGGTTGTTTCTGTGTCTTGGCTATTGTAAATAGTGCTGCTGTGAACATAGGGGTCATATATCTTTTTGAATTAAGAGTTTTTTTTAATTCTTTAATTCTTGTCTGGATACATGTCTAGGAGTGGGATTGCTGGGTCATATGTTAGCTCTATTTTTAATTTTTTGAGGAACGTCCATATTGTTTTCCATAGTAGCTGCAGCAATTTACATTCCCACCAACAGTGTAGGAGGGCTCCCCTTTCTCCACACCCTCTCCAGGATTTGTTATTTGTAGATTTTTTAATGATTGTCGTTATGACTGGTGTGAAATGGTGCCTCAATGTAGTTTTGATTTGCATTTCTCTAATAATTAGCAATGATGTGTGTCTTTTTATGTGCCTCTTGCCCGTCTGTTACGTCTTCTTTTCTCCATGCTTATAAGTCTCTCTGGAGAAGCAGGATGGAGTTCAAGTTTACCATGTTGCAGCCTCTCTTGACACAGTTGGGTGCAATCTCTTCTTTAGTCAGTTTCTGTTGGCTATTGTTTTTCTTGGTTTCCAGTCGTAGACTCTTGTCTTTCTCTGTGCTTGGTGGTTTTTCTTTGAGTGCCAGATACTGGTTGTGAAGAGTTGTAATTTGAGCTCTGCAGTGGTGGTGTCTTCTTCCAGAAGGACTGAAGTGGACTCTGGCAGATGGAGAAGGTCCACAGCAATCCCAGATCACCTAAGCACATCTGGGAATGTGATTGTTTGAAGTTAACCTTCAGTCGCTACAGGGGTTAGTCTATTAAGGTTGGTTCCTTCTTGCTCTTAGGTTGAAAGCATTTCAAGCCCCAGAACAAAACCTAGAGAGTTTCTTGCAACCTCCACCTTCCTTGAGAGATTCTGATTTTCATTATTTATCTCTTACTCCCTTAAAAGTGAAAGTGAAAGTTCTAGTCACACAGTCATGTCCGACTCTGCGATCATGGGCTATAGCCTGCCTGGCTCCTCTGTCCATGGAATTCTCCAGGCAAGAATACTAGAGTGGGTTGTCATTTCCTTCTCTAGGGAATCTTTCCAACCCAGGGATCAAACCCAGGTCTCCTGCATTGCAGGCAGATTCTTTACCAGCTGAACCACTAGGGAAGCCTTAGTCCCTCAAAAGCTCTATCCAAAGCTGAACAAAGCTTTGTTCAGCTTTTTAGCTTTTCAGCCTTTGCTGCCAGAATCAGCAGATGCCCAAGGGAAAAAAGTTGCTCTAAGGCTTCGCTTAACTCTGGGTTTCCCTCTTCTCTCAGATTTTGGCCTTGTAATTCTTCAGTGCCTTTTTAGCTCTCTGGTGGTTTAAAAGATATATATGTGTATGTGTGTATATTTTAAATTGTGGTAAGTTATACATAACTGAACTTAACATTTTAGTCACCTTTAATTGTATAGTTCAGTGATTTTAAGTAGAATAATGTTGTACAGTCATCACCACCACTCATCCCCAGAACCCTCTTCATTTTACAGAAGTGAAACCCTGTGGCCATTAAGCAGTAACTTCCTGTCCTATCCTCCCCTCAGCTCCTGCCAAACACCATTCCACTTTCTGTTTCTGTGAATTTGAGTATTCTAGGCACCTCATATAGATGGCCCCAGACTTGTCTCTGCTGTGACTCAACCACACACACAGTTGGGTTTCCAGGGCAGAGGCCCGGGACTCCCCACGAACCTAGAGGGCCGAGTCCTGCCTTCCCCCGCCCCCCCAATTCAGCTGCCTTTGTGTGGGGGGAGGCGCTGGGGGGTGGGATGAGGTCCTATCTGGGTGGCTGAGGATGCCTTCCCCATCATGGCCCAGGAAACGGAGCCAGAAATTCTCAGACCCCTCACTCCCCATTGCCTGGGGGGTTGTGGAAGTGGAAACACCCCAAGTTAGGAATCCTGACAGATTCCATGGTTTGGGGCAGGGGCTCTGGGGGTGGAGGCTGCAGGGGTGCCAGGAAGAGACTGGGGACCCGTCCCATTGACCACCCTGATTCTACACCATGTCCCCTCTTCTCTGTGTAACCTTGAGACTTGGTCGACTGGCTTCCTTTCCACGGCTGTCGTCTGTTCTGGGTTGAACTGAGTGGAACGTGGGACCTCACTGCAAAGGAAACCTGGTTAAAATTCCTCCCACACGTCTAGGTTTTTTCTGCTTGGACCTCACATTGGTCTCAATTTTGCCCTAATGTGCTCAGCTGTAAACACACATGTTTTCAAGGTTTTCAGTATGACCCCTTCAACTTCAATGGGAGTCAGAATACCTTATGAATCAGAATACTCAGTGTCCCCCCCCAACCCCCACAAGTCCATAGCAGGGGCATTGGGGTTTATTTTAATTGTAGGACATGATTTCTGTATTTGAGTTAATTTTTATCAGCTCCAGTTATGATGCCTTGTCATCAGTATTGGGTATGAACCTATTATCTAGAGACTTAGGGTTTTTTCTGAAGACAGTTCTTTCCTATGCTCTAGTTTCATGATGTGGTTTTAGCAGAGTTAATCAGAAATGACTCAGTTTATACATTGTATTCAGCTTCAAATTGGTTTGTGCTAGACAAGCCAAGCCCAGTGTCCTCTCGCCCCCCAACCCCGGACAGTTGTTCGTACACAGCAGCAGCAGCTGGTGCTGAGACCTTGTGGACTCCTTTGTCGGTGTGCCAGCTCCCTAGGGAGAGTGCCTCGGGGGTGGCAGCTTCAGGCATGCGGCCCTCGGTGGCAGGCAGGTGCCAGCTGGACCTGGGTCTAAAGTGCCAGGTGATGGGGGGACCAGGTGATGAGTGCATGGACTGAACATTTTTCTCTTTCTGGAGAAAACCCAGATGACGCTAGTGGTAAGGAACCTGCCTGCCGCTGCAGGAGACGTCAGAGATGTGAATTCAGTCCTTGGGTCCAGAAGATCCCCTGCAGGAGGAAATGGCAACCCACTCCAGTATTCTTGCTTGGAGCATCCCTTGGACAGAGGAGCCTGGTGGGCTGCAGTCCGTGGATTCACAAAGAGTCAGACCTGACTGAAATGACTTAGGATGCGTGTATGGTTTGTTTTTGTGTGTCTGGCATAGTTCACTTAGCATAAGGTCTTTAGTGTTCATCCATGTTGTAGGATGTGTCAGAATTTCATTCCGTTTTAAGACTGAATAATATTCCATTGTATGGACAGACCACATTTTGTTTAGTAATGGATCTGCCATTGGACACTGTGTTTATCCATTCATCCATTCACTTCTGGCTGTTTTGAATAATGCTGTGAACACAAGTACACTAATACCTTGTGAGTGCCTGCTGTCAGTTCTTGGGGTGTTTGCCCAGAGCTGGAATCGCTAGGTTAGGTGATGATTCTGCGTGTAGCTTGTGGAGGAACCGCTGTACTGTTTTCCACAGTGGCCACACCATTTTACATTCCCACGAGCAATGCATAAAATTAACGCTGTCTCCATATCCCCGCCAGCACTTATTTTCTCTTTTGTTTTGTTGACACAAGCCATTCTAATTGGTGTAAAGTGATTTTTAAAAATTTTCTAGTTCTCCACAGGAGGGTAGATCCAGAAGTGAAACTCTTTCTTTTTTTTCAGAAGTGAAACTCTGTCTTACATACTTTTGCACCTGGCACAGTTCTGTGTGTGTGTGTGTGTGTGTGTGTGTGTGAGTGTGAGTGTGCGCGCGCATGCTAAGTTGCTTCAGTCATGTCCCATTCTTTGCGGTGCCTTGGACTATAACCTACCAGGCTCCTTGTCCATGGGATAGTGGGTACTTAATAAACAGAGGGAGGAGAGAGGGGAAGGTAAGAGAATGCTGTGCAAACTGAATGTGGTTTGCAAATATAAGATACGAGTTATACATGGCATAGTATGGTGGGTAAGTATTGGCCTCTGCAATTAGAATGACCTGAAGGTGTGTGACTTTGGGTGTTGTTTTACCTATATTGAAGAAAAATACTACTTATATATATATATATAATTTTACTTTATGAACAGCATTTTGCTAGGCTAGGACTCAAAAAAGTGTGTATTTGTTCAGGAACTGTTAAAAAGATCATGATAAACATCTCGTTTGTAAAGATGAAATGTCTGTTGTAAGGATAACATGAAATAAAGCAAAGTTTCTGGCGCGTAAGTGCTCAGTAGCTATAGTTATTTTCTGCAGTTGTAGTTTTTGTTGATTTTTTTGAACCAAACTTACTGTTCCCTTTGCTGATTAAGTCCTGAGTCCAAGGTTACTTTTTTTTCTAAAGACTTTTTTCTTCCCCAGTGGTGTCTGTGTGATATGGTTTCCGTTGCAAACTGTATTTGGTTGCAGAAAAATGGAGCCTCACCTTGTTCTAATTTCTTGTTTGGGTTTTCTTGTTCTGCCAGGACTCTGGTTAGGAGTTGAATGGGACAATCCTGAGCGGGGAAAGCACGATGGAAGCCACGAAGGGACTGTGTATTTTAAATGCAGGTAATTTTCCCTTTTGAACTGGCCTGGTTATCTTTGTTTATTTGTTTTTAAAATGTTTATGTGTTTATTTGGTTGTATCAGCTCTTAGCTGCAGCTCCTGGGATCTTTGTTTTGGCACTCTCGCTGCTCTCTAGTTCTGCACACAGGCTTATTTGCCCCCTGGCATGTGGGATCTGAGTTCCCCGGCCAGGGATTAAACCCCAGGGAGGTCCCTGACTTGGTTATGTAGGAGAATATTTAATAGTTGAATAAAGGGGGATGGAGAAGAAGAGGCATTTGACTCTTGGGGCGGTGATAATGTAGAATTTGGTATATCTAAAAAGCCCATACTATTTGTAGGATTTTTTTCCTTGCTTTTATTATCTTTTTAATTTGTTGTGCTTTTTATTTATTTCCTTCTGGCTCTGCTGAGGGCAGGCTTTCTCTAACTGTGGCAGGTGGGAGCTACGCTCTAGCTGCAGTGTGCAGACTTCTCATTGCAGTGGTTTCTCTTGCAGTGGAGCACGGTTCTAGGGCGTGTGTGCCTCAGTAGGTGCACCTCATGGGAGCTTAGTTGCTGCGAAGCATGTGGAATCTTCCTGGACCAGGGATTGAATCCGTGTCCTCTGCATGGCAGGAGGATTCTTAACTGCTCGACCACCAGGGGAGTCCTTGTTCCTTGTTTTTAAAACTCTCAGTCTTAACCTTACAAATGGGATTGCTTTCTTTGTCTTTTTTTGTATATTTTTGTTTTGTGACAGTTTTTTCTGTTTTTATTGAATGGATATAAACACTTCTTATGGTTCATTAACAAGACAGCCAATAAGAACTAGGTAATTAAACAAAATATAGAACATCCAAATAGTGGAATGCTAGGCCACTATTTTTAAAAGCTCTTCTCATGAAAAGAATTATACATTATAGTGCTACTGATATTTTTACCTGTTTGAGTTCAGAGAAACTATGTGAAACTCTGAAGAGGATGGTGGAGAATTTGAGGCAGTCTTTCAAATTTTTATTGGTGTTTATTTTCCTTAGGTTTCAATTTCTTACAAGAATCTTTTAATATTAAGCTTTGTTGCTGTTCAGTTGCAAAGTCTTGTACAACTCTTTGTAACACCATGGACTGCAGTATGCCAGGCTTCCCTGTCCTTCACTAGCCCCTAGAATTTGCTCAAATTCATGTCCATCGAGTCAGTGATGCTATCTAACCATCTCATCCTCTGTCTCTCCCTTCTCCTTTTGTCTGCAATCTTTTCCAATGAGTTGGCTCTTCACATCAGCTGACTGTTGGCCAAACTGTTGGAGTTTCAGCATCCATTGAATGTTTAGGATTGACCGGTTTGATCTTGCAGTCTAGGGACTCTCATGAGGCATTTCCATCATCACAGTTTGAACGCATCAATTCTTTTGCACTCAGCCTTCTTTATGGTCCAATTCTCACATCCGTACCTGACTCCTGGAAAAAACCATAGCTTTGATAGATGGATCTTTGTCAGCAAAGTGATGTCTCTGCTTTTTTATACTCTGGGTTTGTCATAGTTTTCCTTCCAAGGAGCAAGCATCTTTTAATTTCATGGCTGCAGTCACTGTCTGCAGTGATTTTGAAGCCCAAGAAAATAAAATCCATCACTGCTTCCACTTTTTCTCCTTCTATTTGCCATGAAGTGATGGGATCGGATGCTTTGATCTTAGTTTTTTGAATGTTGAGTTTTAAGCCAGCTTCTTCACTTTCTTCTTTCACCCTCGTCAAGAGGCTCTTTAGTTCCTATTCACTTTCTGCCATTGGAGTGTTATCATTTCCATATCTGAGGTTGTTGATATTCCTCCCAGCAGTCTTGATTCCAGCTTGTGATTCATCCAACCCAGCATTTCACATGATGTACTTTGAATATAAGTTAAATAACCAGAGTAACAATATACAGCCTTGTTGTACTCCTTTCCCAATTTTGAACCCGTCTGTTGTTCCATGTCTGATCCTGACTGTTGCTTCCTGACCTGCATATAGGTTTCTCAGGAGGCAGGTAAAATGATCTGGTACTTTCATTTCTTTAAGATGTTTCCACAGTTTGTTGTGATCCATATAGTTAAAAGCTTTAGTGTAGTCAAGGAAGCAATCCGTTCCGTTCAGTCGCTCAGTCGTGTTCGACTCTTTGCGACCCCATGAATCGCAGCACGCCAGGCCTCCCTGTCCATCACCAACTCCCGGAGTTCACTCAGACTCATGTCCATTGAGTCCGTGATGCCATCCAGCCATCTCATCCTCAGTTGTCCCCTTCTCCTCCTGCCCCCAATCCCTGTCAGCATCAGGGTCTTTTCCAATGAGTCAACTCTTCGCATAAGGTGGCCAAAGTACTGGAGCTTCAGTTTTAGCATCATTCTTCCAAAGAAATCCCAGGGTTGATCTCCTTCAGAATGGACTGGTTGGATCTCCTTGCAGTCCAAGGGACTCTCAAGAGTCTTCTCCAACACCACAGTTCAAAAGCATCAATTCTTCTGCGCTCAGCCTTCTTCACAGTCCAACTCTCACATCCATACATGACCACAGGAAAAACCATAGCCTTGACTAGACGGACCTTAGTCGGCAAAGTAATGTCTCTGCTTTTGAATATACTATCTAGGTTGGTCATAACTTTTCTTCCAAGGAGTAAGCGTCTTTTAATTTCATGGCTGTAGTCACCACCTGCAGTGATTTTGGAGCCCCAAAAAATAAAGTCTGACACTGTTTCTACTGTTTCCCCGTTTATTTCCCATGAAGTGATGGGACCAGATGCAATAGTAGATGTTTATCTGGGATTCCCTTCCTTTCTCTTTAATCAAAGTGTTGGAATTTTAATCTCTAGTTCCTCTCAGTTCAGTTCAGTCGCGCAGTCGTGTCCGACTCTTTGCGACCCCATGAATCGCAGCATGCCAGGCCTCCCTGTCCATCACCAACTCCCGGAGTTCACTCAGACTCACGTCCATTGAGTCTGTGATGCCATCCAGCCATCTCATCCTCGGTCGTCCCCTTCTCCTCCTGCCCCCAATCCCTCCCAGCATCAGGGTCTTTTCCAATGAGTCAACTCTTCGCATAAGGTGCCCAAAGTACTGGAGCTTCAGTTTTAGCATCATTCCTTCCAAAGAAATCCCAGGGTTGATCTCCTTCAGAATGGACTGGTTGGATCTCCTTGCAGTCCAAGGGACTCTCAAGAGTCTTCTCCAACACCACAGTTCAAAAGCATCAATTCTTCTGCGCTCAGCCTTCTTCACAGTCCAACTCTCACATCCATACATGACCACAGGAAAAACCATAGCCTTGACTAGACGGACCTTAGTCGGCAAAGTAATGTCTCTGCTTTTGAATATACTATCTAGGTTGGTCATAACTTTTCTTCCAAGGAGTTTTGATCTCCCTCAGAATGGACTGGTTGGATCTCCTTGCAGTCCAAGGGACTCTCAAGAGTCTTCTCCAACACCACAGTTCAAAAGCATCAGTTCTTCGGCACTCAGCCTTCTTCACAGTCCACCTCTCACATCCATACATGACCACAGGAAAAACCACAGCCTTGACTAGACGGACCTTAGTCGGCAAAGTAATGTTCCTCTGCCTTTTCTAAACCCAGCTTGGACATCTGGAAGTTCCCTGTTCATGTACTGTTGAAGCCTGGCTTGATGGATATTGAGGATAACCTTACTAGCACGTGAAATGAATGCAAAAGTACAGTACTTTGAACATTCTTTGGGGTTCTTCTTCTTTGGGATTAGAATGAAAATTAACCTTTCTGGTCCAGTGGCCACTGCTGAGTTTTTTAGGTTTGCTAATGTATTGAGTACAGCACTTTAGCAGCAGCATCTTTTAGGATTTTAAATAGCTCAGTTGAAATTCCATCACCTCCACTAGCTTTGTTCATAGTAATGCTTCCTAAGGCCCACTTGACTTCATACTCCAAATTGTCTGGTCTAGATGAGTGACCACACCATCATGGTTATCTGGATCTTTAAGGCCTTTTTTGTATAGTTCTTCCGTGTATTCTTACCACCTCTTCTTTATCTGTTCTGGTTCTGTTAGATCCTTAGCGTTTCTGTCCTTCATTGTGCCCATCTTTGCATGAAATATTCCCTGCTGCTGCTAAGTCGCTTCAGTCACATCCGACTCTGTGCGACCCCATTAGATGGCAACCCACCAGGCTCCGCTGTCCCCGGGATTCTCCAGGCAAGAACACTGGAGTGGGTTGCCATTTCCTTCTTCAAAGCATGAACGTGAAAAGTGAAAGTGAAGTCACTGAGTCGTGTCCGACTCTCAGCAGACCCCATTGACTGCAGCCCACCAGGCTCCTCCATCCATGGGATTTTCCAAGCAAGAGAACTGGAGTGGGGTGCCATTGCCTTCTCTTGAAATGTTCCCTAGATAACTCCGATTTTCTTGGATCTCTAATCTTTCCCATTCTGTTTGCATTGTTCTTTTAAGAAGGCCTTCTTATCTCTCCTTGCTGTTCTCAGAACCTCTGCATCTAGTTGGGTATATCTTTCCTTTTCTCCCTTGTCTTTTGTTTTTCTTCTTTCCTCAGCTATCTGTAAGGCCTCCTCAGACAATCATTTTGCCTTCTTGCCATTTCTTTTACTTTGAGGTGGTTTTGGTCACTACCCCCTGTACAGTGTTATGAACTTCCATCCATAGTTCTTTAGGCACTCTGTCTACCAGATCTGGGATTGAATAAATTCAGTCCCTTGAATATATTTGTCACATCCACTATATAATCATAAGGGATTTGACTTGTCATACCTGAATGGCCTAGTGGTTGTCCCTACTTTCTTCAGTTTAAGCCTGAATTTTTCAGTAAGGAGCTGATGATCTGAGCCACAGTTGCTCCAGGTCTTTTTTTTTTTTTTTTTTTTGCCGACTGTGTAGAGCTTCTTTATCTTTGGCTGCAAAGAACATACTCAGTCTAATTTTGTATTGACCATCTCGTAATGTCCATGTGTAGAGTCATCTCTTGTGTTGTTGAAAGAAGTTGTTTTCTATGACCAGTGTATTCTCTTAGCAAAGCTCTGTTAGCCTTTACCTCCTTCATTTTGTACTCCAAGGCCAAACCTGCCTGTTGCTCCAGGTATCTTTTGACTTCATGCTTTTGCATTCCATTCCCCTATGATGAAAAGGGCATCTTTTTTTGTGTGTTCGTTCTAGAAGTTCTTGTAGGTCTTTAGCTGTAGCTGAGCTGTAGCTGAACTGTTTAACTTCAGCTTCTTTGGCCTTGGTGGTTGGAGCATAGGCTTAGATTACCGTGATATTGAATGGTTTGCCGTTTTTGAAATTGTACCCAAGTACTGCATTTTGGATTCCTTTGTTTTCTCTGAGGGGTACTCCATTTCTTCTAAGGGAATCTTGCCCACTGTAGTAGATACAATGGTCATCTGAATTAAATTCGCCCATTCCCATCCATTTTAGTTACTGATTGCTAAGAAGTCAATGTTCACTCTTGTCATCTCCTGGTTGACATCCAATTTACTTTAATTCATGGGCCTAACTATTCCAGGTTTCTGTGCAGTAATGTTCTTTATAGCATCAGACTTTACTTTCACCACCAGACACATCAATAACTGAGCATCATTTCTGCTTTGGCCCAGCTGCTTCATACTTTCTGGAGATATTAGTAATTTCCATCTGCTCTTTCCCAGTAGCATATTGGACACCTTCCAACCTGGGGGACTCATTTTATGGTGTCATAACTTTTTCCTTTTTTGTACTGTTCATGAGGTTCTTGCAGCAAGAATCCTGGAGTAGTTTGCCATTTCCTCCTCCAGTGGGCCATGTTTTGTCAGAGCTCTTCCCTGTCACTTGTCCATCTTGGGTGGCCCTGCATGGCATAGCTCATAGCTTCATTGAGTTACACAAGCCCCTTCACCATGGAAAGGCTATGATCCCTGAAGGGGAATATTAAGCTTATCATTGTTGAAATGTTGTACAGTGAACACATTCCTGGAAATCAAGCAGCTTCATGCGTTGGTTTTAACAATCTTTAGAACCCTAAACAAATCTAACTTTACTGACCTCTAAAATGAAGGTCAAAATTAGATAATTGCAAACTGTTTGCTAGTTCAGCAGTCTGTAATTTTGAGAAGTCAGGATAGAAGAATTGGCATGTTCCTAGAGGTCAGTGTTGATGACACATATGTCACAAGGCCAGCTCAGAATCTGTCAAGAGTTTATGGGGATGAAGGGAGCAATTTGTGTGTTTAGAAAGGTGTGGAAATAGAAATTTCTTAGCTGGGCCTATTGATGCCTTACCTGGACCATGACCTCATGCAGCCTCCACTGAGGGAATGTTTCCTGTGGAGCCTGCTCCAGCACCTCCCAAATCATCCATGGCTACATGTCCTTAGAGGCCTCTGGATGTGATGACATTTTCAGTCTCTTGAGTAGTACAGTGAAGATTGCATCAGTCCTGGCAGACGTGGGATTTGCCCTGAAGGCTGAAGGGTGTGGACTTGGTATTGCAGTTCTTACTCTTGAAATGAGCATCTCCTTGTTTTTTAGTGTCTCCTAGTTACAGCCTTGCCTGAGCATCTACATGTCGAAATACATATTATCTGATTATAAATTACTTTTGTTTCAATGAAATGGGCATTTTTCTTGACTTTGAAATCCTATATGGGTAGATAATTCCATTTCAGGTTGTTTTGAGGGCAGTATAAAAGGGGGCATTGGCTCTGATATGGTGGGTAACCACTGATCTAAACTAAAGGAATGACCTTTTCCTGTATAGTTAATACTGGTGTTAATATTTCTTTGAACATGGCTTCAACTAGTAAGGATTATGTCAGTATCTTGGAATCTCTAAATCAGACAAAATAGATTATATCACATGTACTTGTTATTAAGTTAATTCAGATCTCTTACTAACTTTATTGGAGTCTTCCTTCACATTTCAAATTTTACGTGGAAAACCATAATTACAGTTTTGTTTTTTTAACCACAGTAAGCATTTTAATGCTTTGATGCTGTTTTCATGAAGCCAGAGCAGTTTAACGTTGCCAGATGATAAATGTTCTCATCTTAGACTTGTGAAACAGGTAAATGGCAAAAAAGGGTGGTATACCCATTTTAAATGAAGCAAGTGAATCCGAAGTTGCCATCTCGATAGCAGAACTCAAATCTCCATCTCTTCAGAAGCATGTGTTAATATCGAGTGGCCACCAGCGTATTAGACATGCGGTTATGTGCTTTCACATGTGTCTTGTAAAGACTAGTTTGCTGGCCTCTGCACTGTGAGCAGGATATCAGGCTATATTGAATTGGCTGTTTGGAAACTCCCTGGTTCTTGAGTCTCCCCAGCATCTCAGGTTGCTGGGGTGACACCCTGCCGCTTGAGGGCAGAGCTTGGGAACAGATAGGGTGGCTTTCAAAGCCCAGGTCAGGGCATACTTTCTTCCGTGTTTTCTTCCCTCTCAACATGGGTGCTGGTAATTCCACGTCATGTTTAGTTTGTTTGATTCTGTATAACCTAAGGTAAATATGGCAGTCTCTTGTTTGTAATATTAAGTGGCCATAATTAGTATTTGTGACCTTTCCAGTGTATAGCAGTGGTATACAGGTTTACCCCGAATGTACGGCCATGAACCAGCCATCAGTGTCTCTCTTGGGTGCTTCATTTTCTCCATCTCTTGTATTTGAGGAGTTGGGTGGTTCAGTTAAGGTGATGAACCTTGAAGTTCTCTTTACCTTGTGTGTGGATTTCCAGTGCTTCTTTCTCAACCTAAACAACCTATACTCTAAACGCTTAGAACTGTTTGGGTCAGTATTCTACCCTCAGCTGTTATTGAAAATGTTCGCTTTCTAGGTAATTATCTGATTTCTCTTTTCTGGTGATCAAGAAATCTTAAAATGTGTTCTTCAGCACCATGAATAGAATTTATACTTGGCATCAGAGGGGACATGGTGTCCCAACTTTATACATGATACAGGCTACTTAACAAATGGAAGCCCCTTGATTTACTGTGTGTAGCCTAAGATTGTCGTGAAGTATTTTGAAGTTCTTGAATGAGCATTAATAAATCAGTATAAAATATTCTCCCTAGGGACTGGGATGAACTGGGAGATGGGGATTGACATATATACACTATTGATACTCTGTATAAAATAGATAACTTATGATCTCTGTTTGTTTCCAAGGCAAACCATTCAGTATCACAGTAATCCAACTCTATGTCCCAACCAGTAATGCTGAAGAAGCTGACGTTGAACGGTTCTATGAAGACCTCCAAGACCTTTTAGAACTAACACCCAAAAAAGATGTCCTTTTCATTATAGGGGACTGGAATGCAAAAGTAGGAAGTGGAGAAATACCTAGAATAACAGGCAAATTTGGGCTTCAAATACGGAATGAAGCAGGGCAAAGGCTAATAGAGTTTTGCTGAGAGAATGCACTGGTCATAGCAAACACCCTCTTCCAACAACACAAGAGAAGACTCTACACATGGACATCACCAGATGGTCAACATTGAAATCATATTGATATATTCTTTGTGGCCAAAGATGGAGAAGCGCTATATAGTCAGCAAAAACAAGACCGGGAACTGACCGTGGCTCAGATCATGAACTCCTTATTGCCAAATTCAGACTTAAATTGAAGAAAGTAGGGAAAACCACTAGACCATTCAGGTATGACCTAAATCAAATCCCTTATGTTTATACAGTGGAAGTGAGAAATAGATTTAAGGGACTAGATCTGCTAAACAGAGTGCCTAATGAACTATGGACGGAGGTTCGTGACACTGTACAGGAGACAGGGATCAAGACCATCCCCATGGAAAAGAAATGCAAAAAAGCAAAATGGCTGTCTGGGGAGGCCTTACAAATAGCTGTGAAAAGAAGAGATGTGAAAAGCAAAGGAAAAAAGGAAAGATATAAGCATCTGAATGCAGAGTTCCAAAGAACAGCAAGGAGAGATAAGAAAGCCTTCCTCAGTGATCAATGCAAAGAAATAGAGGAAAACAACAGAATGGGAAAGACTAGAGATCTCTTCAAGAAAATTAGAGATACCAAGGGAACATTTTATGCAAAGATGGGCCCGATAAAGGACAGAAATGGCATGGACCTAACAGAAGCAGAAGATATTAAGAAGAGGTGGCAAGAATACACAGAAGAACTGTACAAAAAAGATCTTCATGACCAAGATAGTCATGATGGTGTGATCACTCACCTAGAGCCAGACATCCTGAAATGTGAAGTCAAGTGGGCCTTAGAAACCATCACTAGGAAAAAGCTAGTGGAGATGATGGAATTCCGGTTGAGCTGTTTCAAATCCTGAAAGACGATGCTGTGAAAGTGCTGCACTCAATATGCCAGCAAATTTGGAAAACTCAGCAGTGGTCACAGGACTGGAAAAGGTCAGTTTTCATTCTAATCCCAAAGAAAGGCAATGCCAAAGAATGCTCAAACTACCGCACAAATGCACTCATCTCACATGATACTAAAGTGATGCTCAAAATTCTTCAAACCAGGCTTCAGCAATACGTGAACCATGAACTTCCAGATGTTCAAGCTGGTTTTAGAAAAGGCAGAGGAACCAGAGATCAAATTGCCAACATCCGCTGGGTCATCGAAAAAGCAAGAGAGTTCCAGAAAAACATCTACTTCTATTTTATTGACTATGCCAAAGCCCTTTGACTGTGTGGATCACAATAAACTGTGGAAAATTCTGAAAGAGATGGGAATACCAGACCACCTGACCTGCTTCTTGAGAAACCTGTATGCAGGTCAGGAAGCAACAGTTAGAACTGGACATGGAACAACAGACTGGCTCCAAATAGNAACATCTACTTCTATTTTATTGACTATGCCAAAGCCCTTTGACTGTGTGGATCACAATAAACTGTGGAAAATTCTGAAAGAGATGGGAATACCAGACCACCTGACCTGCTTCTTGAGAAACCTGTATGCAGGTCAGGAAGCAACAGTTAGAACTGGAAATGGAACAACAGATTGGTTCCAAATAGGAAAAGGAGTACATCAAGGCTGTCTATTGTCACCCTGCTTCTTTAACTTATATGCAGAGTACATCATGAGAAACGCTGGGCTGGAAGAAGCACAAGCTGGAATCAAGATTGCCGGGAGAAATATCAATTACCTCAGATATGCAGATGACACCACCCTTATGGCAGAAAGTGGAGAGGAAAGAAAAAGCCTCTTGATGAAAGAGGAGAGTGAAAAAGTTGGCTTAAAGCTCAACATTCAGAAAACGAAGATCATGGCATCTGACCCCATCACTTCATGGGAAATAGATGGAGGAACAGTAGAAACAGTGTGAGACTTTATTTTGGCGGATCCAAAATCACTGCAGAGGTGACTGCAGCCATGAAATTAAAAGATGCTTACTCCTTGGAAGGAAAGTTATGAGCAACCTAGATAGCATATTCAAAAGCAGAGACATTACTTTGCCAAGAAAGGTCCGTCTAGTCAAGGCTATGTTTTTTCCAGTGGTCATGTATGGATGTGAGAGTTGGACTGTGAAGAAAGCTGAGTGCCAAAGAACTGATGCTTTTGAACTGTGGTGTTGGAGAAGACTCTTGAGAGTCCCTTGGACTGCAAGGAGATCCAACCAGTCCATTCTGAAGGAGATCAGCCACGGGATTTCTTTGGAAGGACTGATGCTAAAGCTGAAACTCCAGTACTTCGGCCACCTCATTTGAAGAGTTGACTCATTGGAAAAGACCCTGATGCTGGGAGGGATTTGGGGCAGGAGGAGAAGGGGACGACAGAGGATGAGATGGCTGGATGGCATCACCGACGACATGGACATGAGTTTGGGTGAACTCTGGGAGCTGGTGATGGACAAGGAGGCTGGCGCACTGTAGTTCATGAGGTTGCAAAGACTGAGCCACTGAACTGAACTGAATGAGAACTGACTATATACACTGTAAAGCAACTATATTGCAATAAAAATTAATTTTAAAATAAGTAAAACATTCTCCTAGTATGGTATAAAGTGCTTCCAAGGTGGCGTTGGTGGTAAAGAATGTATCTGCCAATGCAGGAGACATAAGAGACATGGGTTTGATCCCTCGGTTGGGGAAATCCCCTGGAGTAGGAAATGGCAACCTGCTGCAATGTTCTTGCCTGGGAAAATCCCATGGACATAGGATTCTATAGGATATAGGCTATTGGCCATGGAGCTGCAAAGAGTTGGACACAACTGAATGACTGAGCATGTGGTGTAAAGTGATAGAAGAATTTTTAAAATAGTCAAGTGTGCTGATAGGTTACAGGCAGGGTGAATTTCTGTAAAAGGTGAAGAGAGTGATTTCGTTTTCGGATGCTTTCCATGAATCAGGGCAAAGTAGGAATTGTGACAATCAGAAGGAATATGTAAAAAGTTGCCTATCTGTTGGCCTTTTTTTCCTCCCCTCCTGGGAAAATGAGGTCACCAGGTCAAATCTCAGTGTACGTTAAATGAGTGAATAGATCTCTCAGGGTGAATGTTAGTTATGCAATCCTGGTGAGAAGGCTCTGGGCAAGCTTGAAACAAGCAAGGTATCAAGATCAACATTTATCTGATACTCCCCAGGGACCCAGTCTTTCCCAGAACCCAGCATTTAAACCATCCTCAGTTTAAAAAAAATGTTTACAAGGGACTTTGGACTCTGTTGGTCTCCCTTTACCTTTGAGTAGAGTTGCTGGATTCACTAAATAAAAACAGAAAATTCACAGTGAAATTTGGATTTCAGATAAGCAGTAAATCATTTTCTAGTGTAAGCATGGGACATGCATTATACTGGAAAAAGATGCAGAAAACAGTTGAAATTCAATTGAAAAACAGTTGTTTATCTGAAATCCAGATTTAACTGGGCACCTGAATTTTATCTGAGAACTCTGTTGGGCAGACCTAATCTTAATTATAGTGCTTTGTGAGAGTCTTCTATTTCTGCAAGGGCCATGGTCAGGATGTGAATTTGGCTACGTGCATTTTGTAATTGGTGGGCAGAAGGGGCAGGACCTTGAACATGGTGACTGTTTATAAGAAAAAAAATGTTGTGCTCTCCCCTCTTCACTCCTTCCCCTCCCCCAGTTTTTTCTCTTTAGATAGGGTTCAGGATTTCAGTGTTCAGAGGCAACTTCTTGATAGTTTTTCTGTGGAATCTTTATGAATTACTAGTCTGCCTTTGGAGATTTATGGTTATTGATGGGCACTCATTCAGCTGGTATTTTTCAGTATTTGCAGCACTGTTTTGTTTTCTGAGAGACCTGCCAGGAATGTTGCAGAGGGGATTGATCTTGGATGTTATCCTTGATCTGAAAAAGGCATAGTGTCTACTTTGCAACCATCCAACACCATTGCTGACTCCTTTCCTCTGCCTGCAGCCAAACTAAGCTCTAATAAAGGTCTAGTCTTGAATTGTTCATCCTTGTTAAGTCGCTCAGTTGTATCCAACTCTTTGCAACACCGTGGACTGCAGCACGCCAGGCTTCACTGTCCTTCACCATCTCCCAGAGCTTGCTCAAACTCATGTCTGCTGAGTTGGTGATGCCATCCAACCATGTCATCCTCAGTTGTCCCCTTTTCCTCCTAGCTACAACCTTTCCCAGCTTCAGGGTCTTTTCCGATGAGTCGGTTCTTTGCATCAGGTGTCCAGAGCACTGGAGCTTCAGTTTAGCATCAGTCCTTCAGTGAATACTCAGGGTTGATTTCCTTTAGGATTGACTAGTTTGATCTCCTTGCAGTCCAAGGGACTCTCTAGAGTCGTCACCAACACCACAGTTCGAAAGCATCAGTTCTTTGGTGCTCAGCCTTCTTTATGGTCCAGCTCACATCCACACATGACTACTGGAAAAACTAGCTTTGACTATACTGTGGAATTGTTCATTACCACAGTTTTTTTAAAGTATAAATTTAGGACAGAAATGAAAACCATGGCATTTGTTTTTCATTGTTGTTTTCTCGTTTATTATTAAAGTGCTTGTTTTATTTCTTTACTAAGCAGCATTAAATAATAATACCTACTAACAGATCTACTAACTACTAAGATTTGTGGTAGTGAGGAGAGCAGAGACAGAGGTGCAGGAAAGGACAGTACACAAGTCATCACGATTCCATGATTTTTGGTCTTGGCTGTGCGCCTCTGTGGAACGTTCCCTGGAAGAGAGCACAGCAGCCCACTCGAGTATTCTTGCCTGGAGAGTCCCGTAGACAGAGGAGCCTGGTGACCTACAGTCTATGGCGTTGCAAAGAGTTGGGCATGACTGAAGCAACTTAGCACAAACACAGCTCGTGTACCTCTGTGATGGCGATCCCAGTGTCTCCAACTGAAATGGAATTGAATAGATGAGTTTCTTAAAGTGGGAGCTGAGGTCACTCTGCATCAGAATCCCATGGCTGCAGCCCAGTACCCCTGAGTGCACATCCCAAGGTGGGTTCTAATAAGCTTTCCAAGTGACTGACTGGTTGGGTTGAGTTTAAGAAGTCCTGCATTAGGTCATCTCTTAGGTAGATTCCTTTGAACCATTAAAAATGAGACTAGCTATGTTTAATCTCCATAGCTGAGTGATAGAAATGTGTTCTATTGAAATAGAACTGTGTTCTTCACACTAGGATCCTTTCTAACAGTTCAGTCACTCAGTCATGCCCAACTCTTTGTGACCCATGGACTGTAGTGCGCCAGGCTTCCCTGTCCATCCCAACTCCCAGAGCTTGCTCAAACTCATGTCCATTGAGTTGGTGATACCATCCAACCATCTCATCCTCTGTCATCCCCTTCTCCTGCCTTCAGTCTTTCCCAGCATCAGGGTCTTTTCCAAGTAGTCTGTTCTTTGCATCAGGTGGCCAAAGTATTGTAGTTTTAGCTTCAACATCAGTCCTTCCAGTGAATATTCAGGACTGATTTCCTTTTGGATTGAGTGGTTTGATCTCCTTGCAGTCCAAGGGACCCTCAAGAGTTTTCTCCAACACTGCATTTCAAAAGCCTCAGCTCTTCGATGCTCAGCTTTTATAGTCCAACTCTGATATCCATACATGACTACTGGAAAAGCCATAGCTTTGACTAGACGGACCTTTGTTGGCAAAGTAATGTCTCTGCTTTTGAATATGCTGTCTAGGTTGGTCAAAGCTTTTCTTCCAAGGAGCAAACATCTTAATTTCATGGCTGCAGTCACCATCTGCAGTGATTTTAGAGCCCCCCCCAAAATAAAGTCTGTCACTGTTTCTATTGTTTCCCCATCCGTTTGTCAATAAGTGATGGGACCAGATGCCATGATCATTTTCTGAATGTTGAGTTTTAAGCCAATTTTTTTGCTCTCCTCTTTCACTTTCATTGAGAGTCTTTTTAGTTCCTCTTCACTTTCTGCCATAAGGGTGCTCTCATCTGCATATCTGAGGTTATTGATATTTCTCCTGGAAATCTTGATTCCAGCTTGTGCTTCATCCAGCCAGGCATTTCTCATGATGTACTCTGCATAGAAGTTAAATAAGCAGGGTGACAATATACAGCCTTGACATACCCCTTTCCCAATTTGGAACCAGTCTGTTCCATGTTCAGTTCTAACTGTTGCTTCTTGACCTGCATACAGATTTCTCAGGAGGTAGATAAAGTCTGATATTCCCAGCTCTTGAAGAATTTCCCACAGATTGTGATCTACACATTCAACGGCTTTGGCCTAATCAATAAAGCAGAATTAGATACTTTTCTGGAACTCTCTTGCTTTTTGATGATCCAGCGGATGTTGACAATTTGATCTCTGGTTCCTCTGCCTTTTCTAAATCCAGTTGAACACCTGGCAGTTCTCAGTTCATGTACTGCTGAAACCTCACTTGGAGATTTTGAGCATTACTTTGCTAGTGTGTGAGAGGAGTACAATTGTGCGGTAGTTTGAGCATTCTTTGGCATTGCCTTTCTTTGGGATTGGAATGAAAACTGACCTTTTCCGACCCTATGGCCACTGCTCAGTTTTCCAAATTTGCTGGCATACTGAGTGCAGCACTTTAACATCATCTTTTAGGATTTGAAATAGCTCAACTGGAGTTCTGTCCCCTCCGCTAGCTTTATTCATAGTGATGCTTCCTAAGACCCACTTGACTTTGCATTCCAGGATCCCTCTAGGTGAGTAATCACATGATCGTGATTATCTGGGTCGTGAAGATCTTTTTTGTATAGTTCTTCTGTGTATTCTTGCCACCTCTTCTCAATATCTTCTGCTTCTGTTAGGTCCATACCATTTCTGTCCTTTATTGTGCCCATTTTTGCATGAAGTATTCCTTTGGTATCTAATTTTCTTGAAGAGATCCCTAGTCATTCCCATTCTGTTGTTTTCCTCTATTTCTTCGCATTGATCACTGAAGAAGGCTTTCTTCTCCTTGCTATTCTTTGAAATTCTACATTCAAATGGGTATATCTTTCCTTTTTCTCCTTTAACTTTTGCTTCTCCTCTTTTCTCAACTATTTAAGGCCTCCTCAGACAACCAGTTTGCTGTAGTGCATTTCTTTTTCTTGGGGATGGTCTTAATCACTGCCTCCTGTACAGTGTCACGAACCTCTGTCCATAGTTCTTCAGGCACTCTATCAAATATAATCCCTTAAATTCCTACAGTTAAAGCAATATTATTTCTCCATTCTGATCTACATTACGTGTGGACAAATACTGTTTAATTTCACTTATATGTGGTACCCAGAATAGTCAAATTCATAGAATCAAAAAGGACACTGGTAGATGCCAGGGGCCAGATAGGAGTGGGTGGGGAGTTAGTGTTTAATGGAGACAAAGTTTCAGTTCAGTTCAGTCACTCAGTCGTGTCCGACTCTTTGTGACCCCATGAATCGCAGCACACCAGGCCTCTCTGTCCATCACCAACTCCCGGAGTTCACTCAGACTCAACGCCCATTGAGTCAGTGATGCCATCCAGCCATCTCATCCTCTGTCGTCCCCTTCTCCACTTGCCCCCAATCTCTCCCAGCATCAGAGTCTTTTCCAATGAGTCAACTCGTCACATGAGGTGGCCAAAGTACTGGAGCTTCAGCTTTAGGATCATTCCTTCCAAAGAAATCCCAGGGCTGATCTCCTTTAGAATGGACTGTTTGGATCTCCTTGCAGTCCAAAGGACTCTCGAGTCTTCTCTAACACCACAGTTCAAAAGCATCAATTGACTCAACGCCCATTGAGTCAGTGATGCCATCCAGCCATCTCATCCTCTGTCGTCCCCTTCTCCACTTGCCCCCAATCTCTCCCAGCATCAGAGTCTTTTCCAATGAGTCAACTCGTCACATGAGGTGGCCAAAGTACTGGAGCTTCAGCTTTAGGATCATTCCTTCCAAAGAAATCCCAGGGCTGATCTCCTTTAGAATGGACTGTTTGGATCTCCTTGCAGTCCAAAGGACTCTCGAGTCTTCTCTAACACCACAGTTCAAAAGCATCAATTCTTTGGCGCTCAGCGTTCTTCACAATCCAACTTTCACATCCATACATGACCACTGGAAAAACCATAGCCTTGACAAGACGGACCTTTCTTGGCAAAGTAATGTCTCTGCTTTTGAATATGCTAACTAGATTGGTAATAACTTTCCTTCCAAGGAGTAAACATCTTTTAATTTCATGGCTACAGCCACCTCTGCCGTGATTTTGGATCCCCAAAAAATAAAGTTTGACACTGTTTCCCCATCTATTTCCCAGGAAGTGATGGGACCGGATGCCATGATCTCCGTTTTCTGAATGTTAAGCTTTAAGCCACCTTTTTCACTCTCCACTTTTACTTTCATCAAGAGGCTTTTTCTTTCCTCTTCACTTTCTGCCATAAGAGTGATGTCATCTGCATATCTGAGGTGATTGATATTTCTCCCGGCAATCTTGGTTCCAGCTTGTACTTCTTCCAGCCCAGCATTTCTCATGATGTACTCTGCGTAACNACTGGAATTCCATCACCTCCACTGGCTTTGTTCGTAGTGATGGTTTCTAAGGCCCACTTGACTTCACATTCCAGGATGTCTGGCTGTAGATGAGTGATCACATCATCGTGATTATCTGGGTCGTGAAGATCTTTTTTGTATAGTTCTTCTGTGTATTCTTCCCACCTCTTCTTAATATTTTCTGCTTCTGTTAGGTCCATGCCATTTCTGTCCTTTATCGAGCCCATCTTCGCATGAAATGTTCCCTTGGTATCTCTAATTTTCTTGAAGAGATCTCTAGTCTTTCCCATTCTGTTGTTTTCCTCTATTTCTTTGTATTGATCACTGAGGAAGGTTTTCTTATCTCTCCTTGCTATTCTTTGGAACTCTGCATTCAGATGCTTATATCTTTCCTTTTCTCCTTTGCTTTTTGCCTCTCTTCTTTTCACAGCTATTTGTAAGGCCTCCCCAGACAGCCATTTTGCATTTTTGCATTTCTTTTCCATGGGGGTGGTCTTGATCCCTGTTTCCTGTACAAAGTCAGGAACCTCAGTACATAGTTCATCAGGCACTCTATCTGTCAGATCTAATCCCTTAAATCTATTTCTCACTTCCACTGTATAATCATAAGGATTTGATTTAGGTCATACCTGAATGGTCTAATGGTTTTCCATACTTTTTTCAATTTAAGTCTGAATTTGGTAATAAGGAGTTCATGATCTGAGCCACAGTCAGCTCCTGGTCTTGTTTTGCTGACTGTATAGAGCTTCTCCATCTTTGGCTGCAAAGAATATGATCAGTCTGATTTTGGTGTTGACCATCTGGTGATGTCCATGTGTAGAGTCTTTTGTGTTGTTGGAAGAGGGTGTCTGCTATGACCAGTGTGTTCTCTCAGCAAACCTCTATTAGTCTTTGGC
>SJXQ01002420.1:201435-218906 GCA_006408695.1 Aepyceros melampus | reverse complement strand
CATTCACTCTTGCCATCTCCTTTTTGACCACTTCCACTTTGCCTTGATTCATGGACCTGACATTTCAGGTTCCTATGCAATACTGCTCTTTATAGCATTGGACCTTGCTTCTATCACCAGTCACACCCACAGCTGGGTATTGTTTTTGCTTTGGCTCCATCCCTTCATTCTTTCTGGAGTTATTTCTCCACTGATCTCCAGTAGCATATTGGGCACCTACTGACCTGGGGAGTTCCTCTTTCAGTGTCCTATCATTTTGCCTTTTCATACTGTTCATGGGGTTCTCTAGGCAAGAATACTAAAGTGGTTTGCCATTCCCTTCTCCAGTGGACCACATTCTGTCAGACCTCTCCACCATGACCCGCCTCTCTTGGGTGGCACCACGGGCATGGCTTAGTTTCATTGAGTTAGACAAGGCTGTGGTCCTAGTGTGATTAGATTGACTAGTTTTCTGTGATTATGGTTTCAATATGTCTGCCCTCTCTGATGCCCTCTTGCAACATCTACTGTCTTACTTGGGTTTCTCTTACCTTGGGCATGGGGTATCTCTTCATGGCCACTGCAGCAAAGCACAGCTGCCGCCTTACCTTGGACAAGGGGTATATCCTCACCGATGCCCCTAAAGTTTCAATTTAGGAAGGTCAAAAATCTGGGAGATCGGTGATGATGAGAGGTATCCAACAGTGTGAATGTTGTGTACAGTTAAATTTGTTAAAATAGTATGTTTTATATTATGTGACTTTTACCACAATGAAAAAACATGTGAGAAAACAAAAAACCGAAGTATTTTCTAGGCAGCATCTGGTAGACAGTGATCCTCTAATACCCCAGCAGACAACACAGATTCAGAACGTGATTTTGCTGCAACAGAGAATTTAATTTCCCGCATCAACAGTTTCCCCCTCTCTGTAAGGTTATCTTCATCAGCATGTAAGTTTCATGCCTTGTCCTGTCTTAAAACATCTCCCCTTTCCAATAAAACGTCTCGGAGTGAGAGTAATCTCAGCCCAGTCTCCTCTCACTGGAGCTTGCCTCACGGCCCCACCCCAGCTACTTCTTCCAGGGTTACTGGCCAGCTGCTAGATTCTGTGGCCAGAAGCCCTGAACACGATTGTCCGGTCTCCATCGCCTTCCAGGACGCCGCCCTCTCTTGGGTTCTCACGACCTCGGGGCCACTTTTTGCCTGAGGCATCATTCTGCCTCTAGGGTTACAAATACCTTTCACAATCTGGTAATCTCTCTAAAGCCACATTCCAGAAAAAAATGTATATATGTTGACAAAATTTATTGTCAGTAGTATTTCATCCCCTTTAATTATGGTGATTTCTAGGGAAGTTTGATTTCTCTAAGAGTTAAAGGGTGTAAGCCAAAATAATGTTTATTGTACAATTTTTGGCGATTCATGTATTTCATATTTATTCTCTACTGTGATCAAATGATACTACCATTTTCAGCTGTTTTGTAGGCATACTTGGATTTCCCTGAAAGTTAGGACTTGTTGCCGTGATCCAGTGCTGATGGTGAAATGTAATGTGTCTAAAGATCTGTTTTGAGTCTCTTGAAAAGCCTGACAATAGTCCTTACATACGGCAATATGATTAATGTTTTTATTAAACTCTTCTAGAAATTATTGCTAAAAATTGCTATAAAACAATTTCATAATTTAAAATTAAATTATGGTGAATATAAGTTTATATGAAATACATAAATGGTGTAAATATAAATTATGGTAGAATATCCTATACTTCTGTAGAATATAGAATATTCATGCTCTAATTTTATCCCCATATCTGACCTTTCATTTAGTTCAGGTTATAATTTGAAAGATTTTGTATGTAATCCTGTTATCCACAAGTGTTTTCATTTCTTTGTGTCCTTATTCAATCTTTGTCTAGCCATAGATAAGATTCTTCTGTAGTTGTGTCATGTACAATTTGGATCAGTTTTTAGAAATCTCAGCATTATTCTGTAAGTAGTTTTCTTAAGTATTACAGCTAGAATACTTTAATGACCTCATCTATCTGGTTTACTTAATAGTTCCTGTCCAGCTGGACATTTTTATGGTTTCTAGAATTCCTCAGTTTTAAAAAATGCTATTATATAGAATCTTTGTAAATGCAGTTTTGTTTTATTTTTAAATTATTGCCTGCTGACAGATTCCCAGGGGTATGATTATACAATCAGACACTAACTCAACCTTGCAGTCTTTGAATGTTAGGACTTTATTTTTTGCCAGTTTTATGGAAAATAGTTTCATTGTTTGAATTTGCTTTTTTTTTAATTTATTTTTAAAATTTTAAATTTTGGGCTGTGCTGGGTGTGTGTTGCGCTGTGAGTGTCTTCTCTAGTTGCGGCGGCGAGGGGCGGGCACTCTAGTTACTTGCATGGGCTTCGCATTGCTGTGGCTTCTCTTGGTGTGGAGCGTGGCTCCGGGCGCAGGCTATAGTCGTTGTGCCACTGGGGCTCAGCAGCTGTGGCTCGTGGGCTCCAGAGCACAGGCTCAGTACTTGTGGACCATGGGCTTTGTTGCCCTGCAGCATTTGGGGTCTTCCCAGACCAGGGATCGAACCCGTGTCTCCTACATTGGCAGGAGGACTCTTTACCACCGAGTCACCAGGGAAGCCCCAAATTTGCATTTCTTAATCATTAGCAAGGTGAAACTTTTCCCCATAGTTTTAATACTCTTTCCTGTTTTATAAATTATCTGTTCTATATTTCTTATCTGTTTATCTATTGGGATTTTACCTGCTTGCATCAGCTCTCAACCCTTTATGATCAATTGTATCAATTACACTTTTTTAAAAAATATTCCTTTTTATGCTGCTTTTACTTTTTTAGCATACGGAAAATTTTGAAAACCTTCAGAACATTGCCTTATGGCCATTCTTGGTAGATGATACTTGCTTTCTCCTTCTTTTTAAAAATTGTTTAATTGCTTTTATTTGCTAATATATTTGTAAATGCAGACATTTTACATTTGTGGCAGACTGACATTTGATAAAGAATTTTTGTGCGTGTGATCTTATTTAAATATCCCCACAGATGATATTCGCTCTGTTCTGTTTATCTCCATTTCCAGGCACCCAACAGCCGGATCCTTCATTCGTCCAAACAAAGTAAATTTTGGAGTAGACTTTCTCACTGCAATTAAGAACCGCTATGTGCTAGAAGATGAACCAAAGGAAGAGGAAACAGAGCAGATTGTTATAATTGGAAATAAGCCTGTAGAAACCATTGGTTTTGACTCTGTTATAAAACAGCAAAGGTAAGTGAAACTGATAATGGTAGAGCTGACTTTGACAGTTTCATCCAAGTTTAGGATTTAAGTTCACTTGATTGTGTGTCGGTGCTGAGAACTTTGCTCCCAAGCGGGTCTCTTTTCTGCAGATCAGCAAATTGCAAGCAGAGGGATCCAAGGACTGAGTATTTAGGGGAAATTAAAGTTCTTATTTTAGCAAGGACTTTTCTAGATTGAAAGATAAACATTGATTTGCCCGTTGTTATTTATACCGTAGTCTACTGTATTGGCTAATTATTAAGGAGCTGAGGTTGGACATTTGAGTCAGGAATGGAAACAGAAGTCTACTTTGTTACCTGTGCCGTGTAGCAGGATGGCACCTTCTAAAACCCAGTAGTTCCTGTCTCTGCACACCCTCATCACCTGGGCTGCTCTTCAGACATGCCGAATTCTGGGTCCCATCCCAGACCTCCTGGATCAGAATACCATGGGCTCTTGCTTTTAAATGTACCCTGGAGTGACTGTGTCTAAGGGGCACTAAATGCATTTTGAAAGTGCTGTGTTTGAACTTTCTCTGCACTTTCAAACTCTTTGAACACAGTGATGGTCTTCAGAGAGCCTCATTGCTGATTCTGATGCACCGTGTGAACCAGAGTAGAAGCTAATATTCACACAAAGCCACGCACAACTGTGTGGTTTTATGTGACTTCCCAGATTGCGCTTCTTCAGTGATGGTCAGTATGTGGTGTGTGACCCTGACCTGGATGAGGCATCCTAGGAGTGACCTCTGGTGGCCACTCTGGAGAGTAGATTTGCCGCTATTGACACCTTCAGTGTCTGAAAGAGTTAAACTGTGATTCTGTTCAAAATTAAATTCTTTGCTATCTTTTTATTGTTCTCATTATTATTATGGTCTTCCCTGGTGGCTCAGAGGTTAAAGCGTTTGCCTCCAGTGCGGGAGACCTGGGTTCGATCCCTGGGTTGGGAAGATCACCTGGAGAAGGAAATGGCAAACCACTCCAGTACTCTTGCCTGGAGAATCTCATGGACTGAGGAGCCTGGTGGGCTGTAGTCCATGGCGTCACAAAGAGTCAGACTCGACTGAGTGACTTTACATATATATTATTATGGTGATTTAAACATGATACAGAATTTAACTGCACATGGGCACAAGATTGAAGAGTAAATACATTTCCTTTTTTAAAATTACATTTTTTTTTTTTTTTTTAAAATTTTGGCTAACCCTGTGGCTTGCAGAATCTAAGTTCCCTGACCAGGGACTGAACCACAGGCCATGACTGTGAGAGCCGGAGTCCCAACCACTAGACCATGAAGGAACTCCTAGTAAATTCATTTCTCCGGTTTTTAGCATTTAAAAAAACACAAAAGAAATCAAGATTTTTGAAAAAGCAGTAACTTGACTGTTAATTACAAACAATCTACATTCATTGTTGAGGATTTAGAAAATATACCTTGAGCGAAAGAGTCGTGAGTAATGCACCACTGAGAGCAACTGTGGATGGTTTTTCTTTATCGAACTTGATTTATAGAACTGCGGGCTTCCCTGGTGGCTCAGATGGTAAGGAATCTGCCTGCAGTGCAGGAGCCCCGAGTTTGATCCTTGGGTCAGGAAGATCCCCTGGAGAAGGGAATGGCTACTCACTTTAGTATTCTCGCCTGGAAAATTCCATGGACAGAGGAGCTTGGCAGGCTGCCATCCATGGAGTCCTAACGAGTTGGACACAACTGAGTAACTAACACTAACAGAACTATATCCTTCATAGGGTTAGAGTTCTTTGCTTAATTTTTTCCATTTAAAATACAAATATTAAAAAAATTTTTTTACACCAGAAGAGCTCCTTTTTCCCCTTGTTGGTTGATCTCTTTCAGAGAACACCATGGGCACTGTGAGTGTTAACATATTGTCAACAGATTTTTCTCCCCTGGTTTATGAACAGCTGCACAACTCAGATTTCTAGGGAATGATTACTGCTTGCATATATATCAACGTGTTCACTAATGAGCTAGTGTCTTTCTGGAAAGGACCCAGTGTTGGAGTCAGTCAGGCTGGGTTCAGATGTCAGCTCAGCCACTTTCTTTCTAGTCCTGACACCAGTTAGAGCTTCTTTGGTTTCTAAGCTTCCGTTTCCTCATTTCCAAAGTAATACCTAAGCTGTTAGAACTCTTGGGAATAACAAGTGGTGGGCATCACTGCTGGAATGATGCTTGCTTTTTTTTTTTTTAATTTGGCCTTGCTGTGCTGGCATGGGATCAGCCTGTGCCCCCTGCATTGAGTGTGGAGTCTTAACCACTCGACTCAACCTCAACTTTAAGCCATTCTGTTATCTCCTTAATAATTCCAGCTGACCAGCTTTGAGTTTGCATCACTGAGAAGACTTATAATGAGGGAAGCAAAACCAAATGAAAACCACTGTGTATGCTTTCTCTTTGGAGATGTCTGTGGCTCTGACTGAGGTCTGAATTGAGACCAGGATCCCTAAGCTTCCAGGCACCACATGAGCTCACGGGTCCAGCAGGATAGTTTTCGTTTTAGAGGGGAACGGTGACATCTGCCGGACATGGTGTGAACTGCTGGTTGTAGGTAGTTGAGTTTCATGATATTCCTCTTCTTTCCATGGCGTCACACACCTGCAAAGCTGAGTTTGGGGGTCACTCTTGTGCTGAAAGAAAAGCAAGTACTGTATCTCCTGAAAATCATCATGGAACAGGAAAAGGAGGGGTGGCGTCCATTCAGACTCCAGGGTATGAAAAGTTGTATAGTGCCCAGCAGACACTAGTTTGACAGGACATAAATAATCACAAACTTGTTTGGTCCTAATTGCTTACTAAATGGTACTTTCTTTTGGCCTCGGGGCACTGCGGGAAATTACTGAAATGCTAAGGGCCCCGTGAACTGAGAAAGTTTGGCAGCCTATGCCCCAGAACTTTGCTGCTGCCTTTCCCTCAAGTTTCTGTGACTGTAACAGCTCATGCCTTGCAGGTTGGTCTTAGTATTCCCCCAGAGGTTGTCAGTTTTATATTTACTTTTATAAATGCTTATAAAATTACTTACTGTATGTCACACTGTATTCTGAGGGTTTCACAAATACCGACCCACTAAATGATAGCATATAAAAGTTGTAAAATATACATAATGTAACATTTACCATCTTAACCTTTTTTTTTAATTTGGCTGCATCGGATCTTAGTTGCAGCATGTGGGATCTTTTCATTGCTGTATACAGACTCAGTTGTGGTGCATAAGCTTAGTTGCTCTGAGGCCTGGGGATCTTAGTTCCTGGACCAGGGATTGAGCCGGCATCCCCTGAATTGCATGGCAGATTCTTAACCACTGGACCAGCAGGGAAATCCCCATCTTAACTTTAAGTGTCTAGTCAGTAGGGTTCGGTGCGTTGCCGCTGTTGTGTAAGCAGCAGCACTGTCCATCTTCAGGACCTTCTCTGCTTCCCGGACTGAACCCTTGCAGCCCTTAAACAACAGCTCCGCGTCTCTGCCTCCCACAGCCCACGGCAGCCGCCGTTCTACCTCCGTGTCTGTGAGGTTGACTCTCACCTAAGTGCCTCGTGTAAATGCCGGCATACAGTGTGTGTCCTTTTGTGACTGGCCCCTTTCACATAGCATAATGTCTTCCAGGTTCACAAATGTTGTTCCTGCCTTTTTAAGACTGAGTGATACTCCGTCATCTGAACTGACTGCACTTTATTCCTTGGTCAGTGGGCGCTCGGTCCGCGTACATGTGACCATTGTGAATAAAGCCACCACGATCACGGGCGTGTGGATGTGCCATCTGAGATGCAGAGATGTTAGCACATCCAAGGCCAGAGGAGGGTGGAGTCAGGACTGAACGCAGGCAGTCTGACTCCAGGTCCTGTGTTCTAAACACTCTCCGGTGCTGTAACACTTGGGCTCTTTGAATGAACAGAACACAGATTCTCTGCACTTAAAGTGCTTTCTGAGAGTATCTAAAAAGGCTAAAGATACACACACGTGCTCTCTAGGCTATATCCCTAGAGAGATTTTGCCATGTGAGTACACAAAGTGTATAGTAGTGTGTCCTTTAGCTCTGTTGGGAATAATCTCCCTGTCACCAGAGGAGCAAATAAATCAACTGTGGTCTCTCTCTGGTGACAGACTACAGGTGTGAACATGTATATTCCAGAGCGTGTGTCCATGTCGTCCCCTCTCAGTGCTGGGTAGGGTATTGCTGAGGGAGAAAGTCACAGGAAAATGAAAGGGAAGTTGTTCAGTCGTGTCCAACTCTTTGCAACCCCATGGACTGTAGCCCACAGGCTCCTCCGTCCATGGGATTTTCCAGGCAAGAATACTGGAGTGGGCTGCCATAGCCTTCTCCAGGGGATCTTCCTGACCCAGGAATCGAACCCGGGTCTCTCACACTGCAGACAGACGCTTCACCATCTGAGCCACTAGGGAAGCCGTATGCTATCATTTATGTCAAATTTTATAATATTCAAACCTGCAATAACTGTTTAGGGACATGGAAATATAGTAAAACTATTAGAGTAAAATAGTAAACTAGAAAAAAATAGTAAAACTATTAAGAAATGCTTAAGATTAAGCCAACAGTGACCCCAGTGCCCTGGTTCCCTATGGGGAGTGGAGGACGAGAGGAGAGGGCAATGGAAAGGGACTCGAGAGGATTTCAGTGTTGTATATAACGTTTGTAATGCTTTCTTTTTTTTTTTTCCAGTAAGGCTTTATTTCTTAAGTTGGGCGGTGGATACTGTTATTTCTGGTGCCTTTTTATGTGTCTAAAATGCTTTTTAATTTTTTAAAGGGTCGATGGATAGCGTACATGTTTATGTCTGCATGTGAACTATGTGTTTTTCATACAGTCAGCTGAGCAAGTTGCAAGAAGTTTCTTTGAGGAACTGCGCAGTAAATGGTGCTGGTGAACAAGGAGGAATTGCCAGCGCTTGTCCTAGTATCCTTTCCAGTGAGAACTCGTCCCTGGGGTCGGGCTGGATTGGACACTTGAGCCAGACACCCTGGTTCCCTACCTGATGTCCGTTCTCCTAAGGGGCACTCGGTTCCACCTGAGGTTGTCGCCACTCGGGTAAATTGTTACTTTCCTAGACCATTTGCTTTCAAGTGGGGTGTGTGACTCACCCGGACCGGGGAGAGGTAAAATGGGAGTGTCTGGACGGGGCTTCTTCCAGGGGGACAGATGTGGCTGGACCAGCTTCTGTCTGTTGCCCACCACCCCGCCCGCCCCCTCTTTGAGCACAGACAGAGCGTCCAGGGCTCGGCAGCCAGGCTGTGGGGCGAGAGCCGTCCAGGGGAGCCGGCAGGAAGGCGCGGAGAGGGACTGGCGCCTTGGGTGGGCCGCAGGACCACTGCACAAGCCCCAGCGGCCTTCCTGAGAGGGAGGGGAGTAAATCCTTTCCTTCATTAAGGTTCCTGCTCATGCAGCAATGCAGTTTGAAATCATACCTCAAAAACAAGCTTTTCCAAATTTGTCATCTATCTCTTATAAGTGTGCTTTGTTTCTTGCCCTGTGTTTCTCTTATTCCCACACCTAAAAATAGAGGAGGTCAGACTAAAGGAAAAATCATAATAAACTTGCCCCATTTTGTAGTCTGGTAGAGCACAGTTCAAGTGCTTCTTGAATCCACTACAGTCCTAACAAACCCCGAATAAATGCATCTTTTGGCGTTAAAAACAAAAAGTGGCAAGTTAAATAGACTTTCTCTAACTTTAAAAGGTCTTCTCTCAATTCCTTAAGCCTGCCTCATCTCTGCTTAATAGTTTATGCAAAAGACAGCAGCTCATAGGTCTCTCGACTGAGGGGATGGCTGATGAAGAGCTTTCTTTTAGCAAAATATTTCTAACCACTCTGATGCTACCTGCCTTGTGATAGGAATTGAAGCATAGCTCCCCAAGCCAGTGTTTCAGAGGTGCAGTCCCTTGGCTCTTGGGGTCTGCTGGGACTTGTGACCACTGGTCCTTTCTGCCCGTGAGTGGCGCCCCCACCCCACCTTTGCCCCCAGATGTGGTCATTCCCTCTGCAGGTTAGGCAACAGACTCAGGGCATTGAGGTGGGTGTGGAATGGAGCTAGGTAAGGAGCAAAGTGCCACAGAAGTGTGTGGCGCATTCTATAATCTGCCTGGCCTCCTCCTAAATGTTTTCGGAAGACTGGGAATTGGGTGGTTCAAGGCTCATTTTCAGCACACAGAAAAGTTCTGGTCAGCAGAGGGGTTTGGGTGTGCAGATCGGCTGATTGGAGTTGTCAGCAGTGTGCTGGGCAATCAGCATCTTGCTTGTTTATACCGCTTTCTCCTGGGCAAGAATGTCCCCCAAGACATGAGGCATGAGGTTTGCTGAGATAATCAAGTCATGGCCTATATTTGCAGACGCAGTGATGAATGCCTTGTACTTGCTGATTGAATTCTCGCCTGAAGTTGAAGGATTGCCTGGTGTGTTTAATCCAGTCATCGTTTCTAGACTGATCCTTCTCTCAGATCCTTCACTGAGCCAGGGCTGACGGTGGTGGATCAGAGAGCTTGGCTGGGAAGAGGTGTCTCTGAACTCGGGGAGCCCACAGGAGCCAGAGTGACAGAGCTCCCAGGAGTGTGTGTGCTCAAGTGTGTGTGTGTGCACATGTGTGTGTGTGCGTGCATGCATGTATGGGTGTGGGGCCACTATTTCAAGTTGAAGTCTGAATGCAGTTGGTCCCTGTGCTCTGTTGGAGGAGGAAGTGGCACCCCACTCCAGTACTCTTGCCTGGAAAATCCCACGAACAGAGGAGCCTGGCAGGCTGCAGTCCATGGGGTCTCAAAGAGTTGGACACAACTGAGCGACTTCACTTTCACTTTTCACTTTTATGCATTGGAGAAGGAAATGGCAACCCACTCCAGTGTTCTTGCCTGGAGAATCCCAGGGACGGGGAGCCTAGTGGACTGCCATCTATAAGGTCACACAGAGTTGGACACGACTGAAGCGACGCAGCAGCTGTGCTCTGTACAGGCTAGTAGAAATATGTATAATTCTAGCTACACAATGGAAAGCACAAGCAAGTGGAGAATGACTGGACATGAACCCTTTCCAATCAGCCTGATGCCCTGGAGTTGGCAGGACTGATGAGAATGAAGGGCAATGGAGGTTTGACTACTGGTCACAAAAAACGCCTAGCCCAGCCACTGAATGTGGGTCTGCGTCTAGGGTGGAGCAGCAATGGGGACATGGCAGCTTGAGGGGCTGCAGTTCATGGGCAGGAGGAAGGGCCTGCATCAGAGTCATCCCCACCGCCCCTGTGGTGGCTTCGAAAACCCCAGAGCGAGCGGGTGGCCAAGTGGCTGTGGGAGGAGCCGGGGGACTGGGGATGCTCTGTATCAGGTGGTGTCTAGCTGGCCCACACTTGTGGCCCTTTTTCCTTCCATGTGGATGGACACCTTCAGGTGGCCGCTGTTCTAGTGGTAGAGGCCCAGCTTTTCTCTGCTGCTTTTTCCACTGACTTCCACTCTGCTGGCAGCAAGCCCTGGAGCATGAACGAGCACCGTTCTGCTCCATGTCTCATCATCAGGGCATAAGAATCCTGCCCCCAGAGTTCTGAGTGTTATTTCCAAGCCCTCCTGCACTCTGTTCTTTTAGATCTCCTTAGGTCAGGAGCTGGCAAGCTGTCCCCTAAGGAGCCAGGGAATAAATACCTTAGGCCTGTGGCCAACCAGCAAACTGGGATATTGTGTGGATGCTTCCATGACCACCTCAAATGTAACCATTTAAAACCGTGAACACTGTCCTTAGCTCTCTGGCCTCAGTACGCCCACAGCGGCTGGAGCAGGGTACAGGCTTTGATTTGCCGGCCCGGCTGGGTTCATCCCCTTCTGGGCCTTTCCTCCGCCTGCCTTCCCCTCTTCCTGCCTCCTTGTGGAGCTTCCTCATTGTCTTTCCTTTCCAACCAGCCCTGTTGAGGGATGCCACTATTTGTATTAAAAGTGACTTTCTCCATGTTTTGTGGGCAATGATGCCTTGTTGCATTGGAGGCTATAAGAAAATGGGTTTGGGGCTGAGGTTGCTCGGGATCTCAGTTCACAGCCGTCGGCCCGCCCCCGGCAGCACGGCTGCTGACGGCTCAGCTTTTCCTTCAGTGAGAAAGCGAGATGCTGCCTGTGCCCAGCGGACCAGCTGGGCCGCGGGCAGTCTTTCTTTGGTTCTGGTTCTCTTTCCCTCTGTCGCTGCCCCGCCTCCGTCTCTCTGGCAGACTGAGGTGCCAGAGGTCAGCACGCCCCAGGCTCAGACCTTTGACCCTCGGCCTCTCCTGATGAGGCGAGTCCAGCCTGTAGCTGCCAGGCTCCTGCACTCCGGCCTCTGTCTCAGTCCTGTCTGTCTGCTACCTCTCTTGGGGTGTCTGCGGTCTCTCACGTTGAATATGTCCCCTCAAACCTGCTCCTTTCTCCATAAAGGGCAGTTCAGTGACACCAGCCAAAACACTCAGGGTTAATTTAACTCTTCCTTTTTTCTCAAATCTCATCTGAATCCATTGACAAGTCCCATCAGCCTCTTCCCTCTGCTGCCCCTCTGGTTCAGGAGCCTCCCGCCTCCCCTTTCTGCTCTGTCTTCGTTTCCTTGCAGTGTGTCCCTTAGCAGTGCAGTAGAATGGCCTTTTAAAAGACCTGGGTCAGCCCACGTCAGCAGCTCCCCTTGCAGGCAGAGACTAACAGAGACTTAGCCCTTTGTGATCTGACCTGGGCTCTGGGACCTCCCTTCCAGTGCCTCCACCCTGTCTGCACCGGCAGACACGAGCTTGCTGTCCCCCACCACAGGCCAAACCCATTCCAACTTCAGGGCGTTTGCTCCTGTCGTCCCCTCTGCCCCAACACGCTTCTCCAGGGTGGCATTCCCTCATTTCCTTCAGCCCTGCCCACAGGTCACCTTCTCGATCAGGTGGCCTTCGTGAGCACTGTGTATAAATCCCCCACCCCTCCTTTGCTGCAGGTCCAGCTCTCTTGCTCTGAGGCATGTCTGTAACTGGCACACCAGAGATGCACATGCTTTTGATGGGCGTGTTCACTGCCAGACACTTGGTCTCCAGTCATTATTTGCAGGATAGAGGAACAGTGTCCATACACACTGGAGTAGTGTGTACAATCCTCCCTGAGCTGGTCCAGCCCTTCAGGCTTTCCTCTGCCTCTTGATGGCAGGCACTGCCACCATCGCCTGTGGCTTCCGGGGCCTTTCTCTGTCCTGGGTTACCCACTCTGGATTCCTGTACCAGGGATGGTGGGTATCACACCAGCTCCATCCAGTCTACGGGAGACCCTCAGAATTCTGGGTCATTCTTAGCCCTTTTGAACATGTCTCCAAAGTAACTGCTATTGACCCCCTGGAGGCACCTCTCCTTATTTGGGGGTTCCTAGGGTGCAGAGTTCAGCAGAACCCCTGGGAGGAGACTTGTGTGCTTGACGTAAGGCTGCAGGGGCTCCACAGTACCGAAGGCAGTATATGTGGGTGCACCTTGGGTGCTGGACAGATCAGTTACCATCTCTGTTGGGTCTTTTTCGTTTTTGTTTTTTTGATGGGGGAGTAATGCTGGAATGGATCATTGTTAACGACGTTTGGTCCCCACTCACTCGATTGCGTCTGCCTCAAGTGTGCAGTATGTGACAGTGAACCTTTTAGTTTCTAGATGAGCACCTGGATGATTAAAAAGGGGTAAAAGTAATATGTGCTCGTGAAAAAAATTTCAAGCAGACTAGAACGTATAAAGTGAAAAGGTGAAAATCCCATGTTCCAGAACCGAGGTCATAACTGTCCTCTCATGCATCTTTCCATATTACTGTTTCTTAACACGTGCATTTAGATATTAGAAGCATCGATTTGTCAAAAAATCTGTTGTCATCATGGGAAGAAGTTATAGATATTGCCAATCAGCTCAAGCACCTAGAAGTCCTTAATCTCAGGTATGAACTGGTGGTTGCCTAACTGCACATGATTATGAGGTCCTAATCTCTCCTCCTTCACAGCATCTCTGTGGGAGTGAGGCGAGGAGGACAGCCGAGTTGAGTTTATTGAAGTTTAACGTATAGTTTAATATTATTTGATTTTAGTTTTTTAAATGGTCACATGAGGCGATTCATTAATAGGGAATGTGTTTTGATTAGATGGAACATTAGGTTACCATGTCAAACTGAAAGGTCTTCATGTTTTATTTACCAGCCTGACCATAGAAGATGGGCCATCTGGGTACTTTGATATTTAACTGGGGAGAAGGAGATGTGATTAAAAGTGCTTGTTCATTCTGAACCCTCTAGCCTTTAATTGCTTTAGGAATGAGTTATTTCAGTGGAGGTACTGTTTAATTCACTTCTGATAAGGCCTTTTCACTGAGCTCTGTATTTTACTAATGTTTGCCAAGCCTTCTTGAGTATTTGATTAGTTTTAATCTCAAGAGCTAACTTTCAAGCGCTCAGCCAGGCTCCCCCTTTCACATCTGAGCCAGCCTCACACATACAGGTGAGTTGTACCTGACTCAGGCAGGTTCAGCAGAGCAGATAGACAGGCCTAAATTAATTATTCTTCCAAACAGAGCAAAGAGTATATTTTGACCCACGGTATCACCTCCTCTAGAAATAAGGGTTAATGTGCTTTAAGGATATTGTCCTTTAAAAATGACAAGATATGGGGTACCTTCTGAAAAAAGATGTAGGGTAACTTCTGAGATTAGGATCTTGAGAGGGAACTTAAAGGGCAGCAATTTATTTCATCCATACTGACAGCAGGCTCTGTTCAGAAGCAAAATTCTAGCTCATAGTCCAGCACATCTGAGAGCAGGACTGAATTTTACAGCGTCCAGAACAGCAGCTGACCTCACAGATCGATGCCTAGGCCTCCTGTTTCAGATAATCTGCAGCCTCACCCGGCAGCCTAACCCTATGGACACACCTTTTCATGTCAGATACCAGCGAGTTGTGTATTGTAACTATTAAAAGTTAGGTAGTCTTGACACATTTTGTTTTTAATATAATTGAGATTGAAGGTTGAAACAAACCAGACCCCTCACGTTAAATCCCAAACTGTTGCCTTCAGTGACGGTCTCAGTTGGGCCTCCTCTGTCGCAATAATAAGCTCATCATGTCTTTTCTTCTACGCAGTGAAAATAAACTAATGTTTCCCTTGAGCTCACCATCTCCAACCGGAGCATTTTCTACGCTGAAGGTTTTAGTCCTTAACCGGACAGGAATAACATGGGCAGAGGTAATTATGTATCTTTGGTTTTGTTGTTCTGTTGCTCAGCTGTGTCTGACTCCTTGCTTTTTACCTAGTAGTAAGTAGTGTTAAATGAGGGAGTGAAGCCCAGTGGTGGCTTCATTTTAATCATCCTGTTATCCAGATTGCCAAGCTTTGAAAAGCCTTTCAGCTTGCCCGGGTTTCCCCGCGAGTGTTCTTAGGGCTGAGGCCGAGCCGCAGAAAGGTTCTCATACCTTTTCTTGCTTGGGGTTCAGCTCCTCAAGGCCACTGCTCAGGGACCCAGCTGGGTTTGAAAGCGGACTCGTGAGTCCCGGGCCGGGCCGCCTCTGCAGTCTAGGTCTGGTATGGTACTGCTCGGCTCGGTCAGAGGTTGACTGACTCCACACCCCGAGAACACTGCGATTTCAAACCAAGTGCGGGTGAGCGCACCCCAGCCAAGGGCGCACCTGTGAGGTCCCGCCAGGGGCCTCTGGAGAGCCGTCCGTCCGCCACCACCTGACTTCTTCCTTAAGGGCTTCTCCATGCAGAACAGGAAGGAAGGGCACAGTGGAGGTGGCCGTCAGCGTCCAGTGAGAAAATGTAAACACAGTTACGGAGAAAGTTTGTCCTGTTAGCACATTCTCTATAAACCCAGATTGGCATCGAGACGTGAGGAAAGGTGTTTAACATCAGTTTCCCTCTGTTGGTTAAGTGAACTGTATCCAATAATGAGAATGGGGAAAGTTACCATCTCCAGTTCCGCTTTGTACAGGTCAGGATATGCCTGGATGATGGGCGGACGCCGACCCTGATGGGTCCCGGGTGCCCGAACTGTGTGCTCCTGTGTTACTGAAGCTCTGCCCCTTAACACCGTAGTTTTACCAGCACTCCTGGCCTGAGACAGAATCTGTAACAAAATGTCCAAAGGCATTTATTTCTAAAACAGGAGCCAGACTGAATTCATGTGGAAGTTCTAGTAATAAACATACGGGGGAGTGACTGAGGCCTCTTCACCCTGACTCGCGTTTCCCCTCAGGTGCTCTGCTGTGCCTCTGGCTGGCCGGTCCTTGAGAAACTGTATCTTGAGTCTAACAATATCGTCATTTCGGAAAGGTAACCAGGCTTTACATCAATGCATCTGTCGCCATTTAGCCCTTTTTTATTTTTAGTTCAAAACACTTATATTTATTGCAATAGTTTTCCCAAACATCAAGATTAAAGAGATATAATCACATTCTCTGAGAAGTAGCTATATATCATTTAGTCATTCTGAATAATAAATGCTCCTAATTGTACCTAATTTTTAGAAGAATTTTCAAATAAGAAAAACACTTACTATTCATTGCCCCCCCAAATTAGACTGTCAACTCAAACTTCACTAGAGGTTCTAATTGAGGAAACCCCATCAGAGTAAAAGTTTTAAGTTAGATATTTTTAAGCTTTGAATTGTATCAGTTTTACATAAACATATGTAATTTCTAAGTGGAAGTTCTGTAGGATGACCAGTAAGGATTAAATAATGGATTTTAGCATTATCTGTTCAAGGTCAGTGTACCAATGTACAGCCCTCCACACCCCCAGTTTTGCGTCCACAGATCCAACCAACCACAGATCGAAAATACTCAGGAAAAAAAAAAATTTCAGAGAGTTCATTAAAAGCCAAACTTGAATTTGCCGTGCATTGGAACTGTTTACGTTGTATTAGGTATTTTAAGTACTCTGCAGGTGATTTACAATATGTGGACAATATATGTAGGTTATAGGCAAAGACTGTGTCATTTTTTATAAGGGACTTAGCATCCTCAGGTTGTGGTATCCTTAGGGGTCCTGGAACTAATTCCCCAGGGATACCTAGGGATGACCCTGTATATAAAAAAAGGTTGTTCTCTTCTGTCAGTTAAATAGGTTGTCGCCTAATCCTCCTCTCTTATTGACATCATTAATGTGTAAAATAAACATGGACAAGTTTATAGCAAATTCTCCAAGGAGTCAAATGAAATTACTGTTCAGAATGATTCTATTTATTTATATAGACAGTTTTTAAAAAAAAAAAACCTTAATTTTGGATTCACATACATTTATAAGAAATAGTAGCCAGAGGTCACCTGTACCCATTCCCAGTTCCCCCCACTGGTAACATCTTGCAGAGTATCACAGCTAGGACACTGGCCTGGTCAAGATAAGAACATTCCCATCACGACCAGGATCCTTTATGGTGCCTTTTATATCATACACTTGCCTCCCACCCCACCCCCACACTCCTGATCTCTCCTTACCACCACAGCCAGGTATTTTAAGGTGTATCTTTGAAAACAAATCTGTGTGAAAAAATTTTTATCTTCCATACAGGCCAACTGATGTTCTACAGACAGTGAAGTTGTTAGACCTTTCCTCTAATCAATTAATTGATGAAAACCAGCTGTTTCTAATAGCGTATCTGCCCAGGTAACCTGCTCCTAAAATGCCTGTTACAATAGAATTTAGTAGATTTTTAGTGAATGGATCCTATGCTGTATATACTTTCTCAGTGGAAATATGATATAGTGATGATGGAAATCCCAAATTCAGTTAATTCCCTTTGGGAAATTTTTATTTGAATTCACGAAATGACTTGTGAACCACGTGCAATGTAGTCTATGCCTGTACTGTGATACTCGAAGGATGAATATTTTGGCCCTGATGCTAATACCAAAAGTTTTCATTCATTAAGCTTGGGGAAGTCCGTGTCTCTTTCCTGAGACCCATTTAGCAGCGAGCACAGCAGGAGGCACCAGGTGGTGTTTTGATGACTCAGAATCCAGCGGAATGCAGCACAGCAAGTCTGCTCTGTGTGCCCTGCATTGGACCTCATGGTTCCTAAGCATCGCACACAGGATGAAAAGCTAGGGTGCAGGAAAAAATGTACAGATCTAGTCTGCTCGGGTAGCACGTGGCATTTTATATTGTTCTGTGTAATCGAATGTTTTTACATTTCAGATTAGAACAACTAATCCTCTCTGACATTGGAATTTCTTCTATACATTTTCC
>SJXQ01002420.1:128391-201267 GCA_006408695.1 Aepyceros melampus | reverse complement strand
TGGAATTGGTACCTAAGATTATTCAGTCACCCCTCCCCCGGCTCCCCCACCCGTCAGCTCTCCCTCCCTTCTGCTGTGTAACTTAATTCTCTTTCTTCTAGGGTGCAAAACCTCCATGTTTCCTTCCTTGCAGTACCTTGTACTAAATGACAATCAGATAGCGCAGGTACGAGTGTCTCAGAACGTGTGCACCGCATTACTTATTTCCACTCTCAGGATGCTGTTTGTAGGCTCCTGCTCTTAAGGAATATTTTAAGTTGAAAGAGAAACATTTCCTCAGAGTGAAACTCCCCATATAAACCCATACGTCAGTTTCCACAGCATAAGTGTAAAGTACATGGTCTTTCTGGTGGGTGCTCCCTGTGGGATGAAATCCCGTTTCTGATGGAACTGGGGGCTTGGTTTTCTGCTACTGGTTCAAATAATCTGTTGAAAAGTTAGCCTGAAACATGTTTATCTTCATGTGTTTTGGATTTCAGTGGTCCTTTATGAATGAGCTGGATAAGTTGCAGAGTCTGCACGCACTGTCCTGCACGAGAAACCCCCTGACTGAAGGTAGCAAAGATGCCCAGACCACACGGCAGTTCATCATCGCCAGGATTGGTCAGCTGAGGACCCTCAATAAGTGTGCAGTGAGTGCCAGTATCCTGGGGAGGTATTTCTTAAACTGGAAACGAAATGGTCCAGTGTAGAGACACGTTGGAGCTGAGGATCGTAAAGGCAGTCAGATATTGTTTCCTTCAAATGGTATTACCCATGTGCACTTGAGTCGTGGCAGTTCCTTCCGGCCTCGCAGGTGGGGTTACACTCGGATGCCTGCAGAGGAAACCACTGTTCAGCTGCCCCAGTCCAATTTATTGTCACTTGAGCAGGGTTGGGCAGTGGAATAACTAGGCACTCTCTCAGAAGTCAGCTACTCCAGCCCAACAACCTCATGCTGTGGCCTCGGGCCTCAGGCAGGCACCGTCCAGAAACTGGTTCCTGGGCAGATACGCTCATGAAGAAAAAGACAAAACTGAGATCGTTGTTCTTTTCGTGGATCTGTGAATGTTAAAAAGGAAATGTAGAAATTTGTCTCATTGCCTCAGTTTGATTATTCTCTCCAGGTAGGCAGCGGAGGAGGACAGGGTGCCAGACACACATATTAGAAAAATGCTTCAATAGATTTGCTTTTTTCTCACATCCCTGTAGATTGAACCAGAGGAGAGGCGTGGGGCTGAGCTCGATTACCGAAAAGCATTTGGAAATGAATGGAAAAAGGCCGGAGGACATCAGGATCCAGAGAAAAACAGGCCAAACGAGGAATTTCTCGCAGCCCATCCTAGATACCAGGCACTCTGCCTCAGTACGTACGTGCGCCAGGGACCTCGCCTGGGCTTGGGGGATCCCCACTGGGACAGAGTTTCCCGTGGCTGTTAGAGGAGGTCCTCTGTGTTGTTGCTTTTCTCTGTTGGGCATCTAAATGGACAAGAGGGGCTCCTGCAGCTTGCGGGGAGCAGATAATTAAACAGTTGCAGCACCTCAGCAGGGGAGGAGGGGAGAGCAGCTCTTCACCAGAAGCTCGTCTCTTTACGTACTCACCCAGCTTTCAGTTTCAGGAGGTGGGTACCACTTTCTCCTTTTAGGGAGGGCAGGAAGGACTCCCGGTCACTGCAACCCTGGCGAGTTTTTAATGAAGAGCATTTAATGTGGAACCTAGGCACTGGTATTCTTTGAAGCTCTGCGGGTAATTTTAACGTTCGTGAGTTGCACATTGCCTTCCTGAGCGCTCGCCCGTCCTGGCACCTGGTGGGCAAGGCGCTTTCTGACCTGCTCCAGCCTGGCTCCCTGGACACTGAGACTCTGACTCCAGGGCTCCTTGTCCCTGATGTACTTTACATTTTGTTTTGACTTCATTTTTTTTCCAAATTTCACTTTTATATCTTTCCTAATATGAGCTCACTGCATAAATGCTTCAGGCTGAACATCTTCGAGGAAGAAAAGCTGCCTGTGGGAATTGCTTTCAAATTACTCCACTAGCTGGCCCGACTTCCTGGCCACTTGAGTGAATTCTGAATCACTCGGGCAGGGAGGCGAAGGATCTAAAGCTGCCCTGCGGGTATGGCTCAGGTCTCCCCTCCTGCCGTGGTCTGGTCAAAGGTGGACGGCAGTCTCTCCTCCTCCTCTTTCTTCCTTGCGTAGAAGCTGCTTTTCCTGGCAGTGTACCTGGCTTCCAGTGGTGGTTTGAGCACCCAAGCCAGCTCTGCACATACTGGCTGAAACCAGTGACAGTGCCCGGAGTGGAGTTTTTCTCAGGACCCGGGACAGGAACTGTGACCAAAGGAGAAATTTTGCATCTAAGTACCTGCAAGCACAGCCTCATCTCACCAGTCTCTCGGGACGGTGTCTCCCAGGATCAGTGATGCAACACACAGATGACAGGAGGGTTCCAGGCTTGGAAGCGGTTGCCATCTGTCCTTCCCTCCAAAAAATACAGTACCCAAGTTAACCAGATAAAAGGAAGCAGAGCCCAGGATCCCACCCTAGCCACAGCTGGGTTCATCCTGGGAAAAGAAAAGGCTAGGTTGACACTTACCTATACATTTCTTCCCACCCTGCCCCCCCACAGCGGCCTTTTGGTTTATCCTCCTTCTTTTTCATTTCTTCTTAAACAGAATACGGTGCACCTGAAGATGGGGAACTGAAAACACAACAACCATTTTTGCTCAAAAATCAGCTACTAAGTAAGAACCCCACTTTCAAAGACTGCCTATTTATATTCAAGGCCTTAGATGCTAAAACAGATGGTGATGCGTGAAAGTCGCTCAGTCATGTCTGACTCTTTGCGACCCCATGGATTATACAGTCCATGGCGTTCTCCTGGCCAGAATACTGGAGAATATTCTCCAGTTCCCTTCTCCACAAGATCTTCCCAACCCAGGGATGGAACACAGGTCTCCCCCATTGCAGGTGGATTCTTTACCAGCTGAGCCACGAAGGAAGCCCTGATGAAGACCTAATAAGGATTGTTTGTTTCTCTTAAGTAAATACCTAGACAAGCACTTATAATTTTTAAAGAAATGATCTAGACACACCTAAATTCTACTGTTGAACATGTTAGCAATCCCCACGCTTGAAACTTACTTAACTGTTATAAATGTAGAAGTATCTGAATAGTGAGTTGAACTGTGATTTGGAAATTCATTAACTTAAAAACCTAGGTAACTGTCAGGAAAGAAGTACATAAGGGAAAACGGAAAGCAGAATGTTGGTCCAGCTATTTTTGTTGCTGTAATTCAGTGAAGTAGTAATAGAAGGAATTTTAAACATCAGTAAGTCCTGTTCCTTTAGTGGGATTTGAGCTGCATTCTTTGGTCACTGCTGCTAATATGTGTATGATTTAAACCCTTCCTCCAGCAGGGCTCAATTAATGTCAGTTAATCTTTTTACTTTCAAGCGCTGAAGATAAAATATCCCAATCAACTTGATCAGAAAGTCATAGAGAAGCAACTGCCGGGTAAGAATGAATGTCTCTCTCCCCTCTTTCTGCTTTTGAATTGCTGGCCCTCCCATGAGGCAGCTGGAAGTAGAAGAGTTCATTCAGAGTGTGGGCTTTTGCAGCTTATAAGTGTTCACCAGTCTTCTACATTCTAAAATACAATTGATTGTGCTAAAACTACTCCTCCTGTGCGTGCCTCCCCACCAAAAAGCTCGAGTCTCCCCTAACTTCTTGGCTTGTCTTGAGAACAGTTTTGTTAGAATCAGGAGCCCCTATGTGTGGTTACTTCTTTACCCAGAGGCAGGAGCCTAACGGCTCACCCTTCAGGGGCTCCCAGAGGCCCTCTGCTGGCTAGTTCTCAAAAGACTGCTCTGGGGGCTTTTCTGGGCCAGAGAAACAGTGGCATTGGCTTGAGTGCTTGCTACTCCTTACCAGTCAGGAGCCCCTGCAGAGACAGCTCATGGACACTGTTTAATGGACACATTTAAAACAGTTTTCTGTCAAAAGATCAGTGTAACTTACCTTTCACCCAAAAGAGAAATACAGTCTGACTCTTAAGATTAAACTTGATTCACAGTTAAATACTAAAATATAAACAGCTTAAATTTAGACAGTGAGGATTTGAAGAAGTAAAATATCGTAAATGAGTCTAGTGAAATACCTTTCTATTTGCCTGTCAGTGTAGTGAATTCACATTGATTTTTTAATTCATTTTTATCAAATAAAACAAGGTTATCCTGGTATTCCTTATGGAAGGCTTTTGTTGTGCCCAAAGAAGTACCTTTATGATTGAAAACCATCATCTAATAGCAACTTACCAGTATTGCTCCATTTTTCCTTACTAGCAACCCAGTTTCTAGTCCTGTGACATGTAATTTTGCTACTGTTACCTAATGCTGAATTAAAATTAGTGGTTCCCCTTCATTTTTCTGTTTTCAAGTTTAAGTACTGCCAGTAAGGACCCAAATGGGAACAGGCAAGTGAAAGAGGACCAGAACGTTTTGTTAATATAATTGATTTTGGACATGTTTGCATTTTTCCTTCTTTTACATGAAGTCAACTTGCGGGATTGCTCAGGAATGCTCTTATTAAGTCTGGGTTCATCTAATTGGGGCCATCCTTTCCCCTGGAACACTCACCGTATTCATGGGCTGAGCTTTATTCACCTTCAAGGAGAATTAACAGATTAGACTAATCTAGAGAAATTATATGTAATAGTTATGCTATAAGCAATTTAAGTCATATATTCTCTAAACTCAGCAGTTGGGAATTATTAACCCATCACTAACCACCCTCTGAACAAGGAAAGCCAGTCCACCTAAACCCTTTGAAAGGACAAGATTATCACATATTCACAAATAAAAGAGCAAACTATGTTGATAGACATAAATGTCCATTTAGTGTCTGTATTCAATACATAAACAAGAAAAGGCAAGTTTTTATTCTAAAATAAAGATAACATTTATTATCACAAGTTGCATAAAGACACAGCTTTTACAAAAATGTTTGATAGAAAAATATTTTTCTGAATACATGTGATATCTGTAGGAACACCACACTATTGCTGTACCTCCAGCTAAAGCTTCAGAAAAACTATTTCTCATAATCAGAATATCCAATATTTACCACAGCCATCTTTGGAAAGAAGTTCATAGTGTTTTCTGGACAAAGCAAAGCATTTTCTCAGTTATATCCCCGGGCCCCCTGCCTGTGTGTGCTGCACACAGTACACACCACAGCGGCCACAGACTGGGGGCACGTGGATCGTTAGGCTACACACCTCACTGTACAGAGGAGGAAACGGAGGCCAGAGAGATGGACACCAGTCCTCACGGAGCCTAAACCTGACGCCAGCATCCTTTAAGCAAGCAAGCACAGGTTTCAAAAGGTAATGATTTCACTCACATTTATTTCTGTGCTGAGAATGATTTCTGGTTTATTCAGAATAAGGAGGAAATATTAAACACCACAGACATGATATGAAAAGTCATCAGCAAAGGGCACTTAGGTCTGACATCAGCTCCGTTTTCCCACAGCCTCCCAAACAAGCCCCTAAGTGGTGTGACACCCTGGTCTGGTGGCCCGCGTTGCAGGGTGAGCCTGAGCGTCACTTGGGTAAACGGAGTGTGGAAGGACAGTGGCAGCTCTATTACCAGTGTGGTCTTGGCAGGGAGCGCGTCTTACGGGTAGCTGTCACCTGCGAGAACTGATGTTTTTTCTTTTCCTTCCTCGACAGAATCCATGACCGTTCAAAAGGTGAAAGGCTTGCTGTCACGTCTCCTCAAAGTTCCTGTGTCAGAACTTCTGTTGTCCTACGAAAGTCCCAAAGTAAGTTGCCCAGGAAAAAAACGCAAAGTCAAGCTGAGTTTCCCACAGTCTGACGCACTGTTAAGCTAAGTCTTCAGGTAACATGGTTTGATTCTGAATAGAAACCATGTATCTTTGTTGGGGGGGTGTGGGTATATATGTCTTGTCACATCTGTCTTAGTCACCCCCACCTCTTTGCTCTAATTTTAGATGCCGGGCAAAGAGATTGAACTGGAAAATGACCTACAGTCGTTACAGTTCTATTCTGTGGAAAATGGAGACTGTCTGTTAGTGCGATGGTAACAGCCAACTAATAAAATCCAGAGGTTTGATAATGTATCATGACTGGTTTCACTGAAAATAAATGAGGCATTGGACAAGGCTTTCCAAAAAAAAAAAAAGGTTTACAACTTGCTCTAAGTATAGAATAGCTGTATTTTTCATAGGGAAGAAAACATTTCTAGGCATGTATATAACAGCAATAATAAAGGCTTTGCATCTACTAATGATTTTCAGATTTTATTTCATAGTTCATGACTATATTTCATTATGAGAAGATATAAGTACTAAATAGAACCTCACTGGTCTAAAAATCTGAAGTTAATGATGTATTCATAAGTATTAATGGAATCCTCAATTTATACTATTGGTTTAAAAGATTACTAAAATGGTTTGGCTGATTTGGGAAAATCTTTAAACTGAAGAAAGCATATCCTCTATGTAATATATATGTTATGATCTCTCTTCTTACACTGTTTTTAGAAAAATTATGTGCAAAATTATGTGCTTTTCCCTACAGTTAAACCCTAAACTGAGCATACATTCTTTCTAAGGAAGATTACCAGCTCTGATTGAAATTCACTTACATTGGGTAAACATTTTAACAACGGAAGAAAGCAAAATTGTTTCATCTATTTAGAAATATCCTTTCCTATGGCATTAAAACCCTGAGAGGTATGATTTTACTTCTATTCCTAAAACTTTAGCATTTAAAAAAAAGTATTAATACAGCTGTGATCTTCAGGATTTATGTTAAATGGCAAAAGAATACTTGGAACTTAGTCTACTTAATGAATGAATTTAAAACCAGAGTCCAGAAGTGAGAATTACAGTGGTTCCTTTTCAGGTTGCCCACTTCATTCAGAGATTTACAAAATATGACCTGATTTCCAGAAACCCCCACTTTGGTGTAAGTGACCACAGGTCACACAGCATGAGTTCTTTTTGGCCTGTAATTATCCTACTTAGCTATCCAGAGCTAGTCTGTGTTCCAGGCTGAAATTCAGACTAGAATACTCAAGATTTCTGAACTAGGCCAAGCTTTAACCAAAATGATGCAGTAGGACTGAGGAATATTGTTTTTACAATTGGTATTTTTCAAGTCATCTTCTAATATATAAGTAAGCTTTTCTTGCACTACAGTTATCTGTTGTTTTTTAAAAAGGAAATTTTGTGCAAATGTTAAGAAATACCACATTGGTGAGAAGTGAAAAGTGCCAGCCAAGAATTATCCTGAAAGACTATATATTTTGTGGCCAAACCTCAGCTTCCGCTCAGCCGGTCATTCGCCCACCCTGACCTTTAACACAGCAGATCGACCTCATCCTCTTCCTTCGCACCGACAGGGGTCACCGCAAAGCTCCTTTAGTCTCCACAGCTGAGCGAGCTCCTGCGGAGAGTACTGCGGGGAAGACAGCATTCCCGGTTCACAGGTCTTCTCACAGAGCCACAGGCTGTCCTGTCGGAACACAAAACGCAGGTGACCCCCTGCTGCAGACAGAACGGGTGTTCACGGGCGCTTCCAGAGCCCGGTGAGGTAGCGGTCATTTCAAGGACGAGCGCCTGTGTGAACACACTCAGCTTATGGGGCACAGGGAGAGCGAGCGCACGGCAGGGACCCTGAGACCCTGGAACAAAGAACCACAACTGCAGAGTCGTCTTTGCTACTGGAGAAAAGCTGGCTGGACAGCACTGTGAACAGCAGCACGTGCTCTGGAAACCGGTTACGGTACCTGGGGACAGTACCAGGGCTTTCTAGGTATTATCCAGTTTAGTTCTCACAATAACCTGTGAGCTAGGAATTATTTCCTTGTCATGAATGAGAAACTCAGAGTGAAGAAACTTGCTCCAGGTTACAGTGAAGTTCATGCTGGTAGGCTGAGTAGGAAGGGTTAAAAAGGAGTCTTATCAGAGTTCAGGTTCTCACCCACCAGCCTACTTCCAGCTCCACCGACCAGCTTCTGCTTCCAGTAATATCGCCGAGTACAGATTCCATTCAGTTCGAGAACAGAAAAAGGTGGGACATAATAATCAGACTCCTTCCCACAGAGAGCTGTGGCCCTGATGGCTGAGCACCTCCAGGGGTATTAAAGGAAATGGGAGGCTTTCTATTCCGCCCTGACTCTAGGTGGGTGGGTTGGGGAAGGTCTCCCCTGAGCACCTGGAACCACAGCCCCCACTTAGGTGGGCATGCTGCTGGAGTCTCATTCTGTGGAGCCGTCTCATGGCCAGGATCTGAAGTCAGCCAACTCCTATAAGTTTTAAAGCTGCAAAGAATTGAATGAAATGTATAAACACTTTACTACTCATTGTGGGTCAGAGAATTCCATTTAAAACACTTCCTTTTTGCTTTATGAGACCCTGGCCAGTGATAGTGAATTAAAGCAAGTGCACAGTTGTTACGACACTCGAAGACTTTCCATTCAGTTTTGCCCAAGGTTGGATAAGAGCAAACCTCACTTACCTCTTCTGAGCCCTGGGGCCAGCCCTGCTCAGGCTTGCTCACCTGGTATCGTTTAGGTCCTATGGCCGCCATCCAAATGCCCATGCTTACATCTTCACCCTACACATGCCCCAGAAGGTTCAGAAAGTAAAAATTTCAGTGCTGTTTCACTGGTCAAGACAGTGTCACACCCACTCCCACATGTACTCTTTGTATTTCTTTGTTTTCTAATTAGTATGAAATGCTGAGCATATTTTAACACTGATACACAAAGTAAAAGCTACTGGTCATTATTAACATGAAGCATACACGCCCACAACGAAGTGAGACTACACACGAAGCAGGCGGCCAGCCCCTCTTTGCACGGACCTTAAACTTCCAGCACCAACAGTATGAAAGATACTCTGGATCTAAGACCCAGGCAGAGCTGTTTTATTGACACTGTCACCAGAATCAGCAAAAAAAAAAAAGAAAGCTTATATTCATAAGAAGGAAGACTAAGCACGCTGAAGACTAAATCTTTACACTCCTCCAGGGACTATGCCTTTAAATACAGGCTGAAAACATAAGTATGTTCAAAGACGACTTAGGAATAAAATTCACAGCCAAGGTTTAAGGGATAGAAGTGTTTCCCTAACCTCTGAGAGCTGCCGATTCCTATACAGAAGGAATACCATACATTCCCCAAGGGAGCTGCTCTGCTTTTAGGGCTGAGACAGTAGGTCGAGTTTAAAAAAAAAAACAAAAACACCTGCTTAATGAGTGGACTTTTAGGTCAGAAGTCCTTAATTACCTGGTAGGTCTTCAATCTCCCCGAGTTGCCAGCCAGCCAGTGGACGATGTCCCTGGAGATAACATACCCCGACCCACACGCAAAAGCGGGGTATGCAGGGCTGGGGTACTCTAGCTCCTGCCACTTCCCGGTCCGGTCAACTGCCCAGTTCAGTCTGAAACTAAGATTGAAAGTGAGCTGGCTTCTGTTGTCCAGATGCAGGTCCTACCTACCACTAGCTAAGCCTGAGTCCTTAATTGACACTACCAAGGAACAAGTTACAGAAGCAAGGAAAGGAGAGAGGTTATTTTTTCAGTCTTAAGGATCTAGTGGTGTTTTTTATATAGAAGACTGATATGTTAAATTCTCTCATGGAGTTTCCGAATCATCTTGCATAGCTATATTAAAAAAAAATATGAAAAATAAATCACCACTCCATATTTAGAGACAGAGCAAATGGTTTCAGAAATGTATCATACATTTAAGGAACAGCAGCTTCTAATTTCAGTAGTACTTGTAGGGCACAGTGATAAAAGTCATGTCAATTTCCTCCTTTCATTACATTAGCCTGAGATTTTCCATTTAAAAGAGTTTTTTCCCCTTTAATTGTAGATTAATAAAACATAATATCTCAGGAGCCTCTCAAGGAAATTTCCTATCTCAGCCATATTTTTTTCTTAACTACATGTGCTCAGTACATGAAATGAACATCGATGCTAACAATGTTTAACTTACTTTCCCCACCAAAAATTAGGCCCGTCCAGATTCTTGAGGGCGATTCTATTAAAAACAGCTTCCAAGTCTATGTAACAGTCGTCATCCGTCTTTAGCAACAAATCAAAGCTGGTTGCTTCCACAGTCCTGTTGGCGAAAAGAGGGATACAAAGTCAGGGCACCCCTCCAATATCAAGAGCACCTGCCCTAAGAGGAGACAGCTGCTGCGAGTCCTCACTCGGCGTTAGCAGAGGTTGGCCGAGCAGGCGGGGCCGAGCCGACCTGAAAAGGTGTTAAGGAAAGGAACAAGGGAAAAGACGAATTGGCTTGGATGGAGCGCACAATCAAACGCTTCTTAGGCCTTGCGTGGGTCAGGCCAGCACGTCTGTTAAGCAGCGGAACTGAGGGGACAGGTGCCTTTCACAGAACACCGGCACACAAAAGACTGTGTTCTTTGCTGCTCTCTCTACTGTATCAGGCGTTTTATGGTGTTTAAAAAGCGGAGTGAAAACACTGAAATACATTTTCCCTGAGAAACGATCTTCAGTAATTCAGCCATCACAAATGACCTTCTGGAGGGCACAAGAGGGTGATTTCATTTATCTAGACATTAAAAAGTATATAATGGCAACTACAGACAAAACTGACTCTTCAATTTCACACTGCCAAACCCTGTACCTCTTTGTTAAAACACCCAGTCTTGATAAGTAAGAACCAGTAAGATGACAGAAATTTGAACTAAAGAAATCTGGAAAAAAAGTTTCATTAGGTCACAAAATGGTGAATTTTAACAAGAGATCCACAACCGAAAGCATAATCCTGTGTTTCTCAAGTTTTATTTTCAGTTAACAGCAGAAGAGATGCGCACTATTGACTTGCTAATCAGAAATAAGCCTCCATGATAAAGGACACGGAGGCCCCTGATGGAGCCCCTGGATAAAGATGAATGAATAACAGAGATGTCACAGTGTGGAGGGTAGCCTGGGGACGAGTGGGAAGCCGGCCTGGACACACAGCTTGTTAATAGGTCACTGCAGTGTCCTGGCAGACATGAAGGCCCAGAAGAGAGAGTGGCAGAGACTGAGATATGCAAGAGATACGCAAGCAGAAAAGACAAAACCCGAACTTCCACAGTTGAGAATCAGCTCCCTATAGAAAGCCCTAGAACTCCGCAGTCCTGATCTCCACCACCTGGACCTCCATTACCTTCTCCTCACCTCTTGAGGTCCTTGCCTTGGCCCCGCCAACAAAGCCCCATCAGTGGCCTCAAGCTAAAAGAAGGTTCTTCTTACTACAGCTGTCAAACTTAATCCTGGTATTCTGGGCATACCCACACTTCCAACTCTTATTTATATCTGCCCTCTAACCACAAGAGGACTCCAAAATTATACTGACTTGCCCCAGCTATGAAACGACATACATGAACTGTCTACCCCTCAGGACCAGAAGTTGGTAACTTCCCATGAGCAACAGAAAAGAGCAGAAGGGACCGCCTTTGGGGCTCATTGAGCAACAAGCCCTCTGATAAAGTTTTTTAAAAAAGACAAAGGATGTGAGTATACTTAATGTGTTTGATCTAGACAGAGTTTGAAGGTTTTACATCTACAGTCAGGGTAGACAGTATCAGAGGCTCAACAGAAACTTATGAGACTCTAGAGTAACTTAGTGATATTAACAACTACTTGTATTCAATTAATAAGTTACTATATACTTATTGTTGGTATTAAAAGGAGTTACAACCAAGACCCAAGAAATACTGGAGGGTCTGGGAAGTAACAATATGGTAGACTCTAAGGGTTGTTGAATTTCATCTTATTGAAGGTTTTGGAATCAGAGCAGGTAGTTTTTCAATGAGTGGAGGACAGAACAGAAATACAATGTGGATGTTCAGCTGAACAGAACTCAGATCAGTAACCTGGGTGTGAGTGATTGTAAATTGGAGATATTAGGTGAGTGGGGATGAAAACCACTTTCAAACTCACTGATTTTCACCTAATGTTGGCTCCAGGCAACTATGGAGAAGCAGGAATCACTCAAAGTGACCCATCTTTTACCTTGCTTTTGATTAATAGCATTCACATAATGGAACTGCTAGGAGAAACAAGAAGGCACCATTTCAGAAGATTAGCCCTCACAAAGAAGTAGGGCATGATAGATCACACCACAGGTACTCAGGGCTCTTACGTTAGTTTAAAAAAAAATCTCAGTGGTTTGATGTTATTGATAAACTGCTTCCACATCAAAAGAAAAATAAAACACCACCTACCCAACTTTTTATTACATACCATCTATAGAAGTTCAGTAATTTTGCAGGAACATTTCGGTAAGTGTCGACAACGTCCACAAACACAATGTCGTCATAGAGGCTGCTTTCTTCCTTTAGTAAGGCATCCTCCTCGTGGAGATTATGTATATGATCGAGAAGTCTTCGAGGGCGAGAATGAAGGGTTTTTAAAAGAGCATCACCTTCTAAAAAGAGAGAGTTGGAAAAAAGAGCTGCTGCAAGCTTAAGACCTAGAACTTGTGACATCATCACACTAACACTCCTCCCAAGGCAACCTAACAGGAAACATTTGTTAGATTTTGAGGGAGGGAAACCAGGACTCCCACACACTGTTGGTGGGAGGATAAACTGAGGGGCTCACTGTGGGGAGCAACTCAGCAACAGCTGGTTAGGCTGAAGGTGTCCGACTGTGTGACTCACCAAGTCCAATTGTAGATACATTCCCAGAGACGTTATTTTACACGTTCACAAGGGTATTTATGGCAGCACTGTTTTTGACAGTGAAAAATGAAACCAGTCTAAATGCCTACCAATAAGAGAGTGGCTAAATCACGGTATATTCACATAATGGGATACAGCAGTTAAAAAAATTAACCTGCATAGCAGCACTACTCATAATAGCCAAGACAGGGGAACAACCTAATGTCCACTGACAGATGGATGGGTAAAGCTGTGGCACATATATACAATGGAACACTCCTCAGCCACAAAAAGAACGATCTGGCCATCTGCAGCAACATGGATGGGCCCAGAAATCATCATTCCAAGTGAAGAAAGCAAGCGAAGGACAAACCACACAGCACCACTTATATGCAGACTCTAAAAAACAGTACAAACGGAATGAATTACAGAACAAACATTCACAGAAAACAGACCTGTGGTTGCCAAGAGGGGAAGGGAGGGGAGAGGGGGACAGACTGGGAGTGTGGGGTTAGCAGACACAAACTATTTATATATAGAATAGATAACAAGGTCCTACTGGGCAGCACAAGGAACTATATTCAATATCTGTGATAAGCCACAACGGAAGGGAATATGAAAAAGAAGCATATATGTATATACACACACACACACATATATATATTTCTACCTGAAACACTTTCTGTACAGCAGAAATTAACATATTATAAATCAACTATACTTCAATAAAATAAATTGTTGAGAAATCAACCTGATCTTGGATGTTAAGAGGAACAACACTAAAAATTAACGCTGAGTGAAAAACCGTATTTTGCCAATTGCTATACATACTACAGGTATAGATTATGAGATACTTAGTCAAAGCTCTATGTTATAGAGTTACACACATATGTAGTAGGAAGTAGGACAGTAAGACTGGGAAGGATGCACGTGGGCTTTAGGGCAGTGGTGTCCTCTCTGAGGGGAGCAGGAGGAGCAGGGGCAGGAAGTCCTAGGAGGGAGGGGCTTCTACTGTATCTGAAATGCTTCATTTCTCCAAAAAAAAAAAAAGCAAATATGAAAATATGTAAACATTTATTAGTTCTAAGCAACAAGGACACGAATGTTTCTTAATAGCACTATTTCTGGATTATCTATGCTATCCATAATAAAAATGTTTACCAATGTGCTTAAAAGACATTTTAATTACCATCTCACAAGCTAATGAATCATTTGTTACATTTGTGCAAGGACTGTCCTCAAATAAGGCAGCAATTCTTTCACTGGCACAGGATTTTGTCAACTTAGAAAATTAGAAAATCTCTGAAAAATGACAAATGGGTGGCTGAGCGGTGGGGGAAGGAAACTGAGAAGTAATGTAGTGCTCTGCTCTGTAACTACAGACAGACTGCAGTGCGGGCTGAAGACCTGCTTCTGATTTCTGCCTCTGCCACTGTGGCATACTGGACATACTGCACGTTTCTGGGCCTCAGCATTCTCATCTGTAAAACGGGGAGCTGGACTAAGTCTGTGGTTCTCAGGAATGCTTATGGAATACAGGTTTCTAAGTCCCAAGCCTAAACAGCCAGCGGGGCCCAGGAACCTGTATTTCTAACCTGTGACTTCCTGTAATTTGATGTAGGTGGACCACAAACGACCCTTTGAGAAGCATAGGCCTAAATGATCCTGGGTCCCTTCTCAATTCTTACTGTAACATCCTGTCACTTTATTATTATTTTTTTTTAATTTATTTATTTGGCTACATTGGGTCATAGTTGCAATGGGTAGGCTCTTTAGTAATGGCACACGAGCTCAGTTGCTCCGAGGCATGTGGAATCTTCCCAGGTCAGGGATCGAACCCACGTCCCCTGCACTTCAAGGTGGGTTCTTAACCACTGGACCACCAGGGAAGTCCCATCCTGTCACTTTAAAGGTAAGGATAAATATATACAATTTAACACTTGAAGGAAAGTAGAAGTGTTATAAAATTATGGCAATAGGACAATGGTTGGTAACAAGAGCAGAAATTAAATACAGGCTTTCTCAGTAACAGATTGTATACTTTGGCTTATATTGCATATATCTGGAAACTGGGTATACTATCTGTGTTTTAAATCTGACCATCTGTCTAGGTGCTATCTACAAGAATCATACAGTTTACAGCCTCTCAAACTTTAGAGGCATCAACTCCATCTAGCAGGCTTGTTAAAATACAAGTATCTGAGCTCCAATCCTGAAGATCCTTAACTTTCTAACCTGAGGCAGGGCCCAACCAGAGATGCTAATGCCCAACAAAATTTGAGAATTTGTGTACCAAGTGATTCTTATAAAACAGCACATAAATTCTCAGATTAAAAAAAAATTATAGTCAGCTTTTCAGATATATCCAGTACATGGGAAGTGAAATCTGTTCATTCTAATTCCTTTACCCTAAAATTGAGAGATTTCTCTCTTTTCTGAAAGGAATTTTTCTCATCCAAGCCTTAATCCTTTAGCCTCAGAGAAAATTTAAGATAAACAGTTGTTCAAGGCACAGTAGCTGCTCCTTGTAGAAGAGTTCAGTGCCAGAAGTCTGAAGGGCCCCTCAAGTTTTTAAAGTCTCCTGACAGTACAGAGTTGACGTAACTGGTACAAGCAAGCAAGCTGCGAGACACGAGTCAGACAGTGCGCACGCCTGTGCCCCCCCCCCCCCAGGTGTGAGCTGCTCTATGAACCTGGCCTCCTGACCTGAGTTTCCCCAGGTGGCCCATTAGCTGGTCACAGGTGAGCTAAGTTGATACCACCCCTGGCAGAGTGGTCTCACAGTTTTATGAAAAATCTCTGGACTAAAATTAAGGATCCCTAAACTTTACATCTCAATGTTTAATGGCAAGTTTGTGGGCAAAACCTATGTACCTGTTCTGACTTTCCCTTCGGGGTGATGTAAATACTGTGAGGGAACACTATAAATAAAGATGCTAGAGGGGAAAAAAAGGCGCCACAGCCCATTCCCATCTTCAAACTACACACAGTGGCCTCAAATAGAGGGTCCTGCCCCATCCTCAGTCCTGCACATTAAAGGAGTCTCCCTGGAGAACTGCCTCTCAGAAAATGGACTCTGCTTCACCTCAGGGTGACTTTAGGGGAGCTGGGTCCAAATTCTTCCATAGGAACCTCTGATCCGCACAGCTCTGAGAAATCAGACAGGACCACCACCGGGCACCTTTGTTCCATAAGTGATGCTCAGGACAAGTGACCACCAACAACAGCATCTTCAATAGCTGTTCTTAGGGGTCACTGATGCAGAATCTCAGAAGTTCACAAATGTGGGTATTTCCAGGAGCATCACTGAAGACACAGTGACTCCTTTTTGAGGGTGATAGAAATGGTCTGGAATCAGTGGAGATGATAGCAGAATGCAGGAGATACTAAAAAGTAAGCAATCAAACACTTGAAAAGGATAAGCTATATGGTATGTGAATTATTTGTCAATATAAACTATTTTTAATAACTAAAAAAAAAAGATTACCTTTCATGACTAAAGTATGAAGATGAAGTAGGTGAGATTCAGTATGCTTTCCAACGTTCAACCAGCTGACTTACCCTGAATAGTATAAATAAAACCACCTGCAACTCCCTCCACACCTTCCATGAATTCATGAGGCAAGGCGCCCTCCCCAGTCTGAAAGAAACAAGATAGAAGTGCTTGATGCTTCATGACTAAAAATACATTTCTCACACTTGAAAATTGATTTTGCAGAATTCATAATGTGACTCCATGGCACATGAATCCGTCTAAGATGCTATCAGGATATCAGCATTCTGCTTTTGCTGTTGTTATTACAATGTCCAAAATAGGTATACCCAATAATCTCCAGACTGGTATTCAGAATTCCAGCTTACACAGAATCCCATATTCTTGAACTTGCTACCAACATTATTACCAAAACCAACTTTATTTTACATCCTCAAACACCCACACTTAAAAATAAAGTTACAATCACGTACTTGGAGAATGCCCGTGAGTTCAAATACACAAGGCACATTTTAAAGTGTCTGCTACCATACAGTGAAAACCCCTCTAAGCCAACAGTTAAACCAGGGGAGCCCTGCTGACTAATGATGTTGAAGGTGCCCAGAGATTATTGTGCCAACAGCCAACAACAGTCCTGTCTACCTCTCGGCTTTGGAGGAGCTGCTGTTTTTTAGACATATGCCTCTTGTCACCTCACAGGTTACCCATGGCCCTTACTTGAAATGAGGGGCTTCACCTTTGGGTATTATACCCCAACTTCACATGTCTACCAGCTGCTGCAGGCAGGATCAGACTGTCAGTCATGCCTCAGCACCTTTACAGCATTTTTTCTACATACCCAATCAAGAGGCCTTACTGCCTGCCTAGTCCTTTCTTGAACAGATCCTTCTAGCAGAGCTCTACTGTACAAACCAATGTTTTAAGGCCAGTGGAGACACAAGTGTTCTGGGGTGACTGAGATAAATCATTTAATTCAGAATACGATTTGTAGCTGAATGTGGAAAAAATTTCTAGAGGTGAATGCTACAGATTCGAACTTTGTAGTTCCACAAAAGATTGCACACTTTTTTGGCGGGGGGGGGAAGAGTTGGTTTTTTCTTCTTTTTAAAAACTGTACACATTATACTGTTTTGGCTTGTTTAGAACTTGACAGTACTTTATTAACTTCTATCTAAAATGTCACACTTGGCTTTTATTTTGCCTTTGAAAATTTTCTGAGGTTATTACTTGCTGGCAAGGGAGCAAGGCTTAGGAAAATTTCCAGCTCTGTGCATTTATGATGAAAACCTTTATTTGCACATGGGTTCCTTAGAATAGGCTCCTAAGCAATCTTTTTTTTTTTTTTTTCAGTTAACTGAGTGTTTAAGCTACCATTAACCCTCCACAAGGCTTCCTGGTGGCTCAGATGGTAAAGAACCTGCCTGCAATGCAGGCAACCCAGGTTCAATCCCGTGTTGAGAAGATCCCCTGGAGAAGGGAATGGGTACCCACTCCAGTATTCTTGCCTGGAGAATTCCATGGATAGAGGAGCCTGGCGGGATATAGTCCATGGGGTCACAAAGTGTTGGACAGGACGGAGCTTTCACAGCCCTCCACAACCACATTCATTCCCAAAGCAGATCATGTGAATCTGTACCTTAAATCTAGCCCAAAACTCAGAAGTAAACTGAGTTCGGTGAAATCATCTGGATAGATAGTACAGAATTCTGTCATGTTTTGCATATTTAAGTTTCACACACAGAAAAGGAGGCAAGAAATTCAAGGCACTTGCTTTGAAAATAAGGAAATAACCCTACAAATCCATAAAACACTGTATATTAAATAAAGGACTTTTCATAATCAAGGATGAAATCCTAAACATGGCCTACAAGGCTAAGGCTGTAATTACACCTGAATGTGTGGGTCTGTCTGTTTAAGGCCTGTCTTCCTCACTGGACTGTAAATTCCCCTGTGGGACAGTTATGGGTCTCCCAAGAAGGTGTTTGCCTCATGAGTATGCAATAAATGCTTTCTGAATGTATAATAACAAACCTCATGATTTTCATTTCAAATTCAAGGAGTAATTTATGTGAATAAGGTTAATATTTAATGAAATGTACTAACCCCGTGAATTTAAATGCCAAGTGCTTTCCTAATCATTAGGCCAGAGTTCAAGGAGAACAATTCTATGACCACACCATACCATCACTTATTTAAAGTTCATCATTTAAGTGTGCTTATACCTTTTTATCATCCTACACTTACTCTAAGAAATCTACCTGTTTTAACTTTTAAGAAAATTTGGCAAATGAAAAATAAAAACCACAAAGCCCAGCAATATAAATGACAGTGAATATTCAATCTTACTTTCTAATACTTTTATCTACAGTATTGTAACTGACATCATACTGTTAAGTGAGACTGTGAATACTCTAACTACTACTGAGTAAGTGAACGTAAAAAGATGTTAACCTAAAAACTAACGAGAAATAAAACATCATACTTCCTAAAATGCATTAACCTTAAGGCAAGCTGTCTACAAAGGTTGAAGCTATAAAATCACAGAACATTTGAATTTTTTATCTTTTACTATGGTGACTCAACAGCACTTTCTATTACATACATTCTAAAACCCAAGATTCATTGTTCCTTATGAGTTGGTGTAAAAGTAAACCTAAAAACATTTTAAGATTTTTAAAAATGCTAAGGTATGCTAAACAACCTAAAATAAAAAAGGAAGGACTTACGGTAACGACTCTGAGAACTCCTCCTCCATCGTTGACTGTCACTTTGTGGAGATTCCTTGACACGAGGCCTTGGAGGTCTTGGCTCTCCCACACGATTGTACCTTCAAAGCTCTTTTGTAGAAAGATGAACACAGAGTCAGTTTCTTTATTGCTGTCATTTAGGTCTTCAGTAAGTTTCTAGGGAAAGGTTTATTTTTCTAAGACACATCAGTTAACACTTTTGTTGTGCATGCCCACACACCAATAGTAGCATTTTAGTGTATATCTTGGAGTCTTTCTATGCACATCTAAATCAACACTTTCAAAGACCTCTTTCTGGCAGTTTTACACGCTGCAGTAATGTCATTTCCCACCACATCAAAGGCGTTTCCTTCTGTGACTTCAGCTGTTATGACTGCTCCTTTTCAAGGGCTTGTACCAATGCCACAGTGTGAACGCATCCTGACTCACTCCAACATCTCCCTACTGGCACACATTTCAGTTCAGTTCAGTTGCTCAGTTGGTCTGACTCTTTGCGATCCATGAATTGCAGCACACCAGGCCTCCCTGTCCATCACCAACTCCTAGAGTTTACTCAAACTCATGTCCATCAAGTCCGTGATGCCATCCAGCCATCTTATCCTCTGTCGTCCCCTTCTCCTCCTGCCCCCAATCCCTCCCAGCATCACAGTCTTCCAATAAGTCAACTCTTTGCATGAGGTGGCCAAAGTACTGGAGTTTCAGCTTTAGCATCATTCCTTCCAAAGAATACCCAGGACTGATCTCCTTCAGAATGGATTGGTTGGATCTCCTTGCAGTTCAAGGGACTCTCAAGAGTCTTCTCCAACACCACAGTTCAAAAGCATCAATTCTTTGGCGCTCAGCTTTCTTCACAGTCCAACTCTCACATCCATACATGTCCACTGGAAAAAACAGTCTTGACTAGATGGACCTTTGTTGGCAAAGTAATGTCTTTGCTTTTGAATATGCTATCTAGGTTGGTCATAACTTTCCTCCCAAGGAGTAAGTGTCTTAATTTCATGGCTGCAATCACCACATGCCGTGATTTTGGAGCCCCCAAAATTAAAGTCTGACACTGTTTCCACTGTTTGCCCATCTATTTCCCATGAAGTGATGGGGCCAGATGCCATGATTTTCTGAATGTTGAGCTTTAAGCCAACTTTTTGACTCTCCTCTTTCACTTTCATCAAGAAGCTTTTTCTTTCCTCTTCACTTTCTGCCATAAGGGTGATGTCATCTGCATATCTGAGGTTATTGATATTTCTCCCATCAATCTGGATTCCAGCTTGTGCTTCTTCCAGCCCAGTGTTTCTCATGATGTACTCTGCATAGAAGTTAAATAAGCAGGGTGACAATAGACAGCCTTGACGTACTCCTTTTCCTATTTGGAACCAGTCTGTTGTTCCATGTCCAGTTCTAACTGTTGCTTCTTGACCTGCATAAAGATTTCTCAAGAGGCAGGTCAGGTGGTCTGGTATTCCCATCTCTTTCAGAATGTTCCACAGTTTATTGTGATCCACAATAAACTGTAAACAATAAAGTCAAAGGCTTTGGCATAGTCAATAAAGCAGAAATAGATGTTTTTCTGGAACTCTCTTGCTTTTTCGATGATCCAGCAGATGTTGGCAATTTGATCTCTGGTTCCTCTGCCTTTTCTAAAACCAGCTTGAACACCTGGAAGTTCACAGTTCATGTAATGCTGAAGCCTGGCTTGGAGAGTTTTGAGCATTACTTTACTAGCATGTGAGACGAGTGCAATTGTGCAGTAGTTTGAGCATTCTTTGGCATTGCCTTTCTTTGGGATTAGAATGAAAACTGACCTTTTCCAGTCCTGTGGCCGCTGCCGAGTTTTCCAAATTTGCTGGCATATTGAGTATAGCACTTTTACAACATCATCTTTCAGGATTTGAAATAGCTCAAGTGGAATTCCATCATCTCCACTAGCTTTGTTCATAGTGATGCTTTCTAAGGCCCACTTGACTTCACATTCCAAGATGTCTGGCTTTAGGTGAGTGATCACACCATCGTGATTATCTTGGTCTATCTTTTTTGTACAGTTCTTCTCTGCATTCTTATCACTTCTTAATATCTTCTGCTTCTGTTAGGTCCATGCCATTTCTGTCCTTTATCGAGCTCATCTTTGCATGAAATGTTCCCTTGGTATCTCTAATTTTCTTGAAGAGATCTCTACAGGAGATGGCAAGAGTGAACGTCGACATTCTAGGAATCAGCAAACTAAAATGGACTGGAATGGGTGAATTTAACTCAGATGACCATTATATCTACTCCTGTGGGCAGGAATCCCTTAGAAGNAAATGTTCCCTTGGTATCTCTAATTTTCTTGAAGAGATCTCTACAGGAGATGGCAAGAGTGAACGTCGACATTCTAGGAATCAGCAAACTAAAATGGACTGGAATGGGTGAATTTAACTCAGATGACCATTATATCTACTCCTGTGGGCAGGAATCCCTTAGAAGAAATGGAGTAGCCATCATGGTCAACAAAAGTGTCCAAAATGCTGTACTTGGATGCAATCTCAAAAATGACAGAAGGATCTCTGTTCATTTCCAAGGCAAACCATTCAATATCACTGTAATCCAAGTCTATGCCCCAACCAGTAACGCTGAAGAAGCTGAAGTTGAATGGTTCTATGAAGACCTACAAGAACTTTTAGAATTAACACCCAAAAAAGATGTCCTTTTCAATATACGGGACTGGAATGCAAAAGTGGGAAGTCAAGAAACACTGAGAGTAACAGGTAAATTTGGCCTTGGAATACAGAATGAAGCAGGGCAAAGCTAATAGAGTTTAGCCAAGAGAACATACTGGTCATAGCAAACACCCTCTTCCAACAACACAAGAGAAGACTCTACACATGGACATCACCAGATGGTCAACACCAAAATCAGACTGATTATATTCTTTGCAGCCAAAGATGGAGAAGCTCTATACAGTCAGCAAAAATAAGACTGGGAGCTGACTGTGACTCAGATCATGAACTCCTTATTGCCAAATTCAGACTTAAATTGAAGAAAGTGGGCAACATCACTAGACCATTCAGGTATGACCTAAATCAAATCCCTTATGATTATACAGTGGAAGTGAGAAATAGATTTAAGGGACTAGATCTGATAGACAGAGTGCCTGATGAACTATGGACGGAGGTTCGTGACACTGTACAGGAGACAAGGATCAAGATCATCCCCATGGAAAAGAAATGCAAAAAGGCAAAATGGCTGTCTGGCGAGGCCTTACAAATAGCTGTGAAAAGAAGAGAAGCAAAAAAGCAAAGGAGAAAAGATATAAGCATCTGAATGCAGAGTTCCAAAGAATAGACGGAGAAATAAGAAAGCCTTCCTCAGCAATCAACACAAAGAAACAGAGGAAAACAACAGAATGGGAAAGACTAGAGATCTCTTCAAGAAAATTAGAGATACCAAGGCACACATTAGGACCCTATCAAATACCTACTAAAGCAGTGTGAGGCATGTTCTGGTGTAAATGTTTATTTTCCCCAAGAAATCTGTTTTTTTTTTTGTTTGTTTGTTTTTTAATAAATCCCCAATTGTCTGTATGACACAGGGAACCCAAAGCTGGTGCCCTGTGACTACTAGAGGGGTGGGATGGGTTTTAAGAGGGAGGAGATGTGTGTACTTATGGCTGATTCATGTTGATGAAAGGCAGAAACAATGACAATACTGTAAAGTAATTATTCTCCAATTAAAGAGATGAAATTACTAGGACAGTAACAGATACTTTATATGCATTTCAGTACACACTGCCAAATTGCCTGTCATTAGCAATTTATAAGAATGCCTAGTTTCACTCTCCTTTTCCCAGTATGGGATATTAGTAAAAGGAGAGAAGTTTAAGCTAATTTAGTAGATGTAAAGAAGTGATTTTTTAATTGGTGTTTCTTTTGATTTTGGGGAGGGGTGCCACGTGGCATGTGGGATCTAGTTCCCTGACCAGGGATCGAACCTGCACCCCCTGCAATGTAAGCAGGAAGTGTTAACCACTGGACCGCCAGGGAAATCCCCGTTCCCTCTGACTTTCAATGATGTGTATCAATTACACTGTCTCTTCTGAGAAGAGCCTTGTCGTGCTTCTTTACCATTTAACCGCTGAGTTTTATATACGTCTTATTCGTCTCTATGAGCTTGTAATAAATTACCTTAATCCTGTAATAGTTTATATACTATTTTCCCAGAATCCTTTGCCACTTCATATTACGGGTTTCTTTGTTTTTTCTTTCTTTGGCCATGCCACAGCGCTTGTGGGATCTCAGTTCCCCAACCGGGGGCTGAACCTGGGCCCCCACAGGGAAAATGCCGAGTCCTTACCATGGACCGCCAGGGTTCCCAGGTTTTGTTTTTTTTTTTTAGATCCATAACTTTTATCTTGTCAAATCAGACAAACTTTTCCTTAGTAATTATTAGTATTAAAGTTGGAACTTAGGAAGTTAGGCTCCCATCCCTCTTTTGAATTCTAGCATCTTCTAATCTCTCTGCAGTTCCTGTTTTTAGCATCTGTGCATGGCTGGCTCCTCAGTACTGCCCAGGTCTCAGCTCCATGGTAGTCTCAGGAAGGCTTTCTCTAGAGACTGAACAGAAGGCAGCCAACTCCCAACTTCTCTCACATCAGCCTGTCTTCTTTTCTTAATATGTATTTATTTGGCTGTACCGGGTCTTAGGTGTGGCACGTGAACTCTTAGCTGCAGCATGTGGGATCTAGTTCCCTGACCAGGGATGAACCCAGGCCCCTGCATTACGACTGTGGCCAAGTTTTAGCTATTGGACCATCAGGGAAGTCCCCAGCCTGTCTTATTTTCTTAAAACCACTTACCACTCCTGATATTTATTTTTCTATTGCCCATCTAACTGCTCCTCCCACTAGACTGCAAGCAGCAGAACAGCAGTGATCTTGTCTGTCTTATCAACCAGCATCTAGAATGCCTGATACCAGGCATTACTCAAGTAGCTGAATGACACTGAACTCAAAAGCAAGTAGGATTCTGGTATACAACAGGACATAAAAGATACAGTTTTAGCATCCTAAAAACAATTATGTATTAAAATTAAAAGATAAAGTACTTTATAGTAATGTTTCATTCAACCAGCATTATAAGGGAACTAGACAGAATTGAACTTGTCCCATAAGCTAGGGCAATGATTTGCAAGCTTTTTTTTAAAAAAAAAAAAGAAAATAAAACTTCTCTACCACAAAAGATAAGAACATTGAAAGAATCTGGATTCCTTAGGCAGTGTGTCATTTTGTATTTTGCAAATGTATCCTTAAATTTCATTATCTGTGAAACTCCTGGTGTGCGTTGCAGAGCCCTCGGGCTCCTCAGAGCAGACTCTGCAGACATAACCTGTGCATCATTTCCCAGCCTTTACAGCAGAGAAGATGAGGCTGTTTGAGGATCAGTGATAAAGCATACACTACATAACGCATTGCCTTTTTAAAGGATTCCATTTCCTCATCTTACAAATAGCTCCTACTCACTTCTACACTTCCCCTGGGAGACCTTAGCTCTTTATTAAACTTGATGTTCATTAACCTTGATCCTTTCTGTAAAAACAAGAAAATGTTCTCACAAATAGATAATGTACACAGAAGCATTTTTAAAAGACTAGGAAGAGGACTTCCCTGGTGGCCCACTGGTTGAAATTCTGCCGTCCAAAGCAGGGGATGCGGGTTTGATCTATGCTTGGGGAACTAAGATCCCACATGCCACGGAGCAACTAAGCCTGCACACTGCAGCTGTGGAAGCCCGCATGCTCTAGAGCCCGCATGCCACAACTAAGACCCTGTGCAGTTAAAAAAAAAAAAAAAGACTGAAGAACTACACTGACTATGCTGTACAACAGATGGGTGACATCATATTCTTTTAACTTTTCTATATTTTGTCAAGTTTTCAACAGTGAACAAGTATTACTTTCAAACACTTTCATATTTTTTATAATCAGGAAAACTTTTTTTGTAACTAAACACGTATATAAAACTAAATTTGGGGTTGATCTTTCAGACATGAGCCATTATTTAAACTTTTGAATGTCTACTATGTACCAGGCTGTGGGCCATGTATTTGAAGACTAAAAGAAAAAAAGAAATAGCCACATCTTTAAGTAAGCATAATATGCCATAACATGCTCAATGACAGGAAAGTCACTCTTTGCAGAGGTCACACAGAACTTCAACGACTAGGAGAGCTGAGCTTAAAGGAGTTTGAGTCCAGAAAAATAGGAAGAAGGCAGATAAAATAACAAATGAAAGGGGAGACTTGAAACAGCACTAGATATTCAGAAAAATGTTAAATAGTGCACTACTGCTTAAGCACAAGGCTGAGGAAAGAGAGCAAAAGACAGGCTGGGTCAGTTCTGTCTGCTATAGCCGAGCTGTTCTTTACCGAAGGCAGTGGGAAACACAGGTGGTCACAAGTACAAGAGTGACACAGTCATATTTTCAGTTTTAGAAAGGTCACTCCAATCTCAGGCAACAGAGTAGAGGTTGGTAGGGAGAGTTGTAACCGAGTTATTTGAAAAATCCAGGTGAGAATAAGCAAACACCTATCTTAGGAATTAAGACTGCTGACAAACTGATGAACTCACAAATAAATGTGAAGATATTCCATGATCATTGATTGGAAGAATTAAAAATGTTAAAATGTCAATACTGTTCATTGCTGCTACTGCTGCTGCCAAGTCGCTTTAGTCATCAGTGAGATCCCTATCAAAATCCCAATAGCATTTCTCACAGAAATAGAACAAACAATCCTAAAGTTTGTAAGGACTCATGAAAGATCTTGAATAGCCAAAACAATCTAGAGAAAGAAGAACAAAATTGGAGGCATCACGCTTCCTGATTTCAAACTATATTACAAAGCTATTGTAATCAAAACAGTATAGTACTGGCATTAAAAACAGACACATAGCTCAGTGGAACAGAACAGAGCTCAGAAATAAACCTGCACATACACGGTCACTTAATTCACAATGAAGGGACTAAGAATATACAAGGGGAAAGGACAGTCTTTTCTTATTTGGTTAAATAACAAACACTGGTATGGATGAAGCACAAGCTGGAATCAACATTGCCAGGAGAAATATCAGTAACCTCAGATATGCAGATGACACCACCCTTAGGGCAGAAAGTGAAGAGGAACTAAAAAGCCTCTTGATGAAAGTGAAAGAGGAGAGTGAAACAGTTGGCTTAAAGCTCAACATTCAGAAAACTAAGATCATGGCATCAGGTCCCATCACTTCATGGCAAATAGATGGGGAAACAGTGGAAACAGTGACAGACTTTAATTCTGGGGGCTCCAGAATCAATGCAGATGGTAACTGCAGCCATGAAACTAAAAGACGCTTACTACCTGGAAGGAAAGTTATGACCAACCTAAGCAGATTGAAAAGCAGAGCATTACTTTGCCAACAAAGGTCCTCTAGTCAAGGCTATGGTCTTTCCAGTGGTCATGTATGGATGTGAGAGTTGGACTATAAAGAAAGCTGAGTGCCGAAGAATTGATGCTTTTGAACTGTGGTGTTGGAGAAGACTCTTGAGAGTCCCTTGGACTGCAAGAAGATCCAACCAGTCCATCCTAAAGGAGATCGGTCCTGAGTGTTCACTGGAAGGACTGATTTTGAAGCTGAAACTCCAATACTTTCGGTCACCTGATGTGAGGAACTGACTCATTTGAAAAGACCCTGATGTTGGGAAAGATTGAAGGTGGGAGGAGAAAGGGATGACAGAGATCCATCCTAAAGGAGATCGGTCCTGAGTGTTCACTGGAAGGACTGATTTTGAAGCTGAAACTCCAATACTTTCGGTCACCTGATGTGAGGAACTGACTCATTTGAAAAGACCCTGATGTTGGGAAAGATTGAAGGTGGGAGGAGAAAGGGATGACAGAGGATGAGATGGTTGGATGCCATCACTGACTCAATGGACATGACTTTGAGTAAACTCTGGGAGTTGGTGATGGACAGGGAGGCCTAGCGTGCTGCAGTCCAATGGGTCGCAAAGAGTCAAACACAACTGAGCGACTGAATTGAACAAACATTTATTTCTCACAATTCTGGAGGCTGGAAAGTCCAAAATCAAGTCACCAGCACATTAAGGTGTCTGTTAAGAGCCAGCTTCCTGATTCCTAGGAAACCAGACTGTTGCTAGGACAGTCTTTCTTTAAAACAAAAAAGTTTAGGTGGTGCCATGTAGCATGCATGGTCTTTGTTTCCTGACCGGGGTTTGAACCAGTGCTCCTTGCACTGGGAGTGTAGGGTCTTAACCACTCTGAACTTGGGAAGTGCCAAAAGGAATGACATTGGGAAAACTGGACCACTAACTTACGCTGTACACAAAAATCAACTCAAAAAGGATAAAAACTTGAACCTAAGACCTGACACCATGAAACTCCTATAAGAGAACATACGCAGTAAGGTACTTGCCATCGGCCTTAGGTATGATTTTTTGAATTTGACACCAAAGCAAAGGCAAAAATAAACAAGTAGGACTACATCCAATTAATTAGCTCTAGACAGCAAAGGAAACTATCAACAAAATGAGATGACAACCTACCAAATGAGAGAAAGTATTGGCAAATCATAAAATATATAAGAACTCACACACCTCAGAAGGCAAAACCCCAAAGAATCCAAATTAAAGAAAGAGCAGAGTATCTGACATTTTTCCAAAGACATTCAAATGGCCAACAGGTACATGAAAAGGTGCTCAACATTACCAAATCAGAAGGGAAATGCAAATCAGAATCACAGTAAATATAACCTCATACATGTTAGAATGGCTAGTATCAAAAAGACAAAAAATAACAAGTGTTGCTGATGTGTAGAAAAGGGAACCCTTGGGTACTATAGGGGGAATGTAAATTGGTGCAACCCTTGTGAAAACAGGTTTGAACTATTATATGATCCAACAATTCCACTTCTGGGTATCTATTCAAAAGAAAAGAAAATACTAACTCGAGAAGATGCATGTGCCCTCATGTTCACTGCAGCTTTATTTATAACAGCTAAGACATGTAGGCAACCTAAGTGTCCATCAAGGGAGGAACGGATAAAGAAGATGAGGTATTTGTATACAATGGAATATCATTCAGCCATAAAAAAGAGTAAGTCTTGTCATTTGCAACAACAGGGATAAATCCTGAGGGCATTATGCTAAGTGAAATAAGTCAGACAGAAAAAGACAAATACTATCTCATTTATCTTAAACAAACAAAAACATCTGGAACTCATAAATACAGAGAATATATGGGTGGTTGCTAGAGGTGGGTAGGAGGTAGCTCAAATGGGTGAAGGTGATCAAAAGGTGCAAACTTCTGGTTAAGAAAAAAGACAACTCAGGATGTAATGAACAGCACAGTGACCATAGTTAATAATACTGTATTGCATATTTAAAAGTTGCTAAGACAGGNGAAGATGAGATGGCTGGATGGCATCACGGACTCGATGGGCGTGAGTCTGAGTGAACTCCGGGAGTTGGTGATGGACAGGGAGGCCTGGCGTGCTGTGATTTATGGTGTCACAAAGAGTTGGACACAACTGAGTGACTGAACTGAAGACAGATTCTTGCCCTTGAAATCCATGAACATGGGAGCCTGGGGGGCTACAGTCCATGGGGTCACAGAGTTGGACATGACTTAGTGACTAAACAACAAGGCAGATCTTAAAAATTCTCATCACAAGAAAAGTTTATAACTGTCTGGTGATGGATATTAACTAGATTTGCATTGATCATTTTGTAACATATATAAATATTGAATCATTATACTATATACTTTAATAAAATGAAAGTCAGTTATATCTCGATTAAAAAATAAATAAATTTAAAGAGACTGCCCTCTGAGTTGAAGTAATTAAATCCTTATAGTAAAGAAAAAAATGTTCCTAGTAACTGGGAAGAGCTCTAAGGCTGAAGCTTAATTAGTAAAATCAATACCTTGTAACACTAAAGGAAAGCTGGTTTCAGAGAGAATTCTGGCACTGCAGCAATGTCTAAGGGGAGAAAGATACAATAACTGGAAGATATGAAGTCTTCTGGTCACATTCCACCTGAATAAGAAAGTTCTCAGAAACACTCACCGCCCACTGCTGTAATAAAATTCAACTCCCAAACTAATGGTTCAGATTGTTTTTTAGGTGCCTTGACGTACCAGGAAGGAGGTCACCAGCTAGTGGCCTTAAGCATTCAAACCACTTTAATGTGCTAACACACATTAAACATGAATCAATAGACACTCTGGTTTATATACTCTACAAGGTCAATGACAGGAGCTGAAAGCTAAGTCCTAGACTCTTGACTTTATGAGGCTGCTTTTGGGTAATCATAAGTCTTACTCCTGGAAACAACGACCTCTTCCCTTTGGAATATATCACACTCTTCTAAAACTTTAACAGTGATAAAATTTGGAAGGACTGTTACCAAATATATTTCATTTCAGTCGCTTAGTTATGTCTGACTCTTTGTGACCCCATGAACCACAGCACGCCAGGCCTCCCTGTCTATCACCAACTCCCGGAGTTTACCTAAACTCATGTCCATTGAGTCAGTGATGCCATCTCATCCTCCCACCTTCAGTCTTACCCAGCATCAGGGTCTTTTCTAATGAGTCAGCTCTTTGCATCAGGTGGCCAAAATATTGGAGTTTCAGCTTTAGCATCAGTCCTTCCAATGAACACCCAGGACTGATCTCCTTTAGGATGGACTGGTTGGATCTCCTCGCAGACCAAGGGACTCTCAAGAGTCTTCTTCAACACCATAGTTCAAAAGCATCAATTCTTCTGTGCTCAGCTTTCTTTATAGAACGTTTCTATGAAGACCTACAAGACCTTTTAGAACTAACACCCCAAAAATGATGTCCTTTTCATTATAGGGGACTAGCATAATCCTCCCACCTTCAGTCTTACCCAGCATCAGGGTCTTTTCTAATGAGTCAGCTCTTTGCATCAGGTGGCCAAAATATTGGAGTTTCAGCTTTAGCATCAGTCCTTCCAATGAACACCCAGGACTGATCTCCTTTAGGATGGACTGGTTGGATCTCCTCGCAGACCAAGGGACTCTCAAGAGTCTTCTTCAACACCATAGTTCAAAAGCATCAATTCTTCTGTGCTCAGCTTTCTTTATAGAACGTTTCTATGAAGACCTACAAGACCTTTTAGAACTAACACCCCAAAAATGATGTCCTTTTCATTATAGGGGACTAGATGCAAAAGTAGGAAGTCAAGAAATACCTGGAGTAACAGGCAAATTTAGCCTTGGTGTACAGAATGAAGCAGGGCAAAGGCTAACAGTTTTGCCAATAGAACACACTTGTCATAGCAAACACTCTCTTCCAACAACACAAGAGAAGACTCTACACATGGACATCACCAGATGGCCAACAGTGAAATCAGACTGATTATATTCTTTGCAGCCAAAGATGAGAAGCTCTATACAGTCAGCAGAAACAAGACCGGGAGGTGTCTGTGGCTCAGATCATGAACTCCTGATTGGCAAATTCAGACTTAAATTGAAGAAAGTGGGGAAAACCAAGTGTGTTTAGGAGAAAGAATTGACAGGGCTTAGTGAATGCTTGGATATGAGAGCTGAGGATAAATTCCACGATTCTGGTTTGGAGACCTGAAAAAAAAGGAGATACTATGACCCAGGACTGAAAATACAGGAGGTGAGAATGGGGGGATGGAGATGCTATCACCACTAGAACACCCAGGGGACCTTCCAAGTGGAGGCGTTCAGCTGAAGTGCATACAGAGTTCGTAAGAAATGTGGGCTGCAGACAGACTAAACAGCCAGTAACAAACAGGTGGTAATAGATGAAACTGCCTAGAAGAATGAATAAAATAAACAGAAGGCTGGGTATCAGCTCTTAATGATTAATGTTTAAGAGGAAAACCAAAGAGGAATAGGGAAGGACTGCGTCAGATTAAGCGGAACCAGAAGGATGTATATCATATTGGGTTGGCCAATATGTTCATTGTGGTTTTCCCAAAAAGATGTTACGGAAAAACCCAACAAACTTTTTGGTCCAACCCAACATAAGCTAAGAGAAAACTGCAGTCAACTCAGGTAACGACCCAAAGTGTCCCCTGTAGGTAGCAGTTAGGTCACCAGGAATCTTTGTGATTGTAGTTCCAAATGAACCATATCAAAGTAAAAAGCTATGGTAACCCAAAAAAGCTTCACCGTGAAAACAGAAATCTGGCAAATACGACAAAGCAAGTAATTCCTTGTCCAGCGCATTCAACTGACACTTGGCACCTGACTGCTATTTCTCCTGCCCGGCACCAACTCCATCTTCCTCGACTGGGTCCCAATATAAGATCCATAATATTGAGCAGGGACTTCCCTGGTGGTCCAGAGGCTAAGCTCAGTGCCCCCAGTGCAGCGGGGCCCAGGGTAAACCCCTGATCAGAGAACTAGATCCTGCAGGCGCAAGCTGAGAGCTTGCACGCCGTGATGCAAGATCCTGAGGCGGCAACTAAGACCTGCGGCAGCCAAACGAATGGATATTAGAAAAAAATAATGATGTTAACTAACCTGAGTGGTTACCATAAACACTCCCTGGCTCAAAAAGTGAGCCTGGGTCATTCACTCAACCTATAGAACCTGCCAGTTGTTCTGCTGTGAGGGAGAGGAAGAGCTCTCCCCTCTCCACCTCTCCTGGACCTGCTTTGTGTCACTGTTACATTTCTGTTCCCCACTTCTCTCAAATGCCTTCTTCCTGCTCTCTGACACAAAGCAAGCACTAAGCTAGGAATCTCTGAAGATGCCTAACACCTTGTTTATGACAGTTCCCTGCTAAGATCAAGAAATTAAAGTAAAAGGTAGGGAGACTTCCAGACTTGTGGTCCAGTGGGTAAGAATCTGTGCTCCCAAAGCAGGGGGCCTGGGTTCAACCCTTGGTCAGGAAACTAAGATCCCACATGCTGCACAGCATGACCCAAAACAAGTGTCCCTTGAAAGCAGACATCAAATATGTAATTGCTTCTGAAAATAAAAACATAATTACAAAAGTAAAAGGTAGGGAAAAACAGCACAGTGCAGATTGGAAAAAAGAGCTCTCATAAGTCCTCTCACCTGTAACATAAGTGAGCTATTTGCAACCCATGTGGTCCCTCTTCTCCCTATTTCTAACGCATCATGCAAACCAAAAGAGTAGCTTAAACATACACAGTATGTTTGCACCTGTAACCATTAACAATTTCTTCTGGCCTGCAGAGATGACTACTGCTGAAGAATTTTAACTTCATAAAAAATAAGTATGTAGGTATCCATGGAACTGACAATACTGTCTCTAGTGACTTGGGTTTAATGAACAGTCTTTTTATTGAAATTTGTTTCCGGTTCAGGTGCACTACTAAAAGAAATATGAAATTAGAGAAATATTTTAAAAGAAATACACAGCAGTCTTCTATTTAAATGTGCGACCCCCTCACTGAGATTTCTGCTTTAGTGAGTCACACAACGAAAATACTGCAAGAACCCTGCTTATTAGCTGACAAGCCACACTGCTGACATGTTACTCCAGCAGACTGAAGTTTAGAGAGAATATGATGATGAACAAATTATCTACTTCTCCCTTGCAACTGGGATCAACGATCTGTTTTTCTTCGGTTATTCTCTGCTGATGATATGCAGGCAAACCCATTCATCACTATCACTTTTTTCTGTGCAAGTAAGTCCAACAAGGGCTTGATGCAGCAAAAATGAATATATACGTGAAATTAAACAGGCTTTCAACAAAACCAGGATTTTGTGTAAAAGAAAAGTATTTTATCTTTAAAAACTTTAAAAGTTTTTTCTTTTAATAAGGCTAATATTTATTTCAGAACATTTAAAAAACAGATATATAGAAGAAAATAAAATTCATCCACAATCCTACTTCCTCAGATGTAGACACTATTAAATAAGTGCCCATTTATAAAAAGAAAAAAAGATTACTCGGATGTAATGAAAAATCAAAAGCCAATTTAGCTTAAAGCTTCAACGGAAATAACGATCACAAGGCTGGGATTTCCCTAGCAGTCCAGTGCTTAAGACTTTGTGCTCCCACTGCATGGGGCTCGGGTTCAATCCCTGGTTGAGGAACTAAGATCTCACATGCCATATGGCACAGCCAAAAAATAAAATAAGAATAAATAAAATAAAATCTCAATTAAAAGAAAAACAGCACAAGGCTTTAGCTAGTGAACATCTTAATAACTGAAACAGCCACTGCCTGATTTGACTGAGTCCTTCCCATCATGAGTACCTTCTACCATATATACCAACTGAACACAGGCAAGGAAGGCAGCCCTTTGTCCCAATCTAGATTCTTTTTCTGAAAAACTTCAAACCCATAGAAAAGTCCAGATTAACACAAAATCCTCTAGACCAACAACTGGCAAAGTTTGGCCACCCGTGCGCTCTTTTAATTTTTTGGCCATGCCGCATGGTACTGCAATCTTAGCCTCCCGACCAGAATCAATCCTGCCCTCCTTCAGCGGAAGCACAGAGTTTTAACCACTGAACCACCTGGGAAGTCCCCGGCCCCAGGTGCTTTATCTCTGTCCACTCTTCTGCTGTTCTTTGTTGCTGAATCACGTGAAAGTAAAATACATTTCACCTTGGCTTCAGCACGGATTTCCTAAGGACAAAGACATTCTAAGGAAAAGTATAATATGGACTAACTAATTAATCAAACTGTAATTCCTTCTATGAGGTGACCAAGATAATGGAGTAGATGCATTATTGCAATTAGCCTGAAGTTTATATTAAAGCTTATTTTATTCCTCCTGGGACTCCTTCCTCTTTGAGTTTCTCAACCCAGCACCACTGACATTTGCGGCCAGGTAATGTTGGGCTGTGGGGACCGTCCTGTATATTGCAGGATGTTGGGCAGCATCCCTGGCTTCTGCCACAGGAGGCAGGCATGCTCCACACCTGGCTGCAGCAACTAAAAGCAACTCCAGACGTTTGCTAAGGGTGCCCTGGGAGAAGAGACCCTGCTCTCGAACACCACAAATGCACGTGAGAACCAGCAGTAACAGGACAGCACACGCTGATCTACTGGACGCTCACCACGTGGCAGCACCTTCTAAACGCTCTACATCTACGAAATCACTTGAGTGTGTTAAGTGTGAGTGTGCGGAATTGTGTCCGACACTTTGCGACCCCATGGACTGTAGCCCGCCAGGCTCCCCTGTCCATGGAATTATCCTGGCAAGAATACTGGAGGGGGTACTTATTTCCTACTCCAGGGGATCTTCACAACCCAGGGATTGTCTCTTGTGTCTCCTGCATTGGCAGGTGGTTCTTTACCACCACATCACTTGGGAAGACCCATGAAATCATTTAGATGCTAGAACAATCCTCTGAACTGGGTCTACCTTTCAGAGGAGGGAATAGACACAGGGAGGGGAAGAAGTTAGTGCCGGGTCACAGAGCCGCTGAGCGGCAGAGCAGGGACTCAAGCTCACCCGCAGGCACCCAATCACACACCCGCACACAACTGTGCCCTCAGACTTACTCACTTCCTGGTGCGGCAGTTTTTCCTTTCCTACTCATGCTAATCCTCGTGAGTCATTTGTGAAAATCAACATTCCAGCAGGTTCCAGACCTTTCTGGACAGCACCTAGCATGTGCTCGCACTCCTGGTCCCCACAGAATCACTCTTCTCTCCCTTGGGAATCACACAAGGTCTGAGTGAGGTTCTGCCCACACTGGCTCTGAGTAGAAAAGAAGGACTCTCATCGATGACTTGCTTCAATCCCAGAAGACCTCACCAAGAAGCCAGTGTAGGAAGTCTGCTTACAGCTGTGTCTGGGACACAGCAGGGTAAGCACAACATCAGCGTCAGCTCTTCTGTCCTCACTAGTTGGCTCGGCGGTTTAGAGGTAAAGAAGTCACCTGCTGATGAGGAGAGCTGGGTTCAACCCCTGGGTCAGGAAGAGCCCCTAGAGAAGGAAACGGCCACCCACTCCAGTATTCCTGCCTGGGAAATCACACAGACGGAGGAGCCTGGCAGGCTACAGTCCATGGGGTCGCAAGAGAGTTGGACACAACTGAGCAACTGAACAGCAGCAGCCCTCACTAGCACATAAGCTGCTTCATGTGTAGGGATTGTTGTACTCTGTCCTCAAGTAGACCCAGTGCTCGGCGTATACTAAGTGCTCAAAAAATATTTTCTGAGTAAATGAGTTAACAAATCAAAAAATGACTTCCTGCAGAAACTGAAATCCGGGATTTCCCTGGTGGTCCAGTGGTTTGGGTCTGTACTTCCTAGGCAAGTGAAGTGGGTCTGCTCCCTGGTCAGGGAACTATGATCTTATGTGCGCAGAGCAGCTAAGCCTGGGCACTGCAGCTACTGAGGCCACACGCCACAACTAGAGCCCCGCACTGCAGTGAAAGACCCTGCATGATGCAACGGGGATCCCATGTGCCCCAGCTGAGACCCGGCGCAGACAAACAAACCAATATTTTTAAAAATTAAAAAAGGAAGTTATTGGTGAAAATGAAAAATGTCTTAGAAAAACAAAAACTGAAATCCAACATTTGGCCAATCCTTCTTAGCTGAACCACTATTCTTCATTAAGAGATACCTTTGATGGTGCATACTTCTTTTAACCAGGAAAAAAGTCCATACATGAAATTTAAAAAGGACACAAACAGGTACACTTGTATAATGCCAATGACTATTCAAATGGATATAAACTGCTAAACTATTCTCCAAAAAAAAAAAAAAATCATATGGCTGAAAAATATGTAGAAATCTGAACCCACAGCTCATCCTAAGAAAACAACCAGTTGGGTACCCCAAAGAGAGTGTAAAGATGTTCACTACAGTCTTTTTTGTAACACCGAGAACTTAGAAATTTTTCCTGCTTCAGTTTTGTTTTTCTTTACATGTTTTTCAACAGAAGTTTACATATAGGGGAAATAAAGGAGCTCGCTTTGACTGTCATGGAATTAACATGCACAGTTTGACTACCTGTACTCAGCTCCAAAGATCCACAGCATGTTATAAAATGTGTGACTTTGTTGTTGCCCAAGTGTGAACATCACCCACGTGACCAGTGGCAGGAAGAGGCTTCCTGGTTAGCCAGCAGGCCTGGTCAATCATCCAGCTTCCACATCTTAACCCAGCTTTGGTGTCCCTGGGTGAACGCCAAAGTCGACTGATTGTCTACCGGAGAGGACTGGGAAACTGAGCCCTGCACAGTGGTTCCAAAACACTGCTCAGAAAGGTACTCAGACAGAGTACCTGGGTTGTGGAATAGCCTGGAAAGGGGGAGGCTGACAGGTAACGGTCTGTTCAAGTCTTAACTGTGTGACACACAATGGGATACAACCACATAGGGCTTAACTCCAGGGCTGATGAGGCCCTTGGCAGCTGAGGAATATTTATGGTTTCAAACATCTTCCACAACTTGGAGAAGTTTAATTTATCTTGGAATGTGACCCACCTCTTTGGCATTAGCCTGTCCGCACTTCCTTCCACCTCCTTGTTGTTTAGATAAGCAACTATCTGATGTACTCAAACAGTAACAGTGTCTTTCTAACAACCACACGTACTCATGCAGTGCTCTACTCCACTGAAGAAACCATGGTAACATGCAATGCTTTTCAAAGTGTGGCTGGGAACCTTTGGGGCAGCATGAAGCTCTCTGGTGGGAGGAACGCAGAGGGCTACAGCTTAGTACACCCCTGCTGTAGTGTCATCTATCACTCTGGAGAGCTGTCCTGGCAGGAGAACGTTAAATGCCTGCCCCCGGAAGCACATCTCCAGGGCGATAACGGCCCGCATCAAGACCAGAGTCTCTTCATTACAGTACCTCGGGTAAGATGAATTGCTCCACAGGCTTGTACCACAGCTTGTTCACCTGCACACCACAGCTCGGAGGACTGAAGCGAGCAATGAAGAGGGCCTCCTACAGATTGGGTGGGGAAAAGACAAGAAGAAATACTTCACATCAGGTGCAGCAAGTTTTCACACAGCTGACATTCTAAATTCTCAGTGGCCCCAACCATGGCTACTAACATTGTTCTACTGAGACTGAGGCATCATTTAGGCTTTCCAGGGCAATCATGGTTATTAAGTAAAGCTACTTAAGATCACCAAGGCTGTCATGAAGTTCTAAAACACTAAATATACTCCACATAACTTAAAAAAATAAAAACAGTACCTTGAAATGAGGAGCATTAAGGGAAGTGTAAGGTGTTAAGTTAAGCCGACTTAGTTACTTAACCCCAAAGGGTTAAGAATAAATTGAAAGATCATAGACTTCTACATAGAACAAAGGTACTCAGGAATCACCCTTCAAAAAGAACCTTTTAGAAGAACAAACAGAAACAAAAATGGGAACATTAAAAAAAGACTATTCTCATTATGTCTATTGTTTTCTCTGGGTCCTTCCTTTTTGTTTTAGGCAAGAACATTTCCTTATTCTCATAGCTATTCTTAGATACCAATTTGCTACAGGAGATGCCTCTGTTAAAGCTATCAAGACCATGCAGAAGTTCAGAATGAAGGGAGTTTAAGTGACTTATGTGCATTTCTTTCATCAACAGTGGTCTATGGCAATGCAGTGGTAATACTTGATACACTGTGACTACCTGTGAACCCACTGCAATCCACCTGAGATCAGACCTTCCTTGAGGACAAAGAGTAACCTCTCCTTGGGTAAAAAAAATATAGCAACTAAAAATTAAATCAACATGATAAAAATATTGTACATCTGAATCAAATTACTTGAGTGACAACTCAAAAAGACTATAGGGACTTCCCTGGTGGTTCAGTGGCTAAGACTCCATGCTCCCAGTGCAGGGGGCTCAGGTTTGGTCCCTGGTCAGGGAACTAGATCCCACAGACTGCAACTAAGGCCTGGTGCAGCCGAATAGATAAAGAAATAAAAGAAGCTTAAAAAAAGAAAAAAAAAAAAAACCCACTACATATACTAAGACAATTAATCATGAAAAAAATTCAAGATTGATCCTAATTTCTAGGTAAGGTTGACAGTGGAATTCAGAGTACTGCTCTTACTGTTACCTATTTGAGCTTTAGTATCAACGCAACTTTTAACCACAATAATATAAGAACTCCTATACTTAAGTAATAAAGCTCTTTTCACTAGAATCATAATGGCTGGAATCGTCACTAAGACTTATTCTCTCTTATATTTATGTCATTAAGCACATTTGCAAACTACACAAGTTCTTTAGAGGATAAAGGAATATGACAAACAAAATTTAATATTAAATTGATCTGTGTGTTTATTGGTGACTCTGACATTGTATCTGTTAATAACAATCAACCTTAACACAAAACATTTTTAAACATGCCTAAGAAAACTGCACAAGGTTCTGCTTCCAGTGACAACAAGCCAAGTCTCCTATAGATAACAATTACGAATAGTAGACAAAACATTTAAAAAAAAAAAGATTTGAAGACATTGGAACATACATAAAGGACACACACCAGAGGAAAAGCAATACCCAGAAGNAGACAGCAAAAGAGACACAGATGTATAGAACAGTCTTTTGGACTCTGTGGGAGAGGGAGAGGGTGGGATGATTTGGAGAATACCATTGAAACATGTATAATATCATATGTGAAATGAATCACCAGTTCAGGTTTGATGCATGATACAGGATGCTCAGGGCTGGTGCACTGGGATGACCCAGAGGGATGGTATGGTGAGGGAGATGTGAGGGGGTTAAGGATTGGGAACACGTGTACACCCGTGGCGGATTCATGTTGATGTATGGCAAAACCAATATAATATTGTAAAGTAATTAGCCTCCAATTAAAATAAACTTATATTAAACAAACAAAAGCAACTCTCCTCAAAGACTACAACAGGATCCACAATCCTAAAATGAATTATTCACCGTATCTAGGATATAATCCAAAGTTACTCGATGTAAAATAAAACAGGAAAATGTTACTGTATGCAAGAGAAAAGATGATAATCAACAAAGACAAGCCAAGATGACTCAAATTTAGTACAGCAGACAGGATTTTAAAGCTGTCATTATAATCTAGGTCAAAGCCACAGAAATAATACGTTCAAAATGAATTTAGAAAAACAGGAAACTTAGAAAAATGGGATATTTTAGAGAAAAGGAAACTACACGTAACTGAAATCCCAGAAGGAATGGACAGAAATGGGGCTGGGGAAAAAATTTTCTTTAGGAAAAATAGCTAAAATTTCTCTAAATTTGTTAAAAGACATAAATTTTACAAGTTGAAGAAACTTGGCAAATCCTGAGCAGAACACACTAGGAAAAACCACACCAAGATATAACACAACAAAACGGCATAAATCAAGTATGTATAAAGAGAAAGTCTTTAAAGTAGCCAAGATGACTTTTCCCTCTAATATATGTTTAGCTGTTTAGAGCAAAAATTATAATACTGTGTTGTGGGATTTATAGCACACATAGATATAAGGCATATGACAATTATAACAACAAGATGGGGAACAGTAAATGGAATTATATAGTTGCAAGGTTCATATATTTTATGCAAGGGGTACAATGCTAAAGAAGACTGAAAAAGTTCAGGACATACATTGTAATTCTTATGTCCACCAGAGTGACACAAAATAATAATAGAAAGAGCTGTAGCTAAAAGGAAAATAGAAATATTAAAATGGAATTCTAAAAAATACTCAACCCAAAAGAGGTAGAAAAGGAAGAAAAGAGAAACAAAAAACACAGGATACATAGAAAACAAGTAGCAAAAAGAAAAACTGAAAATGACAAGTGATTGCCTCTAGGGAATGGGGCAGGGTGACAGGAGCCTGGATTACACAGGTTTATGTAGTTTATGCACATTACACTCTGTGATTTTTTTTAAACCATAAACAAATATTAAAATCTAGTTAATGATAAGCACACTGAAGTGTTTAGGGCTGAAATTATTATTGAAGCCTGCAAGTTAATCTAAAACACATTTTATTTTTTGGCTATGCTGTGCAGTGCGTGGGATCTTAGTTACCCGACCAGAGATGAATCTTGTGTGCCCTGGATTGGAAGTGCACAGTCTTAACAACTAGACCCTGACTTTTTAGGAAAGTCCCTAAAATATACATATTTTTTAAAAGATAGTTTGATGAATGACTATAGATGTCATAAAGCAAATACACCAAAACTTTAACTACTGTAGAATTTACTTGGTGGATATATGGCGTGCGTGCGTGCGTGCTGAGTCACTTCAGTCGTGTCCGACTCTCTGTGACCCCATGGACCACGGCCCGCCAGGCTCCCCTGTCCCTGGGATTCTCCAGGCAAGAATACTGGAGCGGGTTGCCATTTCCTCCTCCAGGGAGAAAGTATGAAGTGAGTGAAGTGAAGTTGTTCAGTCGTGTCTGATTCTTTGCGACCCTGTGGACTGTAGCCTACCAGCTCCTCCTTCCATGGCATTTTCCAGGCAAGAGTACTGGAGTGGGGTGCCATTTCCTTCTCTTGATATATGGCACTCACTGTTTAATTCTTTTAAGATTACTATAGCTTAAAGTCCAGCGACAGATCTTTTTAAATACAATGCCTTGCTACACTCCTTCAGACAAACTCTGAACAAATTTGAGGAAACAAATGGGTTTCCTCAAATATCAGAAACAGTAACCCCAGCTGTTTTAAACTTTTATTTCCTCTATGTTCTTATTATAAAAAAGATCTGATGTATCTGTTAGCCTGTATTATGGTGATAGACTTTTAGGGTTGGAAAGAAGAGGCAATCATACTTGCTTACACCTACGAGTCCCAGATATGCAATACTCATCAACAGCTTTTTAAATTCCTTATGCTTTCAGGGATTTTAGGTTGGAAATTTCTAATCTGATCCAACTCCTCCTTTCCTGGGTTTAACATGTTTACTCATCAGTAGTCTCTTCTCAAACCAGCATTATAATACATTACACTACAATGTGTCTAATCATAAGGGAAGACAGGTGGAAGTCTCCCAACCTACGCACTGCCACAAGGAAAAAGCTGATGATTTTGAAAAATAAAATTGGGGAAAAGCGTGTACGAAGCAGTGCATACCTCCTGTTCTGCCTGATAAAGCTTGACAGTGATGTTCCTCTGGAAACCCACATCACCAGCGTCATAAAACACCCCAAGACTTGTAATAACGATTGGATAGAGAACCCGGAAGCTCACGCTGACAACTCGGTCTTCAGAGAGCCCTGATGAAGTGTCTTCCGAAAGACTGAATGCTTCAATCTCCTGATTCAGAACTAAGGAAGTAATAATGAAAAAAGGAGTTTTACACAATCAAACACGATCTTTTATTTTACCAATATGAAGTGTGCTTGATAGCAAAATCTGGATTTGTTAATATAATTCTTTCACAAATGGCAATACATTTTTAAAGTGCTTCAGAAATACCACTGCTTTCAGAAAAAAAAAAAAAACTTATTTTTTAAGAACAAAATTTTCGGCCACATCTTAGCAAAATAATTATTAGAGGTACTTTTAATAAACTTTGGCATACGCATATGTGCCTCTGTACGCATGAACACTATGGGGAAAGGTTGGATAAATGGGGATATTAAAAACAGTACTGACTGCAGTCACAGATGAGTACATTTAGTCTTGCTTTGCAAATTCCAAAAATCCTACTGTACATTGAGTAATTTCTGTGAGGTTGGGCAGTTATCATTGTACAAAAGTAACTGAAATCAATTCATATAGTGCTGAAAACCTCTAGCCATATGGTATTGACAAGGATAAACACATTAAGCACAGCATTTCTGACCACCTACTATGTGCCACACACCATCAGATTTAATCTTTACAACTTACCCTATGTGGTTGTGGCATTATCTCCAGTTTACAGAGTCAGAAAACGAGCTCCAGAGATGTATCTGATTAAGGTCACAAAAAGTGACAGAGCAAAATCAAACTCATATCTACTGACTTCAGATTCAGTGCTCTTTCTATTCCCCCCAAGTCTAATCAATGACAAAAGCAGGCCTTTTGGGATAACTTTCTCAGCTACCATAAATTAATCAGGATAGACTACATGAAACAGTTAATATGGCTGAAAATATCAATGCCAGCTTGAGAAATAATCTAAAAACTTATTTTAAAAATTATTCTACATTATTTGTATGTTTCAGAGCTATGATTTTCCAACTCTGCAGGTCACACAGTCCCTGATGCAGGTCCCATTAGTTAAAAACATTTGCACACATACTCATATTTATAAAATATACATGCATTGTTAATGTATTCGATATTAATTAAGGTTACATTTTATTTTCAGATAAGCAGAAATTCTGTTTTCTTCCCACACTCCAGAGGATCATTTGGATCCCTACCTTAGAGTTCCTAGCGTGCTACTTTACACTTAGTAGCTGCTCAATAAAATATGACTAAACAGAATTGTTGGCTCCTACTCACTTACAAACATGAGCAGGTGGGAAAAAAGGAGGATACAGATTTTGTCATGGGTTGGGGCAAGCACTGGCCAGACAGTCTAGACTCCAAATATACTGGAAAATAACAAAAATTTTTCTCTTTAATATTTTCAGTAAATAGGATATCCAAAGTGAAGCACGTCTATTAAAGATTATAACATACATATATTTATAAAATATACACATATTGTCAAGGCATTCAATATTAATAAAAATATTGGCTCCTACTCACTTACAAACCATGAGCAGGTGGGAAGCAGGTGGGAAAAAAGGAGGATACAGATTTTGTCATGGGTTGGGGCAAGCACTGGCCAGACAGTCTAGACTCTAAATATACTGGAAAATAACAAAAATTTTTCTCTTTAATATTTTCAGTAAATAGGATATCCAAAGTGAAGCACGTCTATTAAAGATTATAACATACATATATTTATAAAATATACACATATTGTCAAGGCATTCAATATTAATAAAAATTACATTTTATTTTCAGATACACAGAAATTCTGTTTTCTTCCCACACTTACCCAAATGATCCACTAGAGTGTGGGAAGAAAACAGAATTTCTGTGTATCTGAAAATAAAATGTAATCTTATTAATACTGAAAGTATTAACACTCAATACTTTATTATTAATACTTAATACTGTAAGTATTAATCCTAATACTGACAATATGTATATATTTTATAAATGAGAATGTGTAAATAAAATTATAACTATCTAGAAAAATTATTTTCTATCTAAAATGTACCTTGAACTTCAAGCCACCTGGACACAAGATAGCCTGCTGCTCTGATAATCCTATTAATCAAACTTCTATACATCCAGGGTATCATGATGATTAATGTTCATGATGACCTTAAGGTACTGAAATAAATCTAAATGCCATTTAAATTAAAGCGATAAAATTAGATTCTAAATACTAATTTAGCTAGACCTATTTTTACAAACTGGTAACCTAAATATTATATGCATGAAAATTTTCTATTAATGAAAATCTCCACTGCTTTACTATTAATGAATAACAGGACTTAAAATAATAGAAAGTCTGCTTAAAGGTTTCTTTAAATTTGGCTTGGTCTGGATTTGAATTTTAAACATAATCTGTTCTCTAACATCATCAGTAATACAACATTTTATTAGGTTCACGGTCCCTTTGGACCTCAGTGAATGCCAAAGGACCCTCTCCCCAGAAAAACACAATTATACATAAAACTTTACTTACGATGTTAACTAAGTTCATAGACATCCTAAGAAACATCTGTTTTACATTACAGACCTGAAAATATGGTCCAATTTATTTAAAAAGCTGATTACAACCCAATTTTATAAAAAGGTGGGTTTTTAAAAAATAACAGTATTAAACACTGAACATATCCCAGAACTAAATACTTCATATGTATCAACTATTTCATCCTCATTGTCAGTTCTGATGGGGTAAGTCTAATACTTTTACCTCCAGTTTACAGATCACGGCACTGAGTTTGCAAGTGGTAAATAACTGTTGGAAGGTCATACAGCTAGGAAATGGCACAGCCTAGATTTAAAGCCAGGAAGCCTGACTACTGAGCCCTTACTCGTAACCATTACTCTGCTGCTACCTACACAGGCAAGGTGCACAAGTGACAGACCTTAAAACACCTGCAGTCATAATCAGTAGATTCAAGATGTGGGCAAGTTTAACCTCCCTCAGAACCAGAGCTGAACAGAAGAGGAAATGCTAATAAATAAAGGAATAAAGTTATCACCTTCCTAAAATTGTTTCCCTGGCAACACAGAGAACCTAATTAGGACCACCTGTCTTTAATCTCATCAGAGCTCCCACAAATTTTTAACTGGAAGGAAAAAAAGAAAATTGTGTTTTTATTTATTTATTTTTTACTATTTCTTTTGTACCTTAGGCAATAGTTCTTAGAGAAAGGTGATTCATAAGACCTGTATCAAGGCTATTACAAATTAACAGGCTGGTGAAATTAGCAGTTTTCTGTAAGTTTAAACTTTACTAACTCAGGATTTATCTACACACAAGGAATTTCCAGATGCGCGGGAACCATACTGAAATATAAACTCTCCTGGATCCTAAAATCATATATATATTCATAAGGAATCTTCACAGACGCGCAAAGTGGTTAGTCTGTCAGAAAGGATGAAAGATAAATTTTGATGAAAGTTTGATTTTAGCTGCCAAAAATAGACTGCCATACTATTCATCTCAACAACTCTTCCTTAACATCAAATGTGTACAGTCGTTCGCCCCCGCCCCTTAACTGCAGTTCCGCTTTCCCAACTTTTCAGTTATCTAAATTTAACTACAGTCCAAAAACATTAAATGAAAAATTCCAGAAGTAATTCGTAAGTTTTAAACTGGGGGCCCTTCTGAGCTGCATGATGAGATTCTGAGCCATCCAGCTTGGTCCTGCCCGGCACATGACTCATCCTCGTCCAGCACGTCCCGCCCACTAGTCACTCAGCAGCCGCCTGCGTTATCTGGTCAGCCATCCATGCACTGCAGTGCTTGTGTTCAAGTGACCCTTATTTTATGTCAGTAAGGCCTCCCAAGGCAAGAGCAGTGATGCTGGCAACCCAGATGTGCCAAACAGAAGCCAGAAAGTGCTTCTTTTAGGTGAAAAGGTGAAAGCTCTCCACTGAATAAGGGAAGAAAAAAACATCATAGTTGAAGTTGCTAAGATCTACCATAAGAACAATAGTCTATCTGTGAAACTGTGAAGGAGGAAAAAGAAATCCGTGTTAATTTTGCTGTCACAATTCAAACGGGTGAAGTTATGGCCATGTGTGATAAGTGCTTAGTTATATGGAAAAAGCATTAAATTTGTACAGTAAGATACTCTGAGAGACAGATCATACATAACTTTTATTACAGTATGCTGTTATAACTGTTCTGTTACTACTTACTGTTGTTAATCTCTTACTGTGCCTAATTTATAAATTAAACTGTATCACTATGGATGAACGGGGAAAAACAGTATACATAGGATTCGGTTCTGTGCAAGCTTTCAGGCATCCATGGGCCGGGCGGAGGTCCTGGAATGTATCTCTCATGGGAAAGGGAGGACCACTGTGCATGGCAGTGGTCGGGCTGAGGAAAAGACTTACCTGGGTTCGTGATGTTGAGTAGTTTGCAGGAATAAGGATCTTCCCTGTCCTCCACAGGCACATTGCAGCCGTGAGCACCTATTATGAACTTCACAAGGACACTGAGAGATGTGTTGCCATTAACATCAGTTACTGATCTTCACCTCGCACATGCATGTTTCTTCATGCCCAATAAGGATTCGGTTCTGTGCAAGCTTTCAGGCATCCATGGGCCGGGCGGAGGTCCTGGAATGTATCTCTCATGGGAAAGGGAGGACCACTGTGCATGGCAGTGGTCGGGCTGAGGAAAAGACTTACCTGGGTTCGTGATGTTGAGTAGTTTGCAGGAATAAGGATCTTCCCTGTCCTCCACAGGCACATTGCAGCCGTGAGCACCTATTATGAACTTCACAAGGACACTGAGAGATGTGTTGCCATTAACATCAGTTACTGATCTTCACCTCGCACATGCATGTTTCTTCATGCCCAATACAGAGCTTTTACTTTGAGACAACGAGTATTAATTAGGATTAATTCTAACTTTATTCTTTGGTCTAGCAGAAAGGGGCAACAGGCAAATCGGAAGTTGCTAACTTCCGACTGACGTGGAAGCCCTCTACCACAGGGCTGTATTAGGGCAAGCCCGGCCACCGGCAGACGCTCAGGCCGTTTAACTGCAAACTATGGTAAAGCCAACTTCTCATGCCTGCACCTAAAAACTTGTCAATATCGGTAAACTTCTTCACTCACTTCCCTCTCTTTCAGAAAGTGTTCCTTTTACTCAAGAGTAGCCTTTCTAGGCCAGGGCAGGGAACATGGGTTCGATCCCTGGTCCAGGAAGATCCCACATGAGTTGCAACAAAAGAAGCCAACACAATGAGACGCCTGTGCGCCACAACTAGAAATCAGCTGCTGCTCACCACAGCCAGAGAGAGCCCACGCGCAGCAGCAGAGGTCCAGCACAGCCAAAACAAACTAAACAAAAAAATAGTAATAAAAAGCAGTCTTTCTATCCCAGGAGAGGACTTCTCCTGAGATTTTGCTTCACTAGCCACCTGTAACCCACAGCTCCTTCCCGACACATAATAAAGTCCTGACATTAATTTTTATCCACCGTCCTTCCCTCCTTGTCCCCATCCTTTCTTTCCTTTACAGTGAAGTCCTATGAGGGAACAACTAAAATTGCAGCCTCTGGTTTTCCCTTCTCATTTTATACCACAAAAATTTTAGCTTCAGTACCCACCACGCCCACAGAGATGTCTACTACAAACAGAACTAGTGATCCGCTGCTTGATGACACTCCTTAGCCTTCCTGGGCCTGGATGGTGCAGGTCTCCTTCAAAAGCTCTCTTCCTTTTTCACGTGGCCCTGCTCGGTGGCTCCCAGCCCTTCCGGCCCAGCCTGTCCCTGAGTGGACATCACCCCTGGGCTTTGCCCTTGGATCACTTCTCACTCAACTCACTCTTTTCCCTTGCTCTCTTTGGACATTTTTTTTCTGGCCTCATCACACAGCATTTGGGATCTTAATTCCCTGACCAGGGATCAAACTCAAGCTCCCTGCAGTGGAAGCGTAAAGTCTTAACCACTGGACCACCAGGGAAGTCCCTCCCTGAACAATATTTATTCCTAAGGCTTCAACCAGCCTGGGAGGGATTCCTGAATTAGCATCTCTAGCTTGGCCCAATCTTCTAAGGAAAAGATTCACAAATTCATCACACATTTTCAGCTAGACGGCCCACAAACAGCTGTGTGCTACAGCCTGCTCTTGTTGTGCCACGAGGGCCGAATATAAAATTTTCAAGAATTTTGTAAGATGGTTATTAAGCATAGATTTTATTAAAAATTAAATTATATAAACTTACAATTAAATGCATTATATTAAGAACAAATGAAACAAATGTCAGATTCATCATATCTTAGTTATTTCACCATCATCTCTGCTCCTGAGGTTATGTGTACCTGCTATATCTGTGTGGTGGGGATTTTACAATGCTGCGCCACTGCTAATCTTCCCCCAGTCTGTGTCTAGAGACATACATAGCTTGAAACTGGCCACAGTGGTAATACTTACACCATGGAAACTAGCAAGCACTACAAATAAAGGTTGGATTTATTGTTCTGTTGACTGTCCAGACGTAAAGTGATAGAGAAAACATTAGTAATTCAGGTTAAACTTAAAACTTGCAGACACAAGTATAACTGATTCACTTTGCTGTATAGCAGAAAGTAACACTATATTGTAAATCAACTAGTCTTCCAGTAAACATTCAGTTCAGTTGCTCAGTCATGTCCAGCTCTTTGCAACCCCATGGACTAAACATGCCAGGCTTCCCTGTCCATCACCAACTCCCAGAGCTTGCTCAAACTCACGTCCATCGAGTTGGTGTCATCCAACCATCTCATCCTCCAAAATAAAATAAAAAGCCTTAAACACACACACACACACACACACAACTTGTGGCCATTCCACAGTGAATAGTACAAAAAATTAAGGAAATACTCTTCCATTGTTAAAAACCTATGATCTCATTCAGCAAAGAGGTCACTCACTTCATTGACTCAGAGTTCTGGCACATAGCATAGTTGTCATTTTAGTTTTACACTTTAAATATTCACGTCAGAATTATACTCTTGTCAACTGCAGCAACAAGCTGCAGGTTATAGATACAAAAGTCTGGCATATGATGAAAACACTCTGAGAATCAACTGGCTATATGAAGTCAGAGACTTTTATAAACAATAGTTTCTGTCAATTATATGCTATATAGCCTTTGTATCAATAAAGTTTATAACAAACATATACGTACAAATAAGCATGCTTTTCTTCAGATAGCCAGTGGATAAACATTTAACATCACACCCCTGACTGCAGTACCTCAAACTCAACAGACCTACAACTGAGCTCCTTTCTCATGAAACCTGCTCTTCTCATCTAGTACTTTGTGTCTCGATGGATGATTTCATTATTCTCCAAGTTAGAAAGCTAGCAATTATCCTAGCATTCTCTTTCTCTTTCTCCATTCAATAGCCTTATTTTCTTAAAAAGTCACCACTTTAGCTCAGCCCTTAGCAGTCCTTGTCTAACTGGGTCTCACCCACCCCACCCCCCTGAACTCTCAACGCACTGTCTGGTTCCTGCCTACCTCTCACAGTTATAAGCCCTCCCTCCTTTCCTTTTTACATGATTCTCACTCTCTTTGCCCCTCTTTCCCTCCCTGGTGCTCTCTCACACTCATTCACAAACACATACACCCCCTCCTCCATAATCTCTGCACGTCAGCCTTACAGAACGACACAGAAACATACGGAGTTTCCCAAACACTCCAAGCTATTCTACATTACTTATATCACAGCACACATAACATTTTATTCTACTACTACATCTATTTCCTTCTACTAAACTCCAAGCCCCCATAAAGACTCAGGCTGTACTGGATTCATCTATACATAGCATATCGCCTGCGCACAGGATAATAAACTCTTGAGAAATTGACAACTTACAGCTTCACTACAAAGGTTTTTTAATTAAATAGGGCCCTTGAAATGTATGTGGAGTCTGGCTCCTTCAGTGAAATATAAGACTTGAAAGTAAGCCATAACCACAGAAATGCAAAGGCTTTCTTTTACTAACAGCCAATTATGCCAGAATACTTTTTTACAAACTAGAATATAGCTGTTTAGAATAAAATTATAAACAGAAATGAACAAATGTGTTAAATTATTGCAGATATTTACTGAATTTAAGTTACCTTAGTCTTACTGCTGCTGCTAAGTCGCTTCATTCGTGTCCAACTCTGTGCAACCCCATAGATGGCAGCCCAACAGGCTCCCCCATCCCTGGGATTCTCCAGGCAAGAATACTGGAGTGGGTTGCCATTTCCTTCTCCAATGCATGAAAGTGAAAAGTGAAAGTGAAGTTGCTCAGTCATGTCCGACTCCCAGCGACCCCATGGACTGCAGCCCACCAGGCTCCTCCATCCATGGGATTTTCCAGGCAAGAGTACTGGAGTGGGGTGCCACTGCCTTCTCCAACCTTAGTCTTACTAGGTCCACAAAATTACTCTGCCCCAGGAAAAAGTATTTAGCTAATATCTATTTTTATATAGATATCCCATCATTTTAATAAAACAAATCACCAAGCTTACTTAATTTAAGGCCCTAATGCTATGATAGCAAATAAACTATTGATGAGAACCTGAATGTTAATCCTACTCATTATATGTAGCTCTCAATCATCCCCTCAATAGTTGTTGAGTGTCTTACTCTGCCAAGTTAGGTTCCAGGTGCTGGAAATACACCAGTGAAAAAAGCTGAAGCCCCTATGCTTATAAAACATAGTCTGGTGGGGAAAGACAAAATTTGAAATATTCAACTAAGTATAATAAACATGCTAGCTTGTGATATGCATCATAAAAAAATAAGTGCAGTAAGTGAAGACAGAGTTGGAATGGCGCTGTTTAACATGGCACTGCCTGCTAAGGTGATATCTAAGCAGAGGCCTGAAGACAGTGAGGAAGCGAACCAAGAGGACATGCAGTGGAGGAGCGGCACAGGCAGGGAATGGCAAGTGCAAAGGCCCTGAGGCAGGAGCACATTTAAGATGTTCAAGATAATAAGCTGGCCAGTGCAGGGGGAGGAGACGCAGGTAAGGCCACAATAAAGACCTGGGACTTCACTCTGAGCAAGAAGAGAAGTTAGTGGAAGTGTATGAGCAGGAAACTGGCACAATTTGACTATTTTTAAAAGGTCACTCTAGCAACACTACGGAAAAGAAAACATAAGGGATCAAAGGTGGAAGCAGATACAGAGGCTCCTGCAATAATCTAGGTGAGGGGTGATGGGGGCCTGAACCAGTGCGGCAGGTCTGACGGTAGTGGTGCAGGTGGGGAGAGGCTGGATTCCAGATCTGATGGAAAGGCAGCACTGAGAAGATACGCTAGTCGAATGGATGTGGATAAAGAGAACACTGTATTATGAACTGCAAAAATCTATTTTTCTGATGCTTTGACATTCCCCGCAACAGGCTGTGAGCATCCTGCCCAGATGACCAGGTACACTTGTGTGACGAGGTTGGTCCTGTCTCAAAGTTTGCCCTCTTGCCACACCCTCTACCCCGAGAGTGACCTAGTGACATTCAACCCCAGCAATGAAATGCCCTCACACCTTTCGCTTGTACTTTCCACCCTGACCCCAAATAAAGGCACCTGCTGTTGGGTCTTCCCTCTCTCTCGGCTCCCCACCTGCTTGGGTGAGTCTGTTCCCTGGATGCTCCTTCTACTTGGTCCCCTGCTCTGGGGTGTTGGATCTCTCTCTCGTAGACCTGTGAGCATAATAAATCCTTTAATTTCCTATGCCTCAGGAAATTCCCAGTGTAATTTCCACTGTGTGCTGCAATGATCCTTCAAGACCCCACAAGGGCGACCTACTCCTCCAGTCACAAGACAAACAACAAAGTTTTTGGTCTGAGGAACTAGGAGAGAGGGGTCATTATTTTCTGAGCTGGGAAAGGCAATCAGAAGTGCAGGTTTTCAAGGTGGTTCTATAGCAGCGATGATTCCGAGGCCCTTCTATCATCATTTTGACCATGAACTAGGGAAACCTGTCTTGAAAAGGAATGGAAGCTGCTGTGAGTAAGATAGGAAACCTATAAATTTCACTAGTGGTGATGAGAAAATTCACAACCACAGTTCTCTCGCATAGCTACTCAGTCACAAGCGTGCCAGCTATACATGATCCTGAGGGCCTTCTCTGCTTCTCAGTGACTTCACACAAGCACAGGAGACTCTTCACACAACTAGAAGTCCACACTTCTCTGCCTCTTTCACTAGCCCCTCACTGCATAATCTTCAGAGGCTGCTTTTCCTGGGAAGACTAAGACCCTGGGCTCCTAACCAATAACTGAGCCATCTAATGCCAACACATGACTGGAACTTCCTTGATGGTCCAGTGGTCCAAGAATCTGCCTTGCATTGGAAGGCACTCAGGTTCGATGCCTGGTTGGGGAACTAAGATCCCACACGCCATGGGGCAACTAAACTAAGTCTGTGCACCACAACGCAAGAACCTGCAGATTGCAACAAAAGATCCTGCTAATGCAACTAAGACCCAACAGCCAAATATGTAAGTATTTAAAAAAACAGATAAATCAACTGTACTCCAATATAAAGTGAAATTAAAAAAAAAAAAAAACCACAACATGTGACGTGCTATCAAAGCTCAAGTCTGGAAGGGTGGCTGAGGAAAAAAAGAAGACGGCAAACTACACAAATCGTAGACCACACACAACTAAAAACCACCGCGGAACAGAAATAAACTCAGTGTATCTCTGTGAAGTTAGTCAAAAGCATATTTAGACACAGATTCATCTAGTAGAAAACTACTCTGGAACAGAACCTTTTAAGGACTATCTTCTAAATAAAAGCAAAAAAAAAAAAATCCAAAAGCCAACAAACAAAAAGCAAACAAACCAACCAAACTAGGTATCTATAAAAACTAGGTATGTGAACCACTGAATATGGAATATACTCCTCTCCAACTATCTTTTGGCTTAAAATCTTGGTTAAGTTTACTTTTGAGGCTCAACTACGTGGAGAAAAAGCAAAATGAGATAGTCCTCTCTCCTGGGAAAAAGAGGCCACATATCTGAATTAATAGCTCTGACTATCCAAGAAGAGGTTTTTCAGAACACGTACTCAATATGGCAGGTAAGGTGTTAACTCAAGCAACCTACCGTTGACTTAATGCTGGATGTTGTAGTAAATGCTTCAGCCACGTGCTTCTTATCACATTGCGAAGTTGATGGTTATTGCGGGCTGACAGCACACCAACCACCAAGTCATAGTGATTCGACTTCCACTGAGGAAATAAGGCCAGCTGATCTAGAAATAAGCAACAATAAGCTGAAATGTCATGTCTCAATGACTGTTAAGTCCATTATGTAGCACACAAATGTTTATTACAAAATAATATATGTTGATGCTTGTAAAAAAAAAAATACAAAGAAAAAAAAATTTAAAGCACTCGTAAACTCACCATCCAGAGCCAGCCACTACTAACATTTTGGAGTAGTTTTTGTTTCCATACCTATATATGTATTTGTGCTCACACAGTATGTATGTAGGGCCTCCCTGGTAGCTCAGCTGGTAAAGCCTCCGCCCACAATGCAGGAGACCCCAGTTCAACCCCTGGGTCAGGAAGATCCCCTGGAGAAGGGATAGGCTACCCCCTCCAGTATTTGCACGCTTCCCTGGTGGCTCAGATGGTAAAGAATCTGCCTGCAATGCAGGAGACCCGGGTTCCATCCATGGGTTCAGAAGATCCCCAGGCGGAGGGCGTAACAACCTACTCCGGTATTCTTGCCTGGAGAATTCCCACGGACAGAGGAGCTGGTGGGCTACAGTCTATGGGATCACAGAAGAGTCGGACACGCTGAGCAACTGAGCCCAGCATAGCATGTATGTAAATTCTTAAAAACAAGTGAGATGTTTCTCATGAGAATCAGTTCAGAAGGTCAATGTGGCGTAAACCACACAGCAGTAAGCAGCAAGAGCCAATTAAGCTGTAGTCAGAATCCTGGCTCTTCAGCTATAAAAGTTATTTAACTTCTTAAGCTTTAGTTTCCTTAAGTAGAAATGGGTGTAATAATACTTCTCATAGAGTTGTTGTAAAAAATTAAACAAGATAATGTGTATAAAGGTCCTGGTTTGGTTATTAGGCAAACAGTAGGCAATCAAGCAACTAACAACAACAAAAAATGTGCTTTCAGAGGTGAAGCCACACATTAATATTGGTTATTAAGTCTGGGAGATAAAGCAGAAGGACTACCATGCTGGAAAGAATCAGGACCCTCATTTATGACAATAAATTCTACAAGCAGCAAACATTTATCACTTAGTCTAAAGAGGGGAAGTAACATTTCCTTTTTTCTTTTACTTTTTGGCTGCACCACATAGCAAATGGGATCTTCCTTGACCAAGGATTGAACCCACACCCTCTGCGATGGAAGTCTGGAGTCCTAACCAGTGGACTGCCAGGGAAGTCCCTGAAACATTTCTCGTTTGAAAAAAAAAAAAAAAATCAAGCGACAAGTTATTATTTTTACTGTCATATTTATGACTCATTTTCTATTGTCATTTAATGGACAAGATTACATTTTAAAAATCTGTCCTCAGAAAAAGATAGAAAGATATTTTGTCCCTATTTATCATCAGCAGTTTCAAAGCTTGTAAGCTACAAGCCTATACATAGCTCTGATTAGGGATCCCATTTCATCTCTCTCCAGTGGTGAAAACTGATCCAAAATGTTTCCAAAAATAAATCAGTGAAGGCCGGAGAGTGTTACTACATTAAACACAATGTTTTTATATCCCATAGGATCTAGTTATTCAAAAGACAACAAAACTATGTTATTTCTTCAAGGGAGAATGATTTAAATGCTTATGTAAAATTAGAATGACAACCCATTCCCTCCTCCTCCTTTATCAGAGAAATACTGGTAGTAAGTACATTTTATCGACAGCAGTGAGGCACGTGCAGTCATCCACACATAAATGACTGATTCTATAGCTGACATTCTGCCACAGTATCAGTTAAGAAGCTATTCAAATCCTTGTGCCTCAGTTTCCTAATCAGAGAAAACCGACACCAAAAAGTCTTTAGATGCTCTATTTCATCTGTTTCAAAATGTCTTCTCAAAAGATTAAAAAGCTTTAAAAGATTAGAGGAAAAATTCAATGTATCCCAAAGGCCTCAGTTACTGACATCATGAGAAAACAAAGCTGCTGCACAGAAATTTCAACATAACTGAAACATCTCTTTAAATGCCAAACACCACTACCTTATTCTGGATCAGTAATCAAAACAGATCTTTTATTGATGGATTACATGCGACATAATTCAACCTTTTCTTGATAACAAAATCTCCTTAAAATTTTTCTCAATTCTTTCTCAACATTAATTCTAGCCAAAGCATCAACTCAGGTTCTTATCTTTCCCTTGGACATACAAGGGTATCCTAATGGTTTTACCCAGACCTGAGATTCTTCTAGAAATAAATAAATACCCAGACGCAAAGATAACCATGTGGTATGTGAAAATCTCACGGATTATCGCTGTAAAGTACTCTTTGATCTTATTTCACCTCTCTCTGCCACTGCCAATCCTCTCTGCTTCTAATCCATGTCTAAGTTGCTTCTATTGAACTGTGTAACTTCACATACATTTCTCTTTTTCTTGCAGAAGAGAAATACATGGCAGATTTTCACCTTTACAGAACTTCTATTTCCAGGAAAACAGTTTTCTAAAGACTCAACCAAAAAACTGTTAGAACTAATAAATTCAGTAAGATTACAGGATATATAACATACGAAAGTCAACTGTATTTCTATACGATATCAAACTATCAGAAAAAGAAATTAAGAAAACAATCCCAATTTTAATTGCATCAAAAAGAATAAAATACCTAGGAATAAATTAACCAAGGCGGCAAAAGATCCGTACACTGAAAAGTATAACATATTGATGAAATAAATTGAAAAACATAAAGAAAAGATATCCCAGGCTAATGGATCAGAAGCATTAATATTGTTAAGATGTCCATACTAGCTAAAGCAATCAACAGATTCGGTGCAATTTCTATTAAAATTTCAAGGACATTTTTCACAGAAACAAACAAAAAAAATCCTAAAATTTATATGGAACCACAAAGATCTTGAATAGCTGAAGCAATCTAGAGAAAGAAGAACAAAGCTGGAAACACCATACTGCCTGGTTTCAAACCATATTATAAAGCTGCGGTAATCAACACAGTATGTACTGGCATTAGAACAGACGCATAGATCGATGGAACATAACAGAGAGCCCAGAAATCAGCCCACACATATATGCCCATTCAATTACAACAAAGGAGCCAAGAAAAAAATAACAAGGAAAGGACAGTCTCTTAAATAAATGATATGGGAAAACTGGACAGCCACATGCAAAGGAATGAAACGGAACCACTAACTCACCACTATACACAAGAATCAACTCAAAATGGATTAAAACCCTGAATGTAGGACCATAAAAGTCCTATAAGAAAACACTGGCAAGTGAGCTCCTTGATGGTGGTCTTTGGAGTAATTTTTTTTAGATGTGACACTAAAAGCAAACACAACAAAAACAAAAATAAATGAGACCACATGATAGTAAAAAGCTTCTGCACAGCAAAGGAAACCATCAGCAAAACAAGCAGGCAGCCAACTGAACAGAAGACATTTACAAATCATATCTGATTAATATCCAAAACACATGAAGAACTCATACAACTCAACAGCAAAAAACCAAAGAATCCTAGTTGAAATTGGGCAGAGGATCTGAATAGACATTTTTCCAAAGAAGAAGTACAGCCTGCCGTCAGCTATGTGAAACGGTGCTCAAAATCACTAATCAGCAGGGAATGCAAATCAAAGCCCCAATGAAATATCATCACACCTCCCGGCATGGCTATTATCAAAAGGTAAGAAATAATACACGTTGGAGAGGATGTAGGGAAGAGGGAACTCATGACTGTTGGTGGGAATGTAAACTGATGCAGCCACTATGAGATACAATATGGTGGTTCCTCAAAAAATTAAAGACAGAACTCACATTTGGTCCAGCAAAACCACTTCTGGGTATTGATCCGAAGGAAATGAAAACTTCCACTAGCAAAGACTTGAGCGGAGATGATATGCCTGAGAGTGAACATGGGGATGCTCACTGCAGCATTATTTTCCACAGTCAAGATATGGAAGCAACCTAAGTGTCCACTGATAGATGAATGATGAAGAAAATGTATTCTTTATACACAATAGAAAGTTACTCAGCTACAAGAAAGAAGGAAATCTTGCCATTTGCAGCAACACTCAAGACCCTGCAGGCTTTATGCACGTGAAGTAAGTCAGACAAAGATAGATGAATAAAACAAAACACCAAATTCATAGAGAACAGATTGGTGTTCACCAGAGGATGGGAGTAGGCGTAACGGTAAAAGGTACAAACTTCCAATTACAAAATAAGTAAGTTCCGGGGTTGTAAAGTACAGAATGATGACGACGGTTAATAATACTGTATTGTAGGGAGCTGCCTGGTTGCCTAGTGGTTAGGAGTCCAGGCTTTCACTGCTGGGGCCGGGGTTCAGTCCCTGGTCAGAAAACAGATTCCACAAGCAGGGCCAAAAAAGGCAAAACACAACTGTATTGTATTTAAATGTTGCTACACAGAGCGGGTCTTCAAAGTTCTCATCACAGGAAAAAGAAAATTGACTATGGGTGGTAAGAGATGTTAACTAAATATATCATGGTTAGCTATATATATTTTAGGATATATACATGTATCGAATCATTCAGCTGCACAACTGAATTAAGGCTTGTTAGTCAATTATACCCCAATTAAAAAAAAAAGCCTGTGGTTTCTTCTACCGCATACCACCAATGTATATCAGTGCAACAGATCTGTGAATACTGTGTTACACAGTATAAAACTCAAAGCAGACAGCTCCTGGTGGTCTAGGGGTCAGGATTCAGTGCTTTCACTGCTGCGGCCCAGGCCTGACGTCTAGTCAGGAAACCAATATCCTGCAGGCTGCATGGCGCAACCAAGATGAAACAAACGCGCAAACTGCTCCAAGTGGATGCTGCGTAAGAATGCAAGCCCAACTTTCCAGTCTCCTTCTGCATTTTTTCATCACCCTCTGCTCAGTGTTCCAAGCATAGGGTAGCTTGTTCAATTCCCATGTCTGAAAATTGGAAAAAAACAAAAAACAAAAAAACCAACCCAACTAAAAAGTAAACATGGGCAAAAAAAAAGATAATTCACAGAAAAAGAAATGTAAAGAGCCAACAAATCTACAAAAAACAGTTCAACGTCCCTGGAAGTCAAGTTTCAATGACAGCAATAAGATACTAGTTTTCTCTTACATTCAAGCTGACAAGTATCTTCTTAAATGACAATGCCCTAATGATGGATATTTTGATGCAGGCAGTTGTTACCAGGAAAGGCTACTCTCCTATGCTGCTGGCAGGAATGTACTCTGGTATAGTATTCTGCAGGAAATTTCCCCATGGTACATGAAATACCTCAGAATTCTCTAACTTTTGTCCTTAGCTAAAAATACATTTTAAAGAAATAACCAGAGATGCATTAAAAGATCTCTATTCATCACAGAGTCATTTCTTAATAATGAAAAACTGCAAACTACATAAATACAACAAGCAAGGCACTAGTTAAATAAATTATCCGTATGCCAGAATACTACACAGCCACTGACATTCTGCTTTCAACATATCATTAAATATCGTTCTACATCTTATGAAAAGAAGCAGGTGATGAGATCTATGTACATAGAGTGTGTTAGTCGCAGCTGTGTCCCGCTCTTTGTGACTCCCTGACTGTAGCCCGCCAGGCTCCTCTGTCCATGGAATGCTCCAGGCAAGGATACTGGAGTGGGAATTTCCTTTCTACTTGAGCCACTTCCTTCTCCAGGGGGTCTTCTTGACCCAGGAATCAAACCCAAGGCTCCGCACTGAAGGCCAATTCTTTACCACCTTAGCCACCAGGAAAGCCCTAAGTACTATGATTCCATTTACATAAAGCACATAAAGCCAGCAAATCTCTGCATTAAATATTAGGATCCTGTTACCACTCCTGGCCACGGGAGCACAAAGGAAGCCTCTAAGGTGTTGGCAGTTTTCCTGTCTTTAATCTGGGTGCTGATTAGCTGAGTGTATTCAGTTTGTATTAGAAATGGACACAGAACAACGATCTGGTTACAGACTGGGAAAGGAGAACATCAAGGCTATATATTGTTACCCTGTTTACTTATACGTAGAGTATATCATGCGAAATGCTAGGCTGGATGAAGCACAAGCTGGAATCAAGATTGCCGGGAGAAATATCAATCACCTCAGATATGCAGATAAGGCTTCCCTGGTGGCTCAGAGGTTAAAGCGTCTGCCTCCAATGCGGGAGGCCCGGGTTCGATCCCTGGGTTGGGAAGATCCTCTGGAGAAGGAAATGGCAATCCACTCCAGTATTCTTGCCTGGAGAATCCCATGGACTGAGAAGCCTAGTAGGTTACAGTCCATGGGGTCGCAAAGAGTCGGACACGACTGAGCGACTTCACCTCACCTCAGATATGCAGATGACACCACCCTTAGGGCAGAAAGTGAAGAGGAACTAAAGAGCCTCTTGATGAAAGTGAAGGAGGAGAGTGAAAAAGTTGGCTTAAAGCTCCACATTCAGAAAACGAAGATCACGGCATCTGGTCCCATCACTTCATGGGAAATAGATGGGGAAACAGTGGAAACAGTGTCAGACTTTATTTTTCTGGGCTCCAAAATCACTGCAGATGGTGACTGCAGTCATGAAATTAAAAGACACTTGCTCCTTGGAAGAAAAGCTATGACAAATCTAGATAGCATAATAAAAAGCAGAGACATTACTTTGCCGACAAAAGCTCGTCTAGTAAAGCTACGGTTTTTCCAGCAGTCATATATGGATGTGAGAGCTGGACCATAAAGAAGGCTGAGCACCAAAGAACTGTGCTTTTGAACTGTGTTGCTGGAGAAGACTCTTGAGGCTCTCGTGGACTGCAAGGAGATCAAACCAGTCCATCCTAAAGGAAATCACTCCTGAATATTCATTGGAAGGACTGATGCTGAAGCTGAAGCTCCAATACTTCGGCCACCTGATGCAAAAAGCCAACTCACTGGAAAAGACCCTGATGCTGGCAAAGACTGAAGGCAGAAGGAGAAGGGACAACAGAGGACGAGATGGCTGGATGGTATCACTGACTCGAAGGACCTGAGTTTGAGCAAGCTCTAGGAGATGGTGAAGGACAGGGAAGCCTGACATGCTGCAGTCCACGAGGTTGCAAAGTTAGACACAACTAAGTAACTGAACAACAAATTCGGTTTGTGAAATTACATCAAGTTTACATTGATGTGCGCTTTTCTGAATGTACGTGACATATCAAAAAAAATTTTAATACTAAATAATTCCCCAAACATGTTTTATGTATGTACATTCAAAAACTGCCCAGTATAGACCATTTTTCTTTCATTTTTTAAAACTAATTTCAAAATTTTCAATAAGAAGCTTGTTTTACAAGTAAAAAATTTAAATCATGGGATGTGAATGGACGGTCTATGAATGACAAATCCATTCATACTTTGCCAGTTTTATCCTCTTGCTCCATTCCTTTAAATTACTGAGCACCTCCTACATTCACTGCTTTAGATGGCAAACATATAGCAATAAACAAATCTTCATAAAGTCAAGAATCATTAAAACTACACACAAGCTCCCCAAAGGCACTGACCATTTCTCTTCCTTAGTATGTAGTACACCCTGAGAGTCTGGCAATCTGCTAGCCTCTGCACTGAAAGTGGACATTCGAAATTTTATTAAAGACCAGTGGAGGTAGAATTCAGAACTAAGTGTTCAAAACAAGCTCACAGATCCTTAAAACGGAGACTGAAATGTCCCCTCTCATGTGTACGCTCTCAGATGACATCAACCACAGATAGGCGGAAACCCAGAAAATGAAGAAAACATGCCCGCTCCCACAGATCTGCTGATGAGGACGATCATTACACATACCACCAGCACACTCCCACCAACTTCAGATGCCAAAGAAAACCCCTCACTAGCACTAGCCTCCATCAAACCACCACTCCTCTCTAACATTCACTAAGCATTCACCATGAATCAGGCACTGTTCTGGGTGTTTTAATAACAGAATCTTCACAGTAACCCTATGAGGTCATCATCTAATAAATAAGGAAACAACAGAAGCGCTGAGACAAGATCAGCATTTAGGGATCATTTCAGATGAACCAGCCCTCGGCGAATCTGCTAAGCAAGCTCAATTTGTCTTTGACCTTCTACTTGCCCCATGTCAGTTTCCATTTAACAAACTATGAATACCTTGAGAGCTGAGACTAAAAACCCAGCGCTCTAAGGATTTGTTCAATGGCTATGCTTCTTTCTTTCCTTGGTTTCCTTCTTCCCAAATATCCTAGAGAGAGAAGGCTTCTTTTGTCACATCATTTTTCTAAGTTAACTGCTCAATTAATTCCTGCTAAGGCACAACCCAAAAGCAGTGCGTTAAAACCAAGATATCCTGTATCGTTCCTCTCCAGCTCAGATGGCTGTCCATGCCTCCACGGTCCTCTCCTCGCCCAGGTGTGTGGGATTTCACAACAGAAGAGCTGCTTGCTTTTCATCACCTGTTCTCTCTGACCAGGTTTCAGGTTTCACCTGCTCAGGTCATTAGAACAGCGTGCCTGTGTGCTAAGTCGCTTCAATCATGTCTGACTCTTTGTGACCCTATGGACTGCAGCCCGCCAGGCTCCACAGATTCCCCAGGCAAGAACACTGCAGTGGGTTGTCATGCCCTCCTCCAGGGAACCTTCCCGACCCAGAGATCAAACCCACACCGCTTAAGTCTACTGACTCGGCAAGTGGGCTCTTTACCACCAGCACCGCCTAGAAAGCCCCACATCAGAACAGCACCAGCCACTAACCCACCTGACTCAGTGCATTCAGGTTCCTGCCCAACTGCGACCGCAAACGCCCTCCCCTGCCGCTCTACAGAACACAGCAGCACACCATTCTCTGTCCTCTTACACTGCTTTATTCTTGCCACCACACTCATCACTCTCCCCTATGACATTTAATAATTATTTTCCTATGTTCTGTCTTTCCTTCAAAATTGTAAACTGCATGAGGGCAGGGACATTATCTTGATTACTGCTTAAATTCCACACCTACAACAGGAGTTGGCAGTGAGGCAGCTCTCAAACATTTGCAGAGTCAGCTGCAAGTTTAGAGAGCCTTTTTTAATATTCAGGGGAGATAAACCTCCCTTTTGAAAAATACTGCCATGACTTAACGAAACTGAAGACAGACAAAGAGGCAGAAAAGAGAACAAAAACGAAACTTAAAATGTAAATACAAGGGACAAATACTAACAAACTTTTGGGTTTTCTCTCTCACTTTAGGCTTAAGGGATAAGGGCTGAAATGTAAAAATGCTCAAATGTTTTAGTTTGAACTGATGACAACACAATGAGAAAAGGATTTGTGGGAAATTTTAGCAATTGGGATGCTTCTATTGTTTTTAGTTTCAAAAGTACCAGAAGTGCAAAAGGAAAAGTTAGGACTCTCCAAGGTTTCACTTAGATTAAAATAGTCTATTTACTATTTGACTGGATGTACAATATCCATTTAACTTACACGACTAGTACTCAACTCCTCACTGAGGGCTGTGTCCCTTTCCCAGGTCTCCTTCCTAGCTTCCTTCATCTAGCCTGCTCTCACAAGATGGCAGATAAGGCATCATCAAAACTAACGGAGATGGAGAACTTAACTCTTAAAAAGAAAAATGTTGTTTACAAAGTTACTTTTAATACTTTGAGGTGAACCCACAGGAATTAAAAAAAAAAAAAACTAGGAAGGTATAACCCCCTAACCCCCAAGAGTGGTCCAGGGAAGACTGGCTACTTGAGTGGAAGGTACCACGAGAGAGACCCAGTGCAGATTCAGGGCAAAGGGCATGCCTTTGGGGCTGGGAGCACTATGAGAAAATGCGAGCACGCTGGGACTACTCCAGGAACAAAGACAAGCATCAAGAGGGTTGGATAAAACTTACAGAACTGGAGCAAATAATTTTTAACACAAAAGACCCCAAATAGCCCAAACAATCTTAACAAAGAAGAACAGAGCTGGAGGAATTAGGTTCCCTGACTTCAGACTACACTACAAAGCTACAGTCATCAAAACAGTATGGTAGTGGGACAAAAACAGACACATGCATCAGTGGGAACAGAGAGCCCAGAAATAAACACACACACTTGTGGTCTATTAATCTATGACAAAGGAGGCAAGATGAGACAATGGGAAAAAAATCTCTTCAGTAAGTGGTGCTGGGAAAATCACACAGCTACATGTAAAAGAACAAAATTAGGACATTCTCTGACACCATAAACAAAAATAAACTCAGAATGGATTAAAGACCTAATGTAAGATTCAGTTCAGTCGCTCAGTCGTGTGTGACTCTTTGCCACCCCATGGACTACAGTACACCAGGCTTCCCTGTCCATCATCAACTCCTGGAGCTTTGAGTTGGAGATGCCATCCAACCATCTCATCCTCTGTCACCCCTTTTCCTCCCACCCTTAATCTTTCCCAGCATCAGTGTCTTTTCAAATGAGTCAGTTCTTCGTATCAGGTGGCCAAAGTATTGGAGTTTCAGCTTCAACATCAGTCCTTCCAATAATTTTTAGGACTGATTTCCTTTAGGATTGACTGGTTGGATCTCCTTGCCGTCCAAGGGATCTCAAGAGACTTCTCCAACACCACAGTATATAATCTTACATATAATCTAATGTAAGATTAGATACTATAAAACTCTTTGAGGAAAAAACAGGAAGAACACTCTTTGCCATAAATCACAGCAATATGTTTTTGGACCCATCTTCTAAAGGAAATAAAAGCAGAAATAGACAAATGGGATCTAATCAAACTTAAAAGCTTTTGCACACCAAAGGAAACCACTGACAGAAACAAAAAGCTGATCTACCGGAGAAAATATTTACAAATGATATGACCAATGAGTGACTGACATCCACATATATAAACAGCTCATACAATTCACCATCAAAAAACCACCCAATTAAAAAATAGGCAGAGGAACTGGAGACACTTCTCCAAAGAGGAATGCAGATGGCCAACAGACACATGAAAAGATGCTCAACATCCCTAATCATTAGGGAACTGCAAATCAAAATCACAACGAGATATCACTCCACACTTGTCAGAATGGCTATCTCTAAAAGAATACAGGGTTTTTGCTTGTTTATGGACCTAAAAGATATTTAGGTCACAAATATCCCAAGTATGTTCTAAAAGTAAATTCCAGTAGAGCTCACTCATCAAACCAAAAAAAAAAAAAAAAAACACTTGTAAAATACAAACACAATGAATCTTACAGAGCATTATATATAATATATACCTATATATATATAGCACTCTTTCCTCAGGTCCATTTACAAAAGTCTAAAAAAAGAAAACAAAAAATAAAACCCTAACCTGTTAAGTTAAACGTCCTGAAATGCTGCACTTTCATTAAATCATTTAAATAGTATCCTGATTCTATTCAGGTCACACAAATAGTCTTTTCAAAGAGCTTGTAGCTTGTGTAAGAGAAAAGGATTTTAAGAGAGTGTTACCAGAATAAAGAACTCCAATTATAACAATGAGACTGCTTTGAGGATTGCCAAATTAGTTTCTATACTTTCTACTTCTAAGTTAAGGCACAGAGCCATCTCAGGATTGCAAATATTCAATTCTAATCCTTAAAAATACTGCACAAGCAAACAACTGTCTTGGGAAGAAGTGGTAAGAAAAAAATCCCCAATGTAGTTAAAAACCAAAATGACTATTATCTCATCTTTACAACAACCTTCCAGGCTTCTTTATATAATATGTCCTAGGGCAAGCCCTTAAAAAAGAAGACAAGGAAAAAAGAGAAACCTTAAGAAGTCTTAGGAGCGGTGGAATTCATTAACAGCAAATCCACTGGGCTGTGGGCAAAGCATTCTATTTATCAGACTGTGAAGCGAACATGGACAAAGGTTTTCCCACGAAAGATAACTTTTAGAGCAAACGGTTAACATAGTTAAAGAACTCGATACTTTCGTGTATGTTTCATTAGCAGGCTTTGCAAACGAAACTCCCAGGAACAACTCCACTCGCAGCCATTCCCTACTTCACGCCTAAATTTGTTCAACAGACTTACATCAGAGTCTTCAAAAAATACAAAGTACAGTACCTTTTTAAAGCAAACTTATTCCTTAAAAGCAAAACCCAGCCACCTTTTAAAACACGCACAAACGTGATCCCTGGCCCGAAGACCTCAAAGTCTTGACCGAATAAGACCAACAACCTGGGCAGGAAAAAAGCAACCTGGTAGCCCTGCGCTGGGCTGAGCAGCTGCCGCTCGGGGCAGAAGGACCCACGGGGCTTTGCTCCCGGGCAGGCGCCGGGCGACCCGGGCCAGGCCTGGGGACAGCCGGAGGACTTGCAGTCGCGTGCACCGGCCTTGTGCCCATTGAGAAACGCGGGGAGGTGGAAAGCGCCCTCAAGTTTGCCCGATGTTAACGCCCCGCGGATAAAGAGGGTTATTTGTTTCATCTGCGGAACTTCGCGTCGGGCCGCCCTCCCCCCAGTCCGGGACCCGCGGAGGAAGCCGCCGGGAGGCTCGGAGCCGGCCTCCCCGCCTCGGGGCCGCCCGGCCCGGCCCCAGGTCCTCACCTGCCGGGCCAGCCCCCGAGGCGCGGGCGGGCGGCGGGGAGCGCAGCCGCAGCCAGAGGTGCAGCGCGGCCCCGAGCACACACGGGCACAGCAGCACCAGCCAGTTTCGCATTGGCCGCCCCCGCCGGCTCCACCTCGCGCCCCCGCCGCGCGCCGGGCTCTCCCGCGTCCCGGTGGAGAGAGAGGGGACCTGCAAGTCGGGAGGCCCAGGGGCAGCGGCCGACTCCCGCACGACCACTCCGGGGACACCCGCCCTCGCGCCCGCCGCCGTCTAGGTTCCTCTCGGCTCCAGGGCCCGCGACTCACGTTCCTCCGACCGCGGGCGGCGGAGGATCAGCCGGCCGGAGCCCCGCCCCCTCGCGGGGCCTTCCCCCAGCCCCGCCCACCTTTTCTCTCGCTTGCCCCGCCCCCTTCTCTCCATCCCCTCCCGCTCCCAGCAGCTAGCCGGGAGATGAAGTCCCGCCCTGGGCTCAAGCAAGGAATGCACCAATCATCCCGTGGCTGAGAAACCATATTTCCCATAATCCCAAGAGCTCGCTTCCGTCACTCGGCGGTCGCGAAGGCGAAGCGCGAGGCCCCACATTGAGCATGCGCAACCTTCCTCAAGGCCTACTGCCCCCTGATGGCCGAGCCGAGGTAGTGCTGGGCCACCCAGGACTCCGGGACCGCCCTTACCCAGAGAGGGAAACACAGCTGAGGTGAAGTGTGCGGACAGCCTAAGGTGCAGAGGCGATGGAAAGGACGACGCTTCCTTTAAATCACACAGGGCTTCCGTATGCCGAATGCTAGTCTTGTGTGGGCAATGGGATCTTGCTGACGTCTCCTTGGCGCGGAGATCGGGGCGAGGCAGCCCAGTTGCCTTCAGCTGCGAATCATTCAGTATTAGTTCTGGTGCAACGTGTACCCAGTTCCTTGCCCTGTCCTGTCCTCTAGGAACTCCGGTGACTAAGATCGCGCCTAGGAGTTCAATTGTGGAGTACGACAGTGACGGTCCAGTCGAGGGTAGAATTCCACGTGCCCCGGTTTCCGACTGGCGCTGGGAAGTTGCAAAAGTAGAGCGAGATGCAAACACCTGCTGCGGTGCGTGAGCCGGGAGAACGCGGGCTCCACGACCCCTGTGCGCAGGACCCTCGCCGCGCTCCTTGGGGATGAAGGGCTGCCCGTCGGCCTGAGGACTTGGCCCCTCCGGCTCGCCTCTGGTCAAGCGCATGAATGCCTTGGTTGAGGCAGGGAGTGAAGGGGCGAGATGGTCAAGGTACCGATGTTAAGACGGAGAGGGTGAAAACGAGCGCCTGGCTTATGGTGTTCCGATTATTTAAGGTTTCCCAAATTGTGGAAACAGAAGATAACTACGGGGTTGACCAAAAATTTCGGTTTAAGAAAAATAAAAGACGCGATTTCATTTCTACCAAGGATTCTATTAAACATTCTCACTCACCAAAGGGATATTTTGGCCAACCCAATATATTGTTGGAAAAAGCCTTGGGTGAAAGCCACAGAAAATCCACTCAAACAGGCTTAAGGGATAAAGGGTAATTTATTCAAGTCACTGAACAGGCCAGGAGGAGAGGTCTTAGGCACCGTCAGTACCATAGTCTCACTGAGCGGCAATTTAACTTCAGCAATTAAAATTACTTTTTATTTGATTGTTTTGTAATATGGTCTGTATTACGTTTAAAATTTGTTTTAATTGTTGTATAAAAGCTATAAGCCTAAAGGGGGTTATACTGTATGTACTATTTAAGTAAAATAAAAATAATTTAATTAATTAGGGTCAGAAGTAATTTTTTCATCTTAAAGGAATTTGTATATTTGTTAGTTGTCTCTTTTTATTATATCTCTCTTTGTTAAGGGCTTCCCTGATAGCTCAGTTGGTAAAGAATCTGTCTGCAATGCAGGAGACCCAGTTCGATTCCTGGGTCAGGAAGATCCACTGGAGAAGGGAGAGGCTACCCATTCCAGTATTCTTGGGCTTTCCTTGTGACTCAGCTGGTAAAGAATCAGCCTGCAGTGAGGGAGACCTGGGTTCAATCCCTGGATTGGAAGATCCCCTGGAGAAAGTGACAGCTACCCACTCCAGTATTCTGGCCTGGAGAATTCCATGAAGTGTATAGTCCATGGGGTCGCAAAGAGTTGGACATGACTGAGCGACTTTCACTTCACTAGTCATCTCTTGCTACCTAACAAATTACTCCAAAACTCTGAAAATGACAACAATCATTTATTATGCCTCACAGTTTCTGTGGGTCAGGAATTGAGGAACTAAATTTTGCTTCAGGATCTCCCATAAAGTTGCAGGCAGAGGTCAGCCGGGGCTGTGGTCATCTTAAGGTTTGACTGGTGCTGGAGAACCCACTTCCTGGGTGGCTCACTTCCATGGCTGGCAAGTTGCTGCTCTCTTTGACCTTTCTCAGTGAGTCTTTCCGACGAGCTGCCTGAGTCTCCACACCATGGCAGCTTGCTCCCGAAGAGCTGGAGACCCGAGAGACCAGTGTAGATGGCACAGTGCCTTTCATGATGAGTACTGGAAGACAGGCATGGTGACTTCTGCAAGATTCTATTGGCCACACAGACCAGCCTTGATTCACTGTGGGAGGGGCCACAGAAGAGTGTGGAGACCAGGAGGCAAGGATGATTGGCGGTCACCTTTGCTGTTGTTGTTTGGTCGCTAAATTGCCTCTGACTCTTTGCGACCCCATGAACTGTAGCATGCCAGACTTCCCTGTCCTTCACTATCTCCCAGAGTTTGCTCAAATTCATGTCCATGGAATCAATGATGCCATCCAACCATCTCATCCTCTGTCACCCTCTTCTCCTCTTGCCCTCAGTCTTTCCCAGCATCAGGGTCTTTTCCAGAGTCAGTTCTTCACATCAGGTAGTCAAAGTATTGGAGCTTCAGCTTCAGCATCAGTCCTTCCAGTGAATATTCAGGGTTGATTGCCTTTAGGATGGACTGATTTGATCTTTTTGCTGTCCAAGGGACTCTCAAGAGTCTTCTCCAGCACCGTTAGTTTGAAAGCATCAATTCTTCAGCACTCAGCCTTCTTTATGGTCCAACCCTCACATTCTGTACATAACTACCGGAAAAACCAAGTGGGCATGTATATGCTAGGTTTTGACTATATGGATCTTTGTTGGCAAAGTGATGTCTCTGCTTCTTAGCTTCTTAATATGCTGTCTAGTTTTGTCATAGCTTTTCTCCAAGGAGCAAGTGACTTTTAATTTCATGGCTATGTTCACCGTCTGCAGTGATTTTGGAGCCCAAGAAAATAAAATCTATCACTGTTTCCACTTTTTCTCTATCTATTTGCCATGAAGTGCTGGGATGGGAATGCCATGATCTTCATTTTCTGAATGTTGAGTTTTAAGTCAGCTTTTTCACTCTTCTTTACCCTCATCAAGAGGTTCTTTAATTTCTCTTCATTTCTGCCATTAGAGTGGTAATATCTACATATCTGAAGTTGTTGATATGTCTCCTGGCAATCTTGATTAGTTCAGTTCAGTTCAGTCGCGCAGTCGTGTCCGACTCTTTGCGACCCCATGAATCACAGTACGCCAGGTCTCCCTGTCCATCACCAACTCCCTGAGTTCACCCAGACTCACGTCCATTGAGTCCATGATGCCATCCAGCCATCTCATCCTCGGTCGTCCCCTTCTCCTCCTGCCCCCAATCCCTCCCAGCATCAGGGTCTTTTCCAATGAGCCAACTCTTCGCATAAGGTGGCCAAAGTACTGGAGTTTCAGTTTTAGCATCATTCCTTCCAAAGAAATCCCAGGGCTGATCTCCTTCAGAATGGACTGGTTAGCATCAATTCTTCTGCGCTCAGCCTTCTTCACAGTCCAACTCTCACATCCATACATGACCACAGGAAAAACCATAGCCTTGACTAGACGGACCTTAGTCGGCAAAGTAATGTCTCTGCTTTTGAATATACTATCTAGGTTGGTCATAACTTTTCTTCCAAGGAGTAAGCGCCTTTTAATTTCATGGCTGCAGTCACCATCTGCAGTGATTTTGGAGCCCAAAAAAACAAAGTCTGACACTGTTTCTACTGTTTCCCCATCTATTTCCCATGAAGTGATGGGGCCAGATGCCATGATCTTCGTTTTCTGAATGTTGAGCTTTAAGCCAACTTTTCCACTCTCCTCTTTCACTTTCAACAAGAGGCTTTTTAGCTCCTCCTCACTTTCTGCCATAAGGGTGGTGTCATCTGCATATCTGAGATTATTGATATTTCTCCCAGCAATCTTGATTCCAGCTTGTGTTTCTTCCAGTCCAGCATTTCTCATGATGTACTCTGCATATAAGTTAAATGAGCAGGGTGACAATATACAGCCTTGACGTACTCCTTTTCCTATTTGGAACCAGTCTGTTGTTCCATGTCCAGTTCTAACTGTTACTTCCTGACCTGCATACAGATTTCTCAAGAGGCAGGTCAGGTGGTCTGGTATTTCCATCTCTTTCAGAATTTTCCACAGTTTACTGTGATCCACACAGTCAAAGCCTTTGGCAATCTTGATTACAGCTTGTGAATTATCCAGCCCAGCATTTTGCATGATGTACTCTGCATATAAGTTAAACAAGTAGGATGACAATATACAGCCTTGACATACTCCTTTCCCAATTTTGAACCAGTCCATTGTTCCATGTCTGATTCTAATTGTTGCTTCTTACCCTGCATACAGGTATCTCAAGAGACAGTTAAGGTGGTCTGGTATTCCCATCTCTTCTAAGAATTTTCCACAGGGTCAACTTAGATGCAGCTACTGCAGTATACTATGCAAGTCTGAGAAACACTACTGTTTCTAAGGTCATGCAGTGATGAAAATCTGCCTGCCAGTGCAGGAGATGCAAGAGACATGGGTTCAGTCACTGGGTCAGGAAGATCCCTTGGAGGAGGAAATGGCAACCTGCTCCATATTCTTGCCTGGAAAATTCCATGGACAGAGGAGCCTGGCAGGTTACAGTTCTTGGGGCTGTAAAGAGTTGCACCCAGCTGAGCACACACACACACACACACACACTCTGATTCTAAATAGTCTGGGGACTCTGTGTGTGTGTGTGTGTTACTCAGTCATGTCTGACTCTTTGCAACCCTATGGAGTGTAGTCCTCTAGGCTCCTCTGTTCACAGGATTCTCCAGGCTTTAGGACACCAACATGTTCTTCATGGCCCCTAAAAGCCCTGAAGACAAGAAAGAACGATTTGTCATCCTCGTGAGAAACATGGAATTAGTAGGGTGTGGTCAGTGTGGCTCCCGGATATATGTCACCAGTATCAGTGTGCCCTTGTCCCAGAATAAGGAAGGACACAAGGTCATGGCTAGAATATATATATATTTTTTGCTCGCTCCTCACAACCCATGGAGTCTTAGTTCCCAGACCAGGGATTGAACCTGTGCCCCCTGCAGAGAATGTGCAGAGTCCTAACCACCAAACCACCAACAGTCCCTCTGATGCTGACCTGCTTTCTATATTTTAATTAAGGAAATTGCCAGAAAGTAATAATTGGTTGTTACTAAGGGCATCCTGCTTCTTTATCTTGAGAAAGGCAGTAAAATGCCTCTCTTAAAATACTAAAATTTTCATCGTGTGATTAAAGAATTATAATGAGCTAACCGCAAAAGAGGTATAATCCCCAATTTAGGTAGATCTATTAACTCGTCAAGTACTTACTTAGCACCTACTATGTGCCAGGCATTTTTGTAGGTGTTTGTGATAAATTTATGAACAAAAACAAAGGTTCCTGTCCTGTGATGGTGGGGGCAGAGGGCAGAAGACAGACTATAGATATAATCAAGAAATACATTTTACCAGCATGCACTACAGAAAATATGAAAAGTAGAACAGGACAGGAAATTGGGAATGTGGGACTGAAATGGGGCAGATGGCAGTATTAAATAGCAGTATTTAAACAGCTGTTCAGAAATTAGTGAGCATAAAAGGGAGGAATCAAAAATCAAGTAAGAAGTAGGTGTTGCGAGAGGGCATCAGAGGGCAGACACACTGAAACTGTAATCACAGAAAACTAGCTAATCTAATCACACTAGGACCACAGCCTTGTCTAACTCAATGAAACTAAGCCACGCCCGCAAGGCCATCCAAGATGGAGAGGTCATGGTGGAGAGGTCTGACAGAATGTGGTCCACTGGAGAAGGGAATGGCAAACCACTTCAGTATTCTTGCCTTGAGAACCCCATGAACAGTATGAAATGGCAAAATGATAGGATACTGAAAGAGGAACTCCCCAGGTCAGTAGGTGCCCAATATGCTACTGGAGATCAGTGGAGAAATAACTCGAGAAAGAATGAAGGGATGGAGCCAAAACAAAAACAATACCCAGCTGTGTATATGACTGGTGATAGAAGCAAGGTCTGATGTTGTAAAGAGCAATACTGCATAGGAACCTGGAATATCAGGTCCATGAATCAAGGCAAATTGAAAGTAGTCAAACAGGAGATGGCAAGAGTGAACGTCGACATTCTAGGAATCAGTGAACTAAAATGGACTGGAATGGGTGAATTTAACTCAGATGACCATTATATCTATTACTGTGGGCAGGAATCCCTTAGAAGAAATTGAGTAGCCATCATGATCAACAAAAGAGTCTGAAATGCAGTACTTGGATGCAATTTCAAAAATGACAGAATGATCTCTGTTCGTTTCCAAGGCAAACCATTCAATATCACAGTAATCCAAGTTTATGCCCCAATCAGTAATGTTGAAGAAGCTGAAGATGAATGGTTCTACGAAGACCTACAAGATGTTTTAGAAATAACACCTCAAAAAGATGTCCTTTTCATTATAGGGGACTGGAATGCAAAAGTAGGAAGTCAAGAAACACCTGGGGTAACAGGCAAATTTGGCCTTGAATACAGAATGAAGCAGGGCAAGGCTAATAGAGTTTTGCTAAGAGAATGTGCTGGTCATAGCAAACACCCTCTTCCAACACAAGAGAAGATTCTACACATGGACATCACCAGATGGTCAACACTGAATCAGATTGATTATATTCTCTTCAGTCAAAGATGGAGAAGCTCTATACAGTCAACAAAAACAAGACCAGGAGCTGACTGTGGCTCAGATCATGAACTCCTTATTGCCAAATTCAGACTTAGATTGAAGAAAGTGGGGAAAACCACTAGACCATTCAGGTATGACCTAAGTCAAATTCCTTATGATTATACAGTGGAAGTGAGAGATAGATTTAAGGGACTAGATCTGATAGACAGAGTGCCTGATGAAATATGGATGGAGGTTTGTGACATTGTACAGGAGACAGGGATCAAGACCATCCCCATGGAAAAGAAATGCAAAAAACCAAAATGGCTGTCTGGGGAGGCCTTACAAATAGCTGTGAAAAGAAGAGAAGCAAAAAGCGAGGGAGAAAAGGAAAGATATAAGCATCTGAATGCAGAGTTCCAAAGAATAGCAAGGAGAGATAAGAAAGCCTTCCTCAGTGATCAATGCAAAGAAATAGAGGAAAACAACAGAATGGGGAAGACTAGAGATCTTTTCAAGAAAATTAGAGATACCAAGGGAATATTTCATGCAAAGATGGGCTCAATAAAGGACACAGAAATGGTATGGACCTAACAGAAGCAGAAGAGATTAAGAAGAGGTGGCAAGAATACCCAGAAAAACTGTACAAAAAAGATCTTCACAACCAAGATAATCACGATGGTGTGATCACTCATCTAGAGCCAGACATCCTGGAATGTGAAGTCAAGTGGGCCTTAGAAACGATCACTACGAACAAAGCTAGAGGAGGTGATGGAATTCCAGTTGAGCTGTTTCAAATCCTGAAAGATGATGCTGTGAAAGTGCTGCACTCAATATGCCAGCAAATTTGGAAAACTCAGCAGTGGCCACAGCACTGGAAAAGGTCAGTTTTCATCCCAATCCCAAAGAAAGGCAATGCCAAAGAATGCTCAAACTACCCCACAATTGCACTCATCTCACACGCTAGTAAAGTAATGCCCAAAATTCTTCAAGCCAGGCTTCAGCAGTATGTGAACCGTGAACTTCCAGGTGTTCAATCTGGTTTTAGAAAAGGCAGAGGAACCAGAGATCAAATTGCCAACATCCGCTGGATCATGGAAAAA